>JABXJD010000173.1:1200000-1293397 GCA_013375575.1 Percina caprodes
GATTTCTGGCTTTGACAGAGAATATCTCATGTTGATCTCAGAACAGCAACAGGAACAGTCGGGAGAAATTGTACCCACCTTATGTTACTGGTGACAAGACCAAGATGAGCTTACATTTAAAAATACTCATATGAAGGCATGATGTTTGGCAACCCTGACACAACATCCTCAAGATAATCCTGTATGCCTATTCTTAGAAGCTATAGCTGTTCAGGCCGCGATAGTCAATCACTAAACCAATCGGAACTCATCTCATCAGCCCCTCTCGTTATTTATCCGTCTGCCCTCACACCGCTCAAGGCTTTTTTCTAAGAAGCCTTGGATATTCTATCTGCTCTTTGCTCAGAAACAGAATTAGACTCAGGTTGACATTTCAAAATAAGAGATAGGCAGCGGGTTGTTGAGGAAAAGTACTAGGAAAAGGCTTTTATCATCATCAGCCTAATCCTTTGGAGGCAACACATTCATTTTCCTGGAAACTCTGCATCTCCTGCAGCTGAAAATGTGTCCATATTATCAATGCTTTACCGTCTTCTTAAAGGTCACTTGCTCAGGCATTGAAAAGACATTTTTAACAATGAGTTCTCAAGGTCTCTGCAGGAAAAATTAACAATCCAGCCTCATCTACAGGCCTATTTTTATTACAGACATTTAACTGAATACATGATGAATGACACAATGTATCATATGATGACAGTGAGGATGATAATGATGAAACACAGAAGAAAACAAAAATATAAACAAATGAGTGGAAAAGTAAAAGACAGTGCTTTAATTCCCTGCCTAGATGCGTCTAAAGAGGTACCCTCTAGCTAGAAATGTACAGTGGGTTTATGGTAATGCAACATATGCACACACAAATTTGCATTATTACACAACCGCCTAACTTCACATCCTTCACATGTGTGTCAATTGAAAGCTGAGTGGTAAACCCACAGTATCTACCAAGGCTCAGAGGACGGACAAATTGCTTCTACCTTTAGTAAACTAGGACCAAAAATACAAACGCATACACACAGTACAGCATGCTAAAACACACGGTTGTCTCATTCCCACTTACTGCATAGCCTCATGTTCACATACAAACTCATGTGCATCATTGTTGTACATGAGTCTGTATGTGAACATAAGATGAAATGAATTGCTTAGGAGCCTTAAGTACAAATGTTCACATCTCAGACAAACCGTTTTTGCCTTTAGCACGTTGTACAGAGCTGCGCCTGCTGTGGCCAGTGTGTGTGTGTGTGTGTGTGTGTGTGTGTGTGTGTGTGTGTGTGTGTGTGTGTGTGTGTGTGTGTCCACGGATGGGACATACTGTAGGCCTACAGTGTCTGCTCTACTTTGCTGATGAAAGGGATTCTGCTTCATGCATAATTCAGGTAACCTGAAGCTCTGCATGAGTTTTAGTCTCTCTCTCCAGCCAAGCAGCCACAGGCCTTGCTGCAATACCAGGGAAATCAACAGAAGAGAGCCATTTCAAGAGATGATTAAACAGTTTGATCAAATGTATTATATAGCTCATGTAACAAGACGCATGTGTGTGGGAGAAGTGTTAGGGATGTCTCTGTACCAGTGGTTGTATGAAAGGGTGAAGATGAAGAGATGGAGGTGTGTGGAACACATTGTGGTTGATAAACAAGGCCAAAACAGGAAAGCGTGGGCCCACCTGACAATCACCTCGCTGCCTGTACAATGTTTCCACGCTGTACAAAATAAGGCTAGCTCTTGGTGAAGAAATATTGAGACAGCAATTATACGCTTTTATTTTATTTATTATTAATTTGTGTCTGGATTAATCCCTACCAAGGCCAGTTTTCTTTTTAAAAAAATACCAAAGTGTACGCTCATGTACTGCTGTTAGTACAGACAGTTATGTGGTTTCAAAGAATTAATATTAAAAATGTATTTGTTGTATGCATGTGCAAAACATCAAAGCCTTGCCTTTTCAAATTAGTATATTTACATTATGTACAAATGGATTATCAAAACTGTTTTATTAGCCATGGAAAGGATGGCTGTACATACTATAGTACATAGACGACATGTTCTTTGTAGCTTCATAAGGTTGCTAGTGTGGATCAGTGGAAGCCCCTTTTCAAGGATAAAGCCTGATGTGTGGCGCGTGACTCACATGCAGGACGCCCTCTCCGTGTGTTGTCGTTTATAAAATCTCTTTGCTACGGGGAATGATTGTAAAGATTTACAAGGATTGTGTTTAAGGCATTTACTCTGTAAATGGGACAATTTGGAGAGAGATTGCTCAAGATGATATTGTGACTTTGCGGAAACATACACAGCCACTTTCTTAAGCCAAGCAGCGTGTTATAGGTACACATTTTGAGCTATCCGTGTGTATGTCTACGCTGTATAAAGCGGACGTAAACATACAGAAGAAAGCGACGGTTGAGTTTAGGCAAAGTTACATGCGGGTTGGGATAAGAAAAGATGAACAACCCTGTTGGCTTCAGTTAAAATAAATGAAACAGACGGTTGAGTTGGACACAATCCCTGGTCTCCTGGGTGAAAGTCCTGTATTTTACCCATCCACCACAGCGACCAACCTCCCCACGCGGATTTTCCTCCTTTTCCCACTACTATAAATTCACATGCTAATCGCAAGGTAATGTAAGTTAATGGACGCCAAATGGCGTTGATAAACCCGCTAAAAAGAGTGTATGCGTCTTGATAACATGCCAATAATGGCAGACAAATTAGCGTGTCCTATATGTATGGAGATCCACTGGGAAGAGCAAGAGCAGACGTTTAACCCATGTATCCAGCTAATTTAAACCGCTCACGTAATGTGTGAACAGTTAACTTCATTTGTTGTTGTATGTGGGGTGTTCTTCTGCAAGGTACAAATGTTCCACCAAAACGAGTTCCTTCCCAAGAAGAAGTTTTTGCAGAGCCACCGCCACTGAGGCCGGAGCTTAGCGAAATGACTGTGATCAGTGTTAAGAAAAGGATAACAAAGAGTTTATTTTTTTCCCCTCTTATGCCAGAATGTATCTAAGGTGTAGTCAGACCTTACTCCACAGCGCTAGGGAGATAGGTCTGGCAATGTGAGAGTATAAGGTTACGTATGTAGGCCAGTACAAGTCATGTATTTGTGGTAGTGTCACCAAGCAGATGGCATTTTGTGTTCAGCACTGACCTGGTATATAACAAACTCAAACCAGGGTTTCAAAAACATAGTTGAAACAGTGCTTGGTTTAGCCTGTTCTGCATTAATCTGATTTTACAAAAGAAGATTAGTGCAATCCCAGACCTAAGTGAGGGCTTAAATGAATCAATGAAACAGATTCAACTTCAGAGTAATGCTGTTATATAGTGGTATTCTAGTAATGCTGTGGAGAATAGAAATTTGAGCAGGCATTGAGAGCTACCAAACATGAGAAACGCACAGCACACTGACTTTGCATGACTTTATTCTGTGCCGTCATTTGGTTTTTGTCTTTGTAATTTACTCGACGTCATTGTAAATGAGGGCCGCCCATCAATCTCTCGATCTCAAGTATAAATAATGGTTGAATGAATTGATGTTGGTGGAAGTAGAGTAACGTATAAGTGCACTGTAAATATGCACGTCTATTAGCTATTGTTTTCTACTAAAAATGTAAATAGGGCTGGGCAATATATCGCTACTATAGAGATACATGAGACAATCATCTTTTCCTGGTTTTAAAAGGCTACATTACAGCAAAGTGAGTTATTTTCTGAAGTTACCAGACTGTAAGCAGTTAGATTATTTGCGTTTATCCACTTAGTCATTCCACATTGCCGGTGATTTTCTTTATCAAACATTTCATTGTGTATATATTTTGGGAATGCACCAATCGTCAACCCTATAATATCACCGCAAAAGCTACGTACAGGCATGTTGGGAACGGCCACTGCACTAGTAACCTAAAATCACTCGAAATGCTTTTGTTAGGTCTCCTTGCTCCTATTGAACACAGGCACAATAGCAGCCTATTCATTTCCAACAAGCACACACAGCTAAGTGTTTCTAGAATTGTATTGTTGTTGGAGTTAATCAATGAAAACAGTGCTTTTGTTAGGCTCATGTAGCTTTGACAATTTATCAACTCCTCTAAAAATCAATACACTGCAATTGTATTGAAACTTGACCATCATATACCAAGATATTCACTATATATCTAAATAAGTGCTGGTCTTCAACTGCAGCATCTACAATTGGCCCTAAAATGGCCTGTAGAACAGACCTAACAAAATAAAAATTTCAATTGTTGCCACTGCTCACAGTAATAGCTTAGCCAGTCTTAATCAGTTGCTGTGTTAATGTTTGACCAAGAGGTGCTCAATTAGGCACAGCTTCATAGTCCTGTAATTTATGTGTCATAGATTAAAGTGTCCCAGGAAATGTCATGTATTGTCCTCTTGCTAGTAGCTTCCATGCTGACATATAGAGAGAGAGCGAGCGAGAGAGAGAGAGAAAGAAAAAAGAGAGAGAGAGAAAAGAGAGAGAGAGAAAAAGAGAGAGAGAGGGCAAAGCAGCCGTGAGTCAGCCAGAGCCAGCCCCCTGCCTCATGCTGAAATCAGAGAAACCACAAGAATGTAACAGCTTCTGTTATTATCCCTCCCTGCTGCCTCACTGCCTGATAGCCTGCCCCAGAAAAAGCAGCGAGCAGCCTGTTTCTCCCTCTCTCACAAACTCACACACACATAGATTCTCTCAGGGTATGGTTGTCCAATTTGCGCGCTCTCTTTCTACACAAACACGCACGCACGCACACGCACACGCACGACCTGACTGCAAAAATCATGTAGACTGCAATTTGTTTTTCCAACTGAGAATTGCTGCAAACCCAGGGCTGTCAAACACATAGAAACATCTAGACCAATGCCCACAGAAAAAAAACAAGCTGATACTAGCCAGCAAGACACACACAGTAAAATACATCAATAGACTGAAAGACTGACACAGTGATAGACTGTCTGATATACTGTATGGTAGAATGTGTGTGAGGAGCTGCCGAGTCAGCCTTTGTAAGTGCAACTGCAATGTGCAAAGGTTTTAGTGACAACACTGTCCTGTAAATACACATTTTTTTGGTTTCATGCTCTCATGTGTACACTGGGGTGTTTGTCCCTTTTTATCCTAAATGTACGAATATCCACATTTTAAATACAATGGGTCATATTTGCGCTTTGCCATCTTGTCTCCAAACACCAACAGAAACTTGAGCACTCCGCCGCTAGATTGCTGTGCTTCAAAATAGGTTTTTCAAAATAAAAGATTGTCCGAAATCAGATGCACATGAAATATTATTTATTTATTGACAAGCTTTCCCAAAACGGATCCCCGGCCCACATTTTAGTTACAGTGTCTCTATACCTGGTTGCTAAATGTAACTAAAAAGGGTTCTTGTGAAAAAGTTAGCTTGAGAAAAAGAACATCCCCATCATCATCCCAGCCCTCAGGCTCCAAGGTAAAATTGAGAATGGTTATGCCAATATATCAACATAAGAGAAAAGAGAGATATATGTGATTTGTGTGTGTGTGTGTGTGTGTGTGTGTGTGTGTGTGTGTGTGTGTGTGTGTGTGTGTGTGTGTGTGTGTGTGTGTGTGTGTGTTGAGTATGCTAGCTAGGATGTGAGTGTAGATTAGATACTAATATTCAACAGCCTTGAAAATGTTGAAAACTGTTTTTCGGGCCATGATTGTCAGATTCAGCTCCAGCTCCATCACAGCTATGGCATGTAACCCAACTGTGTGACACAAGTGGTGTTTCCTTCACTAATGCGTCAAAGAATATAGAACAACCACTGTGCATGTCCAGAATCCAGTAATTTGATTCATGTTCATTTAAATGTGTCTGTGTAGTATGTCGGCTGATATTTAGACTATGTTTAGTTACGTTTCTCTTTAAGTCACTGTCCTTGTTTGTCAGAGTTTTCTACAGAAGAGTGTGTGTGTGTGTGTGTGTGTGTGTGTGTGTGTGTGTGTGAGATCCAGAGCGATCCAAGCTCACATGGGTGGACACACTCACTCAAAAAATGCCCATCAGCCTTTGTAACAAGATTTCTCTTACTTTCTTCCCTGTATAATCTCCCAGGCGTGGTGACAACACTTGCGGCCCCTGACCTACATTCGGCTTTACTTACTCAGACGTGAATTACTGTATAGAGTGAAAGAAACTACAACCACCTTTGTCTTGAACAAGATGGTCATGTTGACTACCACAATTCTAGACCAGTAAAGATAAAAAGAAAGAGATGGATGGGTACAAACCAAGCTCAACAGTGGAGACATTGGAAGCCGTATGAAATTTAAAAAAACAGCAGCGCTTATGTCCTGTGTTTTAAGGCTGCTCTTTAGGTTCTTGTTTGAGTTGGAAATGGAACAACTTTGCATTTCCTCCACACATCTCCAAGCAAAACAAGCAGCGGCTAAAACAAGATTTTACCATGTAAACTGTTGATGTGTCACACAAAAACACACTGCCCGTCTGAAAAAAAGGACAGGAAACTAAAGATTTAGAAACATTGTAGAGATGAATAATTCAAGTACGGAAACAGGTTCTATAACATCTAATGTCCCTAGTTAGCTACACGCTTGTAAGTAATGTTATCTAGTTAAACAGTTTTTCTTTAACCCCAGCTAATCTCATGAGGGGGACACCGCAGAATAAGGAGACGAGCCGAGTGCAATCCATTTTGGCTCTAACCCACTGTTCTTAAGCAACTGTGTCCTTTGACCTCCTGAGGTATTCAAGGCTATTTAAGCAGCTGTTTCAAAGGCAGACCTGAGGATCTGAAGCGGACGCACACATGCACGCGCTAAGCTCAGGTTGCACAAGCAGCAGGTTAGAAAAGGACACATGGCAATAGGTCCAGCGCTGAGCAAATTGCAAAACACCTTTCGCAAATGGTGCGTGCATGTGTAAATGGTAGGGCTGGGAAACGTTTTTCATTTGCAATACCAATACTGGCACAGCAAATTCAATAGCAGTTCCTGAACAATACTTTCTTTCAATACCCATTTCCTGAAATCTATTTTAACAGAAATAAATTGCAATATTAATAATTGCAAATCTCGCTTTCAGCTCCTTTACACATACGTGACCCACACTGTAGCCCCTCAAAATACAACACATCCACATGAGGCCCATCTCTGTGCATACGGTAGGGTTTTTTCTGCATGCCTCTGCGACATGTAATGATAGACAGCTAATCACAAGCATTAGTAGATCTTGGTATAAGCATGCTGCATGCTTACTGGCTCACTGACGCTGATGAGAAATACTCCAGGTATTGGAATTTCGTATTGAATGAGAAGGCATTTTTAGTACTATGGAGGCTATCCTGTCAGTGCCTAAAAGTTTTAAAGTTCGGTAGCCAGCCCTAGTAAATGGTGCTTAGAAGGCATGTGTTGCTGTGTATACATGCATTTTGGGCAATAGTTGGAAGGATGATAGTGTAGGAAAAGGACAAGCCATAACACGCACTGGAGCATAACTCGAGTAAAGAGATAGGAGGCAGCTGTACTCACATACCTGAGGAGTGTAAAGGTGGGGGTGGGGCAGCAGTGGAGCAGAGTCCTCTCTTTCAGATGTCAAATGTTTAGGTATAATCACTGAGTTGTTACTCTACAATGATATGACATGGAGCAGTGGTGGTCAGGAAGCACTGATCTCATCATGGCCTTACATCCATTTTGACTAAGTCTGAGTGCAGTTTCCATCTGAAAGTTGTGTTTCCACCATGTGGTACGACTCTGCGCAACTCCAACTCACTGTTTTTGGTAACATCTCTTTTTTGTTTTCCACTGCGGACAGTGACCCTTCGCTGTGGGAGGGATTCCTCAGCTGCTCGCCATAGCGACGCCTCATGAAACTGCCATGACATTGTCTTCAACGTGACACTCGCTGAATCCTTTCATTGGTAACTAAATAGAGGAATGTCTGCGCTTGGTCAGTTGTCCAGAGGAGTGTACGGCGTGGTGAGCGCCATAGTGTACACTGTAGTTTTGCAGGCAGACATTTTTTTTTTTAAATCTGGGTTGAGTGAGAGAAAAAAAAACCAAAAAAAAACACATACTATTGATAGAGACTTAGCTACTTAATTGGCTATATAATTTGTGCAGGATGTCCCATGTTACACTAGTAACAATTCTCTCTGACCAATCAGTGTGATGCAGTGTTTTAACTCGACTACTCTACGTGACTCCTGCTACTCTCTCTCTGCTGTAGGCTACGGAGAGAAGTACACTTTCACTTGATAATAATTGTAGCTAGAGCCAGAACGACTCTAAATGTTGCTGTACAATTATAGGTCTCAGAAATAATTACGGTTAACAATATAATTGTCTCTTTCAGTCAGACTGAAAAATATTTATTAATTTATTATTTTTACAACAAAATCTTTTGGTTAAGTCACTTTTATGTGAACCAGATAATATAATTACACTAGTACACAGCCTATTATGTAAACATTTTATTTTTTTTTTTTAACTGTATCGCCTCACCCCCCCACTTGATATTTTTGTTGCCATTAACATGTATAGGGTCAAGTGCCAGCAACTAGCAATCGAAAATAATTATTTCGACAGTCTGACCATTCATTACAACTTGACATATTTAGACAAAATCAACAATTACCATCAACAGACTTACCTCTTAGCACCTTATCTAATGTTAGCAACTGACTGCGGTTAAAAAAAAAGAAACAAACAATGATTATGTAGAATAAAAAAAATAAATTAAAAAAAATTTACAAGACAATTATGTAATAATTGTTAAGGCTTAATTGTAGCGTCCGTTGTATGTATACAGCTTCTTTCTTCTTTTACCAATATAGCCTAACATCTTCATTGTATATTCCATCCACCCACTGATGCCACCATGTTACCCCTGTCCCCTGCCGTTAGCACACCTGTCCAGCCCCCCTTGTCCCATCTACCGTTTATCTGAAGGCCATCTCTGCATCGGTCCATGTCATATCCAGTGATCATCAATGATCATGTTTATCCTTTAATGTCTTTATGGTGGGCTGTCTTAATCCAACCTCTGCAAGGCTAGCCAAGTCTACCTCACAGGCCCCTGAACTACGACCTTTATCTCCTGGCTCTGTTGGCATGATCTAGCCACGCATTTTTCAGTAACTGGGTAGGAACACATGAGGTATCTCATATAGGGCAGGTACCAATGATGAATTACTTCAGATATCTAGAGCCACTATTTGTTGCCAAGACCTAAAGGCTTGTGGAGTAAAATCTCTCAATCTCTCTTACTAAATCACAAAGTTTTGAGTCATTTTGTAGAAAGAAAATTACCCCAATGGTCTTCAGAAAAATATGACAGCAATACTCCACACAGGGGTATACATGTAAGTAGATTAAAAGAGAGAGATCTCCTAGAGCCTGTAGAGTAAATTTGTAATGTGATATGCACTACAAGTAACTAAGTAATTTGTTTCACTGTCAGACAGAAAATGTGTGCTTAATAGAGGGTTGGGGATTTGTTACGGCCATTACAGCCATATGGAATCACGAGACACGATTTCTGCTACACTTCAGATATTGGGTGTATAATCATATCCAATTACAATTCTCTCTGGTGTTCTGTGAACCCGAATGTAACTGGTGGTTTCAAAGCATTTATTCTGTGTATATATATATATATATATATATATATATATATATATATATATATATACATACATAGTAGAGGGTCTGTCTCTAGCTCCTTTCTCTGGATGGATAACATGAGGTTTCAGCTGATGAAAACTGAGAACACCATTACCATGATATGCAGTTTCATCCGATTAGTTATGCATGTTCCAGATACCTCAACACTGGGCAGAGAGAGAGAGAGAGAGAGAGAGAGAGAGAGAGAGAGAGAGATGACCCTGATCTGATAAAAAAATATGCCTAAAATGACATTTTAAAATGGAACAGAAGGAGAGCTACAACCACTACAAACTCACGTTACATGAAAAAGGTACTGAGTAATTTAATCATTTTCCACAGCAATGACATACTCATAGGACATTCTTATGTAAGCATGAACAATCACTGTGATCTATATGGCAACACTACCACTGTCCAACTATGAATAAATGTAGCTTCCTACTAAATAAAAAAAAGGCTATATCCCTGCTAGAACTGAACCCCTCTACACCATATTCACCAGGCCACTGTTATTTTTGTCTGAGCATTCACAGGCAGAAAATAATTATTTTTAGTCAGGGTTGAACATTTTAAAAAACATTAACATGCAAGACTTCTGCCTCTATTTTCTGAATTAAACTGAGCCTGACCGATGCTTATTATTATTTACCAATAAATCGAAACTCATTAATATGGCACTACTTGCTTCTAATTTTGGGACTCTAAATCTGTCAAGGCACCTTCGTCCTGGCATTCTCTAGCTGTGGTATCTTGCACAGAATAAACACAGCTGTGTTTGGGGCTTGGGAGATGATTTTGCTAAAGAGTTGTGCCATGTCCGCCCCAGCAACAGACCACTAACTAGCTGCCTTTCTGAGCACTATCTGGCTGGGTGTTTATGTGAATGGAAAGCTGTCTAGCTGGCTCTCCTAAGGACTCCCAGTTGAACTGAAAGTACGGTGGATCAGGACAATGATGGTGATCTGAGGGTGCTACCAGCCTGTGCCATGTTAGGCAAAATTGTATTTTATCCGTCTTATGCCAAATTAGGCCTATTTGTAAACGTATGCAGACTATTTTTCCTCCAATTTCAGAGTGACTTACTGGCAGTAACGTCCCTACATGCAATTACTAATGCAAGATGCACAGCATTCGAGAAATAAGCTGACACAAAATCACCAGAAACTTGGCAACAGTCGGGTCGGTGTGCAGCCAAAACTGAAATGGGTGAACTCTGTCTATCAATGGCTCTTCTTACTGCGCTTCCCAACTGCAAATAGGACTGTGAGCTTTCCAAAGGGTTATAATAGAACGGGCATGCAGCTGGTTCTCTTGGTTAAACATGAACAGGCTGCTCTTTGACAGGGCTGTCACAACAGTCAGCACAGGTCACCGCGTGCCTGGTCCCACTCCAATGAAGAGGAGGATCTTAAAAGGTAAGTACCACTCAATCTGAAACATGCACAAGTGTGCGTCTTAATAGTGGAGTCATCAGTGTGTATATGGGATGATAAAACGGAACTTGGCCCTGCACAGACAAAGAATAAAAACAACATTGTGGTGACACAAGTGAAAGTCAATTAATACTAATGCTAACTTTTTCCCCCCCATAGCTCTTCTGGCAATGGATCCAAGCCTACCAATGTAAGATAGGCAAATACTAGCATCTTTGAAGCCTGATAATATATCTTGCCTGCAGCACCTTGCCAGCCGTCTTCTTACCAACACTGTCAGTTAGCACCAATGGCAAGCTGTCAGCACTACTGAGCTGAAAGGTAGGGTGTGTCTTTCCAACGTGGAGACTAACCAGACATAAGTTGTCAGACAAAGATAGAGAAAAAGGAAGAGGAAAAAGCAAAGAGGGGATAAGCAAGCAAGAAAGGCGTAAGTGATGGAAAGACAGAAAGTCAGAGAGACAGAAACTGAAGTTCAGGGAGCATAAAGATGACATCTACCTGGACTGACCCAATTATGAGACTAAACAGAAATGTAGCATTAAAATCCAAAACATCTTCCATACAAGAAATGGTATTTCCCAACTAAACATTGACTTTTTGTATGAAACGGAGGATCTTTAGGCACATAATGTCCCACACATTTTCTAATGTTCTGCTCCGAGCCCTTCCCACATTGCATACACACCTCAGCTGTACCAACAAGAACAATGATTGACATTGACTACTTTGCTATGTGAGCTAGTTTATGATGTTAAGCCAGGAGGCTGTCATCTTTATGCATCTTCTTTACAGGCACCTGCCAAACCTGTGGAGACACATCTGTAAAAATGGCATGATGATAAATTGGTGGCGAGAGGTCTAAGGACGTCAAAGTGAACATTCATTTGCTGCATTTGTTCTAGCTGAAACAATAGAAATATCAAGTTGGATAAAATAAGAAATTCCTTGCACAACTCAAGGTAGCCTAATTTTTGCCCTTGTTGTCAAGCTACAGGCAATGTTGACCAACAGATTCTTAAACTGTTGTGGATATAATACAGGCCTGCAGGCTTTGCCCCAAAACTGAGAATAATTTTAACTAAAGTGAGGCCTTTGGCAGAAATGATTAGTCAACCTCTGATTCTAACAATAACCAGAAATTACAAAGAATTGTTGAAAATAAAGGTACGGGTAAATTACAGTTTCCTCTTGCACCACATACACATTTAAATTTAAGCAATTTGCTTTAGGATCAAAATATACTAGTTGACTCCTGATTTGCTCCCATGGGATCCCCTGCCCTTTACTAGCAGGTGCAGACTATCCCCATTACCCCTGCCATACCTGTGCCTCCTCTGTCTTCCAGTATCTATATGCTCTCCTCATTGCTTCCTCTCCCTTTTTACTATCTGTTATCCCTCAATCTCACAGTCTCTGGTTAAACCATTTAAAAATGGCGGGTTTGTTCAAGACACTCCACTGCCGCTGATGACGCAGGGAGTAGTGATGATTCTCTCCAACCAATCTGTAGTTTGCAGGTTTTCACGCCACCTTTTGGTATCGCCTCAGCTCGCTTGGTACCTTGACAGAGGTAGTACTAAAGTTTCATAAAGGAAAACCAAAAATGTAGTTCAATCCAGGATTCTCCTCAGCACACCATTTCTAAGTTTATAATAGTAAATAAGAATGCTTAGATTACACATAACAAAATACATGAAAATAACCTTTGCTCAGCCTTATTTAGTTACATGTAAGTGCCCACTGCACAGCCTCCAATCATAATCTATGTATCAGCTATCAGATATGGAATATGTGGGATTGTGACTTTAAAGAAACTTGGATGCCTAAGTCTCATCTTTATTCTAGCTAAGCTAAAAATCCTGCTGCAAAATAATACTTACTACCACAGCTTGAATATAGAATATGGTGGCAATCAACAGCCTAGAACAGTGTCTTAAATAAAAGTGTAACATTAAGGCCTAATTCCCAAGATATATAGTTCAGCGACATCAGCCTCAGACAAGGATTCCCAAACATAATCAAGTTTATACCAACATAGGTCAAATACACCTATTTTTTGGAGCCCCATCTGCTAAGGCTTTTGTCTGTATGGATTCCTTCAAAAATGGATACTGTGGAAAAGCTATTGCCAAAGCAATTGCCACTGTCTAATCTTACAGATTATATAAAAAAATAAAAAATAAAATCATTACAATTACATAGGCTATACAGTATGTCATGTGGGCTGATGGGGTGGGTCGTTTCTGTTGCCACCTTCACAGATCCCTGAGGACCCTGGGACACTAAACCCGGCTACTGGATTTCATTCACAGTTCGTCTATACTGCCCCTAACTGAGGTCCCATTCAGAACCAAATGTGACTCTAAGCTAAGAAGCTTTATATAGAGAACAAGGCGAGAAAGTGCCCATGAGGGAGAGACAGAGGCTCGACAAACAGGACAGAGCAGGGTCCATGTGATCTCAGCAGCGGCAGCAGACTGGCAAGCAGCAGGCAGCAGAGGAACCGACGGCGACCCAAAAGATGTGGCATGGATGGTGGAGGATTACGTCATCGAAAGAAAAGGAGGACGCCTCATCACAGCAAACACTCACATCGCATATATTACTTAACACCACACAGTTAAACGCTTTTCGGTCAGCAGACATGCGTCCTTTTCAATCATTTACAATGAATGAAAAAGCCTACATGCATTGTATTTGAGGGGTCTGTATTCGCTATCAACCACTGATGCTGTATGATAAAAGAAACACATTAGCTGCATAGTCAAACAACCCATGCAACTGCAAAACAATTCCCTCAATTAATGGCTATTACATATGATATAGGAATGTCATCTTTAAAGCCACATCCGTAACATGACTGACGCCGCACTTGTTCCATTGAACACAAACTAGTCTCTGTCATTAAAGGGCTTATTGTGTGCACTATAATGAATGAGCTATTTACGGCCTATTTAACTCTTTGTAAATGCAGACTTGAACATGGCCAAACAAAGTTTTATTAATTCAATAAACATTAAAAATGCAAACCAACACTGCGCACATTGGATTAGCGACTGTTTCGCAGCTACGTAAAGTAAGCTGCAGGATATTGAATGGGCTGAGAAGCAACTAGCTAGCAAGCAAGCTATACAACTATTGAGGTTACGGAATGAAATGTGTATTACGGCTTTCTGTTTCTTTTTTGCGAGGTCCCAGTCAAACAGACACTAGTGTAATAACAAAACAGGCGTTATACCAATGTCATTTTCGTAATTTTAGCCTTTTCTGTGCGACAAGCAACTTGGATAAAAGTGACAGCGTTTAGCTAGCTAGAAAGCTAATGTCAACTGGCTATAAAAACTGGTGGCCTGTGAATGAGTGTCTTTCTTACCGTCATAAACTGCTCCAGGGGCGTCCAGTTTTTAAGGAATATGTTTGCCGTATGAGAAAATGTTTTGTGTAGGGCCGATATAGCCCAAACATCCAAGATCAGTTTACCCGCTGCCGATGAAACCCGAGCATCATCATTATCATTTTCTTCATCAGTACTTGGAGTCCGGGGCTGCTTTACACACATCCATCCAGCAGAGTAGGGCCTCCTCCGGGCTCGACCATGCGACTGGCTCGGCGACGAGGGATAATCCACAAGACAGGAGCCACCGCAGTAACCATTGGCTAGACACGGCGACTAGCAGTCATTTCAGGTCGAGAGAACGAAAAATATATTCCCACGCATGAGTAAAAATAAAGAAAATGTCACAAGCGACTAGGTTACAACTGAAAATCTCTGTTCATCAAGTCACAAAATAGGCAAATGATGCGTTTCTGACTTTCCTCACATGAGCCTATCCGTTGTTGTCAGCGTTCCCCGGTCTCTGCAGCTGCTTTGCCTGCCTGCCTGCCAGCCTGCCTGCCTTGCAGCACAGCAGCTATCAGCATAGTTTGACGTAATGGCGCAAACCAAGCGCACAGGGGCGGGGCCACGGGAGGCGCGCTGTTTGTTTATGAGTGCACGTACCGCTCCGAAATGATCTCGCTTCGCGTCGAGGCCGAACAACGCCCCTTGATATAATCACAACATACACGGCCTGTCGTGAGCTACTGCTTAAATAGACCCACACTTAGCTGCAGTGTAACCCTTGCAAATAACATTGTTCTTTATTGTGTCAATCAAATGATGCTGCCAAAATGTGCATTACTGATATCAAGAGCTGAGAGATACTATATTTAAATGTATTTTTCGTAATATATATATATATGTTTTCAGTTATTTCACACTTTTTTGTTAAGTACATTATTCCACGTGTTCATTCATAGTTTTGATGCCTTTAGTGATAATCTACAATGTAAATAGTCATGAAAATAAAGAAAACGCATTGAATGAGAAGGTGGTTCCAAACTTTTGGCCTGTACTGTGTGTGTGTGTGTGTATATATATGTTTAATAAATTGCAGAATGTATCAAATATTTCGATTTGACATGCTGTAAAAAAAAAAGGTAATATTCAGTATATGTATTACATACTGCCATACTGTAAGCTGTTATTTGCTAGTGCATAGCCTAGAGTAGATTTCCTACCATCTGATTAATAGAAAATTAGGTGCTGTATTGATGATGCAGTTAGCATATATTCTGATATTTTGAATCGTAAAATACTTGAATATAATTTTTTAGTATAGCTCAAACCCTTTATTAAATAACATAGAATAAATTTTTAAAGGCCACCAGAATAGAATATACACAGACTTTCTACAGTCTTTGCAGAGGGATACTGTAACTTTCAAACACAAACACACCCACAAACATACACGCACGCACGCACAAGCACACACACACACCAACACACACATGGACACACGCTTTGATTTGATCGCAATTTGTATTTTTAACTTTCATTTCATTTTGAAACGAGCCATTTCCCACAGTAGTCTTAATTTCAGAAAGCATATCATTGTGTTTATTTCAAAACTATTTTTTGTTCTTGTTCCTATTCACTCTATATCCAAGCCTGCCCATTCAGACCAAAGTAATCTGTAGCCATGTCATTCATAAGACGATTGTAACAAATGGTGAGAGTGGTAATGTGGGCTGTACTGACCTCAAGTGGCTTAAAAAAGAAACAGCCTACAATGCAACTAACAATGGACCATTGTACACTCAGTCTGGGATAAAATGAAGTAAACAGATGAAGCGGAGTGGTGAGAACAAGACAATAAGCCCAGTGTTGTTATGTATATTTCAAAAACCACTTTGTAGTCGGGGAAATGATGGAGTAGTATTATGTAGTATGAACTGATAATGAGATTATCTTAATACAAAAAAACACATTTAGTTCACATATTGGGGAAAGCATTTCTTGATAAGGAGTGTAGAGCGTCGAAGCCCACAATCTGCTGCATAATCATGGATCTGGAACAAATTCTACGTCTTGCTCAAGGGCCTTCTGACTTGCTGTCAGAGAACACTGAACCCAAGCTGTCCTGATTAAGAACTGTTCCTTTACTCCACCAGGTCTGCCATCTGCATGCATCTTTTTGTCCAGATTTTATTACAACATGTGCCTTCTAATTTTAAATCTAGTGACCCATTGAAGAAAAACAGTGGATTCCACATGGTCTCCCTAGGGACAATGATGTAAAAAGTCAGTGTATGGGTGCCCAGATAGCTCAGTTGGTAGAGGAGGTACCCAAATATAGAGGTTTACTCCTCAACGCAGGTCATTCCCCCTCTCTCTCCCCTTTCATGTCTTCATCTGTCCTGTCAAAAATAAAGGCTAATAATGCCCAAAAAATAATCTTTAAAAAATAAAAACGTCAGTGTATGTCTATCTAGAAAACTATTAATGAAAGCTGCAAGCAGAGATGAACAGGCCCTTGTACTTCTCACACGAATGGGAGGGGCGCCGTTGGCTCCCAGTTGATGCGGCGTTGTATTTATATGACCGTCAAACACTCCACGCAAGATTTAGACTAAATTCCCTCCATATAGGGCATAGTGTTGGAAATAACATATTTGAAATTGTGCACCATTTCCTGTTTCCACTATGCTGCGCAAGAGAACACACTATGTATACATCATATTGCTGTATATCATGTTTAAACCACATCATGTAAATTTCAGCTAAATCACATGATTTAAATTATGCTTCTATATTTAGTTTAGTCCACAGGGTAGAAGATCGGAAAATGTAATTAAAACGTCATATCTGAACCTTGTTAATATGCAGACAGACGACCTAAGGGAACTCGGGTGCTATGAGTTCTGAGCCACAATAAGCTGCATATTAAGCTCATTATCGCTAAACAAATTACTTAGGGTCTGGCAAATGATGTGTGGGTACACAGAATGTTACTTTACTTAACATTTGAGACCTGACCTGAGAAGGATAAAAGAATGCTGCTGTTCATTATAGTGGACACAATTAAACGTTATTCATGAGGACAAATAGATGGCTTTAGGAATAAAGAGCACAGGGAAAGAGCTTTTTTTTTATCAAAGCGTTGGGGAAAATACTCCAGTAGGGGTGGGAATCTACAGACGCCTCCCGATATGATACCATTATGATACTTAAGCCACGGACGATATTAGTGCAATTTTAAATACACTGTAATATACTGCGATATATTGCAATTTATAACCTTTATTCCAACTTCTAATTTTTCCCAATTTCAAAGGATGT
Organism: Percina caprodes; assembly: GCA_013375575.1. NCBI lineage: Eukaryota > Metazoa > Chordata > Actinopteri > Perciformes > Percidae > Percina > Percina caprodes. The sequence continues at coordinate 1,217,753 of JABXJD010000173.1, forward strand.
CCCCAAAAGGAAACTTTGCAAAATGGGATTGTCAAGTTGACAAAACTGACCAACACATAATAATACTTATCATACTTGCCGCCTGTGTAACGATACAGTATTGTCACTGAAAATACTATGCTGTATCAATTTGTTCTCCCACCCCTATTACCCAGTTGCATAACATGGTCTACTTTTTTGGGGGGCTTTTCCCTTTATTACCATGACAGTGGATAGACATAAAAGGGGGAGAGAGATGGGGGATGACACGCAGCAAAGGACCGCAGGACTCAGCCAACATGGGCCGAACGCTCTTAATGAGTGAGCTAAAGGCCGCCCCCATGAGGTCTACTTTAAGTACGCCCAATGCATGGTACATACAAATGCATTGTGGGGGGGGGGGGTTCATTGACAGGATGCTTTAGGTTCTCTAAGATAACTAACTAAGAATGGATTGCCATTTCTTTGCAGGCAGTAGTAGCAGCAAAGAAGCATTCAGCTGAGAGGCTAAACACTTGAAACTCAAGGGCAAACCCTTTAGTTTGTTTGGAAATTTGGACCAATGCTGAAGATCTGCAAACCTCTCTGGTGTTGCATAATCATTATCCTGTATTGTGGTGCTTTCCTTCCCATTTTGAGAACCGATCACCTGATCCAACAGTGCAATGATAATAAAACCTTCTGAGATAGGAGGAAAAAAAAAAAAAAAAGCAACAATGTGCCCCCGTCAATCAGGATAATCCATCAGGGTCCAAGGTTTATGGTTAATCCAGAGTAACCTGGGCAAATAAAACTAAACTATGCATGGCTAGATACTAATAAAATGCATTCAAGAAAAGCTTTTTTTTTGTTTTTCAATACTGATCATTCCTAACAGGTTCTTATTGTAATATCTAGGGTGGCAGTAGCTCAGTCCGTAGGGAGTTGGGTTTGGAACTGGATGGTCGCTGGTTCAAGTCCCCATGCGAACCACAGTACGGAGTGTGGATTGGTGGCTGGAAAGATGACACTTGACTTCTTGGGCACTGCCAGGTGCTCTTGAGCAAGGCACTGTACCCCACCTCCCAACCGCTCAGTATGCTGGTCCAGCTGGCAGCCCACTCACTCTGACATGTCTCCATTTGTGCATGAATAGATCCTGAGCATGTGTGATAGTGATTTTAACAGAGTGTAAATTGTAATTTCCCCACAGGGGACCAATAAATAATATAAATTAAATCCAAAGAACCCTCACTTTATTCTGCATGACAGAGACTGTTCCTCCATGTCTATTCATTTCATCACATGATCTTAACAAGGTCTAAAAGTGTTTATTTGTACATTGTGTAACCACCTTAATCTTGTCTTTTGTTGGATAAATAAGTCACCATTCGGCCTACGTGAGATGAAATATTTCCATGAAAAATAATTTAAGTTATAAGTTTAAATAATTCTTTTGCATGGGGTTTTTATTTTCAAAAATGCTCGGGAACTTTGCTATTTTTCAAAAGTTTATATAAATATAAGCACAACTTAATTCATCATTACAGGTTCAGATGACATCAACTTTAATTCTCAACCCCCACCCCATCCACCCCCATGAATTCTTTTCAAGCTTTTTCCTCTCTCATTAAAGCGAGGATCCCTTCCCTCCTGGATGTGTATGGTGTGTGTTTCATCTTAAGGAGGTGAGCAGGAAACAAGTTACCACTCGGAGCATACATCTCCTCTCCCTTCGGTCCCATCAGAGCACGCAATGTCTTGTTTCTGGACAGAATCTTATCGTAAAACTCCACCCCTCCTTTGGCATAATCGCAGGACACTCCTGCCGCTCGCCGGTCTGAGCTATAGTCAATCCACTGGCTGACAGCATCTGAGGTGAGGACGTAGGACACGGCGCCGAGCCCCAGCGCCAGGATGTTCACACCCCCGCGAAGTAGTGGAGGCCCAGCGTGGAGCCCAAACAATTGCTTCATTAGCACGCTGTACACCCAAACCCCACCCAGGCAGAACGGGGCAACAGCAGCATTTATAACAGGTCCTCCGGACTGCAAGCGGGCCACTTCTCGTGCTATGGCAAACTTCTGTGCCTCAAGGGAAAACACCAGTGCCTCCTGTAGCGCAGAGCCAGTTTCACTGCTCCAATCCACCGCTTTGCCGTTGATGAAAATTGTGCGGTTAGTGATTCCGCTTGGATCGTCGGGCTTGCTGTTAAAGTTTGCTGGGATGCCGATTTGGGCACTTGAAAGCCAAGGGACACCAGCACCAACCGGATGGAACCCAAAGGAGGCAAAGGCAGAGAAATTCTCGGGGGAGCTGACACCATAATCCTTCAACACCTACAAATGACAACAACAACAACAACATTGGCATTTGTATTGTCACCTTTTCCACCGGACATTGTGATACTCTTAGGGCTTAGTTTCTAGATGTAGATAGTCACAGAGGACAGAGTAACGTGAAGAAAATTCAACAGATAGCAGTCGGTTATACATCTGTCACAAGGTTTACCAGTTTACACAACATTTTGTCCCGTCTGTGTTGTTTTTCAGACAACAGCAGTGACCAGTGCTTGTTGGTGCTAGTTAGTGTCTGTTAGCGCACAGTGCTCTAGGGTGCTAGTTAGTATCTGTTAGCTCACAGAGCCCTTGGGTGCTAGTTAGTGTCTGTTAGCTCACAGGGCCCTTGGGTGCGACTAACATTTTTCCTCTAGGTGCACCTAATGTCCTTGCATCCGCTGCCTGTCCAAAAACGAAGCAATATTTTTTTATATGGATATGGTTTAATGTTGCGTTACATGACCCATTTCTTCTGTAAAGCTGTGCCTGTGTTTGGATCTCTCCTCTTACTCTCTGCACAGCCCCCCCCCCACCCCTTAATTCACACACGGCTCCCAGCAACACGGAGAGACAGCGGTGACAGCACTGGTCCACACAGTTTTAATTGTTATTAATGCAGCTGTATATTGTTATGCATGAGAGGCAAACCTGTATTTGTACCAGTGTTTCCGCTGGTAACTCTGCTATTGCGGCGGCCATGGTGAAAAACCCAGAAGAAGTTATTGAATGCAATTAACTTCAGTTTGTAGAGTAATAGCGTGTGAGACGGAGCCTGCTGGACCTGGGCGAGAGATGGCCCATGGCCAGAATATCATAGTTCATAAAAATGCTTCAGTCCTTCACACTCTCCCTAGCTCTTTTAATCAGTTATTGTTGAAAACAAGCAAAGGAGCTTATTTCAGATATTTTGTTGTAATATTATATATTATTAAAATAATATGTTGCAGCTGTATGTATGTACAACATAAGGACGAATGTAACACAATATAGATGTGAAAGCAGTTATAAATAGCCTATGTGACTCTAAAATAAACTCTTTTTCAATAGTATGGGTGAGGGGAGAAAATATCTAAAATCATGAGTATATTGATTTTTTTTCCGACAATTTTTAAAAATCGATTGCTTTCCATAAAAACTATATTTTTCATTTAGTTATTTTTTTTTACCAATGATTCGCTTATATATATTTTTTTGTTTATGCATTATGGCTGTCGGCAACTACATCATATCCGTTTTCAGCAAAACGGAGCAGAAGCAAAAAATGCAGAAATTCCATCCTTCTGCTTCTTCTTAGAGAACAATTACTTTTTAGAAATGTCTCATGTAACATTGTCTCTAGTGTATTATTCAACTTTTGTTTTTGATAAAGAAAGAAAAGACAATCGCAATACTCAACACTATCCATTAGCATCACTTCTAGATTCGCACCAAATGAACATCGCATTACACATTAAATCGGCACCCATTTATCGTAAAAAGAATCGAATCGGAACAGAAGTGTATCGTGCCAGCCCTACTGGATGGCACTGCGTCTCCTTTAACTATGAATTTTCTCTTTTGGGAATTGAATCTATGCCTTGTGAGTGCTGCCATGTATTCAATTTATAATGCCTGTATCTTCTTTCTTTGACTACTTTTTACTTTAAGTTCTGTAAAAATGTTGTGCAGGCATTTAATGCCAATTAGTTTAATTGCTTTGTAAAATAGTTTACTAGTTGGCAATAAACTTCTAGGTGTAATGTCCTTTGGGTCTTTTATCTCATCTGTACCATCTGAAAGTAAATATATTCAATGTAACCTTAAAAAGGTAGATAGGAAAACACTACCTGCTGGAAAACATCCTCAAGCTTTTCAGACAGCGTGACCTCTTCTCCTTTGAACCAGGCCTGATAGAGCTGACGGTACGACACTTCAGGGAAGACATGGTGGAACATGTTGGCAGCAAAGACCCCGCCACAGCTCGCAATAATCAGCGGAGTCCTGTACTTCTGAAAAAGCACTGCATACTTGAGGAAGCGAGATGCCATGGCACCTCTTTTTTTAGGATTCTGTGTGAGTTAGGTGCTGCAGTATATCGATAGGTGGGATCTGTGAAAGAGGCAGACATTATGAGTACATCCACAGGCCTGCAGGTTTGAGCTATATATCTTACTGTTTGTTCCAATGAACACACATAAATCCAACTCCAGTGATTTAACCTAATATCAACAGTCACAAAAGTGGGAACAAAACATAATGGTAAACCGTAGGAGTTGTCCTTTCCTGGTGCATTTCCCGACCATTTTCTGAATATATCTGACACTATAGGCTACATATACAGTGCTGCTCATGAGCATAGGAACCCCTGCTTAAGTTGACTAAAAAGAGGAAAAAAAAAAAATAATAATAATAAAAATCATCTTTGGGAAATTGATCTTATTGCCTGAATTAAAACAAACTTTAATAACATTAATTTTCTTTGTAAATGAATAATGTATCGTGAATAAATAAATGTTCTTCCTTAAAATACAGGGGGTATGAGTATAGACACCCCTATGTTAAATCCCAATAGAGGCAGGCACATTTTTATTTTTAAAGACCAGTTATTTCATGGATCCAGGATACTATGCATCCTGATTAAGTTCCCTTGGCCTTTGGAATTAAAATAGCCCCCCCACATCATCACATACCCTTCACCATACCTGGAGATTGTCATGGGGAACTTTCCATAAGATCATCTCTCAATGCAAATCAAACCAGCTATAAGGCTAACTGAAATAACATCATGCCAATCTCTAGGTATGGTGAAGGGTATGTGAGGATGTAGGCTATTTTAAGGGAACTTTATCAGGATGCATAGTATTCTGGATCCATAAAATAACTTGCCTTTAAAAATGAAAGTGTGCCTGCCTCTATGGGGATTTAACATAGGGGTGTCTATACTTTAAGAAAGAACATTTATTTATTTACAATACATTATTCATTTACAAAGAAAATTAGTGTCTTTAAAGGTTGGATTTTTCCTCATTTTTTAATTAAGGCATTAAGATCAATGGGCAAGAGATGATTTTTGCATTCCTTTTTTTAGTCAATTTAAGCAGGGCTTCCTATGCTCGAGCAGCACTGTAAAACGTCGACAGTCTTACACAAAATAAGTAAGCAGCCGTATTAGTATTGGGGCTGGGAGTCTACTGCTAACACATCTCATTTCATCAGGTCTGCCGAATTAAAGTTAATCTAGAAAGACATGCCAATCACTATTTCTGAACATGCAGTGCTGTAAGGTCTGCCACTGCGAGACAATAATTCTAAAACGTCGTTACAATAATTGTATAACGTCGCTAACGTTAGAAGAAAACAGCACTAGCTACTGCTGGAAACTGACACATTGAGCTTTTTGTTATTTTATTTCCTACACATTACCTACATTGTTAAGCAACCGTATGTAACTGGAAATGTCCCCATGAATACAAACAAAAAATAGCTAAAAACCAAAGTCTTTCGTGTCTTCTTCACAGCAAACGAACATCTTCTTACTCACACGCTCTCCGCTTCTTGCTTCTCTACAAGGACAGCTGACATAATGACGTGTCCGTAAAGCGATTTAGCCGTGGTCATGGTGTTGTTTCACGACAGTATTACGACAGGAGATTTAACAGTTTGCCGGATAGATGTAGTTCTCTTAACCCATTTTCCTATATCAATGTTCTTTTTAACTACCAAATTGTAATTACCCAAAATAACATGATTGATTCCACACAACGCTCTTTGACAAGTACAAATCTCTACTTTCATTCATTTTAGGGCGACTTATTCAATTTTATAGCATTTGAAAAAAAACACAGTGGTTTCGCAATAGTATTGAGTAGGCCTAAAAGTTGACACATTCCAGTCTGTGATTATCCATCAAGCTACATTCCTTTAATTTTAGTCTAAATAATTCCTAATTTCTGCTTTTCTAACTCAAACATTAGGTATAATTTCCTATAAATGAGGTTTATTGGCCATAAATTCCAAAAATAACTGTGAAACTAAAGTTAATAAGTTTGTGTTAAGTAGTGCTGAAAACGTCAAAAAAGTGACAAACATTGAAAAAAAGCATCAAAAGTGTTGAAAAAAGGGAGAAATATGTAAGAAAAAGTTAAAAACATTGATAGAAAGTGTCATCAAAAGTGTTGTTGTTTTTTTTGGCTATAAAATTAAATTTTCATTTAAAGTGCATTTAGTCAAGGTTATGCATTGCATTTTTAACAAATAAAATAAAGGCTCACCAACAGTATATCAGAGAAAAAATACAATCAATCAAAACTATTATATTCACTCTGATACTTAGTTAACTTACTTAACACAGATAACTATTCTTTTGTCTATTCACTTGTATACACTTTTAGTGCATCCATTCAAAGTTATGCATATAAATGTAGTATAAAGGCACTTCGACAGTGTGGTTAGAGAAACAAAAACACTAACAATGTACATGAATTACAAATGAGTAACTCGCTGCTACCAAGTGGTTAGCAGGAAAAGGCATGTGATCTAACCACAGCATAATGACCATGGTTCAGATCACTTATGTTTTATGAAGTTCTGCATTATATTTTCTATATATTATAATGCCTTTTTAGTTTCTAGCTTGTAGTTACATTGCACAGATTTATGGGTACACAATAGCTATCATTAAATGTTCCTAATACTGCTGCAATCTTGGCCTACATTCATTTGCAATATTCATGTGTACATTCTGTTGTGTTCTGTCTTTTATTTCCCTCCATCGAATGCCATTACTTGTATTGCTGCAATGATAAACTCAGAGATAAAAACAAGTTCTGACTTGATAAAAATAAGTAAGAAGTAATATTATCTTCTCTCTTTTTTTACAGATAGATAGCAGGCACATCAGCAAATCGTTCTCATATTGTAGTTCTTCAACAAATTACTGTTATGGTTACATACAGCTTGACTGGCGATAGCTTCAGTGGGTGGTCACTCCAGGTGTTGATGTATGGAAACAGCCTTTCTGTGAATGTGTGTGTGAAGCTGTGTATGGCAATGTTGGTATCTGTATCCAAGAAGGATAGCTCCCCTCCATCCCAGTCCTTAAGCCAGACCAGCTGTATCCCATCCTCTGGGCATCTTGTGCCATCACACCCAGTGGCCACACATGCTTGTCTACATCCCAGTGGTGACTCCCTGAGGTGAAGCGCTCAGAGCCCAAGACACTGCGATGGTGCTTCATCCTCTTTGCGGTTGCAACAAGAGTCTGTTTTGGTCCACATCTTACATTGGTCAAACCTTCAGACAGGTGGATCTCTGGATGGGCAGTGTTGGGGTTCAGGGTGACAGGGGTGTATGACACTATCTCCTTCATTTTGCACCAGACGGTGAAGCTCAGATTTCCCAGATATTTGGCAACATCGATGGGGGCTCCTGCTGTGACGTGCTTCAGGTCGTCCGGCAGGGGGAGGTGAGCGGCTCTCTTTAAAGGTCCAGTGTGTAGGATTTTTTTGAGATCACATTGTCATTCTGAAATTTGCGAAATCTATAAAATATTAACTTTTGTTAACAATAACAATAACAGAAGATGGAAATAATTTCAAAAAATCTATGGTTGTTTGATTGCTAAGGTTATTCAACTGACAGCCTTTGTTGTGATTGATTGCTAACTTGTAGCCAGCAGTGAACAAACTTTGTTAAGTCGGTCCATTTTTACTGTATTGAAATTACAGAAGTCTCTCGTTAGCATCACGTAGGCTACTTGTTGCCAAGTGACGCATGCGCAACTCACATCTGCACTCAACTCACATCTGGTAGCGACACACATAGTACATATCACAGCTCCGGTAGCCTTCATGCTTCAAAAAGCCGGTCTTTTGCTCTTTTTATTCTTCTTTTCCTTTTTCTGGGTGAACTCCTGTTCCTGAAATTTGGATGTTGAATACGCATGTCCTCCATGTTTCCTTCTTCAATGATAGTCACTAGCAGATTAGCAGCACATGTGAATTTTTTTTGTGACAGCAAAAACACAAAAGGCGGAGCAGTATATCCTGTATGTCCCTTACCGGCTAATGTATTTCAAGATGGTGCATGAATATAGCGCGTCTACCCCAGTTCATGCTAATGCAATGTGAAATTTCAAGCTAATAGGAATATTTGGAATTGATGGTGGTGGTAAAATATTCATTAAAAAAAAGTTTGTGAACGGGCAACACCGATTTTGATAATGATCAATTAAACACATAACACACTGGACCTTGAAAGCATCAACTTTTAAAAGGAATGATGTGACGTCAACATCTCTCAACCCTCTGTCTATGGTGTGGATAGTAGTGTATATATGGCATTTACCTTACTGGTCAAAACAGCAATCTTTTCCTACCTTTCTTTTATGCTCCCCTTCTTTCTTTAATGCTAAAATCATGACTGCCTTCTCCGTATCCAAAAACTGCTGAAGCACCTTGAACTCATCACTTATCTTCTTCTCTGTGTCCTGAGCTCAACTCTTAATTTCTTCATCTGTTATTTGCCAGTTAAAGGTCCCATGACATGGTGCTCTTTGGATGCTTTTATATAGACCTTAGTGGTCCCCTAATACTGTATCTGAAGTCTCTTTTATATAGACCTTAGTGGTCCCCTAATACTGTATCTGAAGTCTCTTTTATATAGACCTTAGTGGTCCCCTAATACTGTATCTGAAGTCTCTTTTATATAGACCTTAGTGGTCCCTAATACTGTATCTGAAGTCTCTTTTATATTAGACCTTAGTGGTCCCCTAATACGATATCTCAAGTCTCTTTCCCAAAATTCAGCCTTGGTTCAGAATTACAGCCACTAGAGCCAGTCCCACAATGAGCTTTCCTTAGTATGTGCCATTTCTGAGTCTGTAGCTTTTGAGGACAGAGGGATGGGGGCAAGGTGGAGGCTGGGGGTGTGGCTTTGACCAACTGCCATTTTGATCGTTTGAAAGCCATGATGGCTCTTTCTCATGGGTGGGCCAAATTCTCTGGGCAGGCAAAGCAGAGAAAGGGAAGGTAATCTTGCCCCTTATGACCTCATAAGGAGCAAGATTCCAGATTGGCCCATCTGAGCTTTCATTTTCTCAAAGACAGAGCAGGATACCCAGGGCTCGGTTTACACCTATCACCATTTCTAGCCACTGGGGGACCATAGGCAGGCTGGGGGAACGCATATTAATGTTACAAAACCTCATAAAGTGAAATTGTCATGCCATGGGACCTTTAAGTTTCTCTTTATCAAAGGGTTATACTTTCTCCCATATAGTTTTCAGGTATTCCTGGAGATCCTTTGTTTGATATTCTGCTGCCTGATCGATGGGAACGCAGCTGAAAGAAAGAAAGACAAGAAAGAAAGACAGGATCTTTAAAAATGTCCTAGCAGACTGGACAAGAGAGCTCTTCACTTGGTGCCGACCAATTGGAAGCCATATTTCTTTACCACTTCTTCGTCCAATTACTGAAACAAAGGCCTTTTGCCACTTCTTTTGCTGTTCTTCTTCTTCTTGTTCTTCTTCGGCTTGTGACGACCAAACTAATAGCATCCTCTTCCTGGCAGTTGTAAATTAGCTGCAGTAGTTGGTAATCTTAAATGCTATTGCACCGACACACCATACGCAGCGCTCCTCTTAGACATCACATAAAGTCAAATATTTAAACTAGAGTGTTTTTCATCAGCTACTTTTCTTCTAAATTTTCCCCCCTTGTCCACCCAAAGTTGGTTCCAAAGATAGGAAAACCTTCTTTATAGATTAAATGAAAGTTGCAATTTTAGCCTATTTGATAACGTAGTAGCTCAAGTTTACCTGGTGCATGTTCAATCTCAAAACGGTTTGCACAGTTTTGCTACGGTTCCCGTATTAAAAACCATATTTCCTCAGAACGGTGTGAAACAGCATGCAACGTCTTTAAGATGTGTTTTTTTCTCCTTTTTAAAAAAAAAAAAAAGAAGTATTGCTAAGTTTCGTCGTGTCTGAACATGGCCCTCACTTCTGTCAGTTTGGGCTGCCCTCTGCTGATCCAGCAGCCTGTTGGCCTTCTGCCAGGAGAGTATATTATGAGATATTATTTTGATATCTATTCCTCTCTGTGTAAATCTCTAATTTGCATAGTTTTTCCTTTCCATTTTTTGTGGGATGAGAGTATTCATTTTTAAAGTGTATGTTAAATGAAGTGCATCAGTTTTCCTATTCATATTTTAATGAAGAGATATACTACAAGTCTGATATGGGTAACCTCAGCTTAGTGAACATTGGGCGAAGGCTTTTTGTTAAAAACGGATAACATCAATGATACATTTTCAAAATTCCGCAATAAAATGGGGGAGCGTTATTTCCTTTTGTCTTCCCTGCAGATATTTTATGTTATGCTGTTCCGTTTTATCTTTCACCTTATACTATATATCATGCCAGATATGATATGTCATAATTTACCATCTAATACTGTATTTTTTTTTATAAATTACACTAATTTGTAGGATTACTGTCCACTTTACTGTGTTGATAAAAATATATTTTAATACCAAAAGATGTTTTGGCAAAGTTAAAACTGTTTTTTAAGTAATGTGATTTGGTGTTAATTTGCTAAACTCTGATACTCTGAAATTAAAACAAGTGCTCAGTGCATTGCTTGGCTTCCATCTACAAGTGCACACAATCTTTTAAAAGCGTGTTGGGCTGCCACACGCCACTACACTTCCACCTCAACACTAGCTCCATACTAATTTGGTATCAGAGAACCCCCATTTATCCCAGGTCCCATGTTGATAGAAACCCTCTGAATACAAAACACTGTTTCAGCAGTGTTGCACATTGTGATCTTAAATATTGTAATTAGCGGTCATCAGAAGAAAATGCAAAATTACAGTTTGAACGTTTTCCCACTACTGTCTTAAGCAACCACACAACTTTCACTTCCTTTTTTGCCATGACCGCACCACCATGTGCAGCCAGTGAGTGCATGGAAATCAGCTGTTGTGTGATGTACCTGGTTCCAGTTTTCATTTGCATCCTGTGCATAAGCACCAAGCTCAGCTACACCGTTCAAATTTAACAACAGCTTAAAGGCATGTAGCTACGTCTCAGAGCTCTGCAGAGGAAACACACACCATTAGAGATAAGCAGCAACCACATGTAGCCTATGTTAACCCCACCCCCTTTTTTCTAATATGTATGGGTTTGCCTGAATGTTTGACTCAATCTAGAAAAATATGGAACATACAGTATATCATGCATGTGCAACAGTAAGTGCAATAGCCAGGGTGTATATAGGGTGGTGATAAACCGTTCCCATCTATTTATCACATCCCATAGATGACAGCAGCGGCTCAGAAAGCAAAAAAATGGTGGGGAAGACTGACTTTAATGTCATTCTGGTGAGTTCCATCTGTTTTGCTCCTAATTTTTTGTTTTCTACGCTTTGCTTAATCAATTTCTCTTAAACACATAACAAAAATCATGACAAAATACTTGCCTTTATTGACTTGTGTTATCCAAAAGTCACCACAGTAACCTTAAATCACACGTTTTACCTTTTTTTTTTTTTTTTTTAAACTTTATTTCTTAACAAGTTTTCTATACGATTGTACACAACGCAACAGTGCTGCCATGTACATAAATACAAATATACAGCACAATATATACATACACAGAAATCTTCTCATTTTACCTTTTTTATTATTATTTTCTATTTTTTTTCTCTTTAATGTATGATTTTATTTAATTTTTACTTGGAATCCATAGTTTTGGCAGTGTAGCCGCAGTCTTGACAACTTGGTTTCCACGATAGGGAAAGAAAATAAAGACAGTGCTAAGTGCTAAGAGTGCCAAGTGAACCATTGTGCAACCATTTGTTATCTTGAAAAGATTTGCCATAAAATTGACGGATGCATGGAATTATTTGCAAGACTGTACTCCTTCACACTAAATACAGCTAATACCAGTATGTTCATTGCAGCCTTTACCTCAACCTGTGCATGTGATTGGTCCCTTGTATGTGTGTGTGTCTGTTTATGTGTGTGTCTGTTTCTGCATGTTTTGTCTCCCTCCCTCCTAGTTTTCCTCTCTGTGTTTTTTGGCTCTGGGTGTATTGTTTGTAACTGTTTGCATCTGTTAACTTCTGAATATATTAAAAAACACTGTATTTTCATTAATATCTTAAACTTTCTTACATACAGTTGAAATGAAGTACACTATTCAGTAATATTTTACATTTTTCTAAACTCAGTACCTTGTTTAGGCAGAACAGAAAAGGGAAGAATAATCCCAGCTCTCCATCCTGGATTTCCTGATAAAAGCACATTCACACTTGCACCCATCTCCACTGATATTCACTCCATCTCTCATTGATTTGAACTGAATCGCGTTTGACCGACATAGTAAAGAATGCATTTCCTGGCTCCAGCTGCCTTGCCGGTCAAAGTTCACCTTTGTTCAACTTCAACCTGAAAAGAAGTGCTTTGATGCATCTCACGTCATGTTTTAAAAAATTAAGAAGCCAATCTTGCAGTGTGCCATAATTGTGTTTTGTACAGTATTATTGGCCTACTAGTGGCTGCGTTTTTGCTCTCATAAACCGGTTATCATTGCTCTGCTGAATATTTAATTATTTTTAGCCTTTGGATGCAATGAAAATGACCTTATTTAGAGAAACATTTTAGATGAAGTTTCAGACTGACCCTGAATGTACATCACATGCTAAACATACAAACAGCAGCACATGAATGCATAGTCTTGCTTTGCCAGACCCTCCTCCAAAGCGTGCTGAAGGAGAGTCCTCATAAATCCACCGAATTTAAAATCCCAGCACAAAGAAAGCGGAAAGAAATGGAAAATACATGCGTTCTACTTGGAAGTGGAACACAAAGGATATAGACTAATGCATGCATGACTCTAAATAGTTGCAGCAAGATCAAAAAAACTAACTATTCAAATGTACACGGACCTATTCTCCTCTCCTTAATCTCTCTCTCTCCTTCATGTACTGTATGTCTTTCAGTTTTGCAGCTCCTTGTGTATTCACTCTACACACAAAATCACATGAAACATTGTTTTAACATTCAACTTGATAAGTAGGTAGGTACTGTCTCTGTATGGCAATGTGCAAAAGCACACAAAGCGTGCACATTTTATGTGATCAAGCCCTGTGTGTGTATGACACATAACCAATACAACCTTACATGCAGGGGCAATCCCTGTGCAGGACACACAGTCATGTGGTTAAACTGAAACATTCATCACTGTGCAGTGTATGTGTGTGCACGCATGTGTGTGAGCATATGTATTATGATCAAGTCAGATGATTTGATTCCAGTGAAGAAACAGCTCACTACTGTCTCCATGGAAACAGGCAGAAGGCAGGGGAAGTATGTGTGTATGTGTGTAATATGTGTGTATGTCTGAAGGGAAAGAGATAGAGAGAGTTCCCTTTTCTTTCTTACTCTATTTTATTCTGAGCAATAAAACTCAAATAAACACAAATTCATGCATCATTGCTGCCATGCTGTATACATCCTGTATATTATAAGGTATTCCATACCTTTTTTAACCCTCATGTTGTCCTCGGGTCAAATTTGACCCATTTTCAGTTTTTTTGTCACAGAAATGTGCCTTTGAAATAAGTGCTGGAAATGTTAACATTAAAAATATCAAATAACTTTGGAAAAAACATCAAAAAAAGCACCCACAACATTGAAAAATTGACAAAAATGTCAGAAAAAGTGATAATAATGTTTCATGATTGACGGGAAGACAACACAAGGGTTAAAGATTATTTTAGGCCTTTAAAAGAAAGGGGGAACGACAAAAGGCAGCAGGTTGGAGTTGAACCTGCGCCGTTGAGGTGTAATCCTCTAAATATGTGTACCTGCACTACCAACTGAGCTAACCCAGTTTCTATGACTTTACAACCAACATTTGTACCATTAAGCCGGCCTTCCAGCGAAAAGCCTCACCCAGACGGTGATCCTTATACCTCATCAACAATGACCCTTACACACCCTGTAATAAATGGGGGTGGAATGGCTCTCGGGATAGCAATGGCAGGCGATTGGACGACCACATTTGTCAGAAATATCTCAACAACTCTCAAGTGGATTTCTCTGGAATTTTGTGCAGATATTTATGATCCTGAGGCAACGTATCCTCGAGTTTATGGCAATCCCCTGAGTTCTCCTCTAGCACCAAGTTGCTGCCAGCTGGAAGCTGGCATTTCTTGTTTTGAGTTGTTGATAACTAGTGGATGCATTACCATGAAATGTAGTTAAGACCATGTTTTCCCCCAGGGTAAATTGTGATACTTTTTTTTAAAATCTTGTGCCATATAGTTTAATTTATTTAAAAATAATTTTAATAATACATATTATTAATAATACTATTTTATTCAATTATTTTCTTAACTATTATTCTTTTAGGACTTTTTCATTGCCTTTTATTAAAGCAGCAAAAGTGCCACAGGCAGGACTGAACTTCTGCCAAGGACTCAGCCTACACTGGGGGGAAGTTGGGAGCCCCAGCTCAAATTCTGAATTTTCTAATACGCAAGATTATCTTCCTTATGTGGTTATACCTCAGACGGCGATCTTTGTAAACATTACCATCTCCACATAATCTTATAGACACTATCATTGTGATGGTTAGCCTGTTTGCATTAGCATTTAGCTAAAAACAAAGCCATGCCAAACTATAACCTCACAAAGTCCCGAGCTGGGCAGTAGACACTAGCAATCCAATAAGTGGAGAGCTACAGATTCCTGGGTGTTCACCTAAACAATAAACTGAACTGGAATGATAACATCAATGCTCTCTACAAGAAGGGCCAGAGTCGCCTCCATCTGCTGAGGAGACTCAGGTCCTTCGGAGTGTGCAGGACTCTCCTCAGGACTTTTTATGACAATGTGGTGGCCTCTGCCATCCTTTATGCTGTGGTCTGCTGGAGGGGGGGCAGCTCGGACCAGGACAGGAGCAGACTCACACTGTGGGGTCCCTGAGCAGCTCCTTCAGCAGCAGACTGATACCCCCATGGTGTAAGAAGGAGAGGTACCGCAGGTCCTTCATCCCGGCCGCTGTCAGGCTCTACAACACCTGCACCACCTGATAATGTTGTAGTTTCTGTTCCTGTGTTTCTTTTACTCCACACACTCTGGATATCTTTACTATCTGTATTTATATTTTTTCATTTACAAGTACTTACGTTTTCAATATTATTTATGGTTATCTACTTTTGCTATACTATTTTAATTACATATTCAATTTAATTTAACGTCACTCACTTACACTGCAATATTGTTTTTCTGTACCAGGGCAACCGCACTTTACGAAACCTTTATTTGACGTCACTTACATTCAGCCATACCTTGTGCTCACTGTCTGCTGTTTGCTTGCTGTGTGTTCACTTGTGTGTTTGTTTGTTTTGCTTTTATTGTAGAAAATGCTGCTGTAATAAGCTGTGGGATGAATAAAGTATAATCTAATCTAATCTTATCTAATGAACTTTCCTTTGAACTTTAGTAAAAAAGGTTTTAAACATCCTTTCTTTCTTTCTTTCTTTCTTTCTTTCTTTCTTTCTTTCTTTCTTTCTTTCTTTCTTTCTTTCTTTCTTTCTTTCTTTCTTTCTTTCTCTAAATCTGTTTGTTAAAAGTGCTGACAAAAAAGATATCAATGCCACATATAATCTGTAAGTCTTTACATTTTGCGTGACATTGATTTCTTATTATATTTATCTCATCTTATTTAAAAGGCAACATGATTTTCCCAGAAATACTGTACACAATGTGTGTGTGTGTGTGTGTGTGTGTGTGTGTGTGTGTGTGTGTGTGTGTGCGTGTGTCATATCAAGCTCCCTCTTCCTCATTTCAATTGAATAATTCACATCTCCCACTCCCACCAACACCCACATACACACACAAACACACACACACACACACACACACACACACACACACACACACACACACACACACACACACACACACCCACACACCCTGACCGTTACTAGTAATGGACTGCCTCATAAACAGTCTTGCCAGTAATTTGGAAAATGTTTGCGTGTGTGTTTTGTTTTTCTGTGCATGTGTGCATATATAACTACACTATGTCATATCTGTCTTTAAATAATATATCACATCTCATTAGATATCAGCATTCCTTAGTGTTTGCACCCTGTCCTCTGTGGCTTCAAGCTGATATCCAGAATATACTCATGCTCACAAACAACCTCATAATTACATAATAAGGTTTCTGGGAAGCAGCAATTTTCCTGTAAGTATACAGCTACCAGGTAGGGTGAATAATAGTCAGAAAGCAGCCTCTTGGAACTTGGTAACTGCAGACCTCGCTTTGCGAAGTTGCCCTGTTTAATGATCCCTGAAATTATTTATCGACCCGTTACTGAGAAATTTATAAAATAAGGAATGTGATTGCTCAGCAATGATTTATAATCAGTTTTTCATCTGTCATCGTCTTTATTCGTTCTGCACAGATCTGTTGGTATGCAGCCCGTTACATGCAGATTTACTGCTCACCAAAATGAAATCGTAGTTTACAGCATCTGCCCTAATCTATTCTCAGATCACCAAGCCCTTTTGCTCTCAATCATTTTGTATTTCTCTCTCTCTCTCTCTCTCTCTCACACACACACACACACACACACACACACACACACACACACACACACACACACACACACGAACACTTCCCTTTTTCTCCTTGATTGATCAGATCCTTATCTGTCTCTATGACCTCTAGCTAAAATGAACCAAGAGTGCAGTGCCATATACTTTTTTCATGAGCAAAAATGGTTGATGAATACACTATGTTAAATGTTGCCTTTCATCTTATAAAAAACCCATGCGAAATTAACGTTCTTTACATGTGAAATGCAAGAAAAGCAACAAGGGTCATGCATTCAACAGAGAAGAAAAAAAGTGACACGTTTGCCCGTAAAAACACTTAAGATGTATCTCACAAAAATCCATAATTACAAGGAAACTATCAAATAGTTATGATATTGTAAATGTGAGATATTGTCCCTTAATCCTGAGTCATGATTACAAGATACAGATTTTGAAAATGTGAGATACGTACAAGACGATTGTGTGAAGGTTTCCAATTTAATTTCTCAAATTTTTGGATAAGAAATGGTGAAAGTTTTACATGCTTTTATAGGTGGGGTTGTGATTTTCACGTGCAATGTCTTACATTTCACATATGGAATTGTGCTTACTGTATATCAGATTAAATTCATCATGTTTCCTCAAAGACAGAATTACGTAAGCCTACATGTGAATTTGTTTCTCAAACGAACATGTATACATTCACATGTAATGAAATTCACAATGCATATGTATTTTTCTTAAATGTCACAGTAGGACATAAAATGATAAAATGAATTTTAGGTTGCTGGTATTGGTCATGCTGGCTCACTGGGACACTTAACAGAGCCATTGTTAATGTTATTGGTAAAACCTGTGCTTTTCCAATTATACAAGTCATAATTCTAAAGTCTGTTGTGTGTGCTTACTTATCAATTATCCTATTCTTCATTTTTGAGCCAAGTGTGGGGTCATGAAATTGTTCACATTTTATCTGTGGAGAGGATCACTAAAGAACCACTTGGAAAGTAAAAAGGTAGAAAGGTGAACCAGAAGAGTGAATACAAAATAAATACCTCACTTTTTCAAATGTATACCCTTCACATGGCTCAGTTTTCCAGTAGGTCTGCAATAAACATGTAAAAAGAGTTGTGGGTCTCTGTGGCTATTGGCACAGAATTATTTGAGGAGATGTTTTGTTAGGTTTGACTAATAGCCTAATTTGCATAATAGTCTAATAATATAGCAATAAGGAGGCAAACATCTGAAAAGTATGGATAATCTGATTCAGGCCATTGCTGATTTAGTTAAACAGGTCTTTTAATTAATTAGAACGATTAGTTTTCCATGATTTAACTTACAAAAACAAAACATAGGCTACCTTTGCTTTAATTTATCCATTCATCTCCCCTGAAACGGCTAATTTGACAGGACTGTCCCTTTAAAGAAGTCCGTTAAAAAGAACGGAACGGTCCATTTTATAAAATAGGGGACGTCTGTCCCTGCTTCGTGAGATTTTCAAATTTCAACACAAAAAAGACATTATGAAGGAAAACGAACACGTTCTTTACAATTGCTCTCAAACAAGAATACATCACTTTGCATTGAAAACCAACATTTAATGGTTTAATGTCTTCATTAAAACGGCGTTCACCCCTTTTGGGCTTTTCTATTTATAGCATCAGCTGTTGCAATACAAAGATTAGCTATTCAACGTATTGTTTCGCAGATGTGGGGAGCACACTGCTGTCTGTGGCGAAAGAGCGGCGGTGGTGTAAAGGCGAGAAAGAGAGAGATGAGGAGAAATATGTCGGTGTGAGGACGTTTCTTTGTGTCCACGACAGCGAAACTCATATCGGTAAGTAGCCTTCCTGCTGACGGAGAAGAGGTCGTGAATGCGAGCGTCTGTGTTCATGGACAGTGCATGAAACACCTCCCTTTAATGTGAAATCAACTACTCTCAGTATAACAACACTTTAACGTTACTGTATAGCCTAGCTAACTGTCACCAGGCAATTTAGACCAATGGCAGCCCGGCAAACAGTCAAGGGAAGTTAGCTAGCTCGTTATAAATAAGTATGAATAATTCAATATAAACGACTGTATTCAGTTTGCGGAAATTCCGTTTTGCTGCAAACTTAAAGAGAAAGATGAAGCTACCGAAATCCGTTATTCCGGGGCGGCTACTGTCGGTTTTCCATACGGCCGCGCGCGCTCACACACACACACACACACACACACACACACACACACACACACACACACACACACACACAGAGACAGGCCTTGTATCAAAAATGTTCTCGAGGGGACAAAACACAAAGTGCTTGTCTTTTATCGTATGCCAGATATGATGAAAGATTCCACGGTGTTTTTAACAGCAGTAGCCTACAGCGGTCCGGCTTGAAGCAACAATGGTGTGCAGATTTAACCGCTGGACGTAGAGATTCTTCATGTATCAAATCATAGGATGAGATCATTCAGAAGCACCTCAGTCTGCTGAAAGAAACACACACACACACACACACACTCAAACGCTAGTCACTGTCTGGGGACAGATCCCCCTATCCTTCCGTCATAACTTAATGGAAATGTCAAACCCTGCTGCTGATGACGTTGCCTGTGAGACTAATATGTAGTTTAATGTTGCATGCTGTTTCACAATTTTCCCAAAGGTTAATTGTGACCTTTGACCAGGGGGCATTACCTTCTGCGGTACCTGTAGATGCTGGGTTTCCCACCCAGGCGAGTTAGTGTGTGATCTATTACATGTGTACAAAGCCTGGTATTACTCGTTCTTAAATAATGATGATTCCTGTGAGATTTAAATTGTCACTTGGATGTATATGGAGTCTTACCTAGGTGACCTCTGATATACTTCTAAGTGTGGCAAAAGGTTGACCTATAGTGTAGAAAGGTAGGTTGTGTGACCATAAGGTATTTATGAGTGTTGTTAACATGCATGATCATGAACTGGAATAATACTAGTAGGCTAAAAGATACATTATTCCATATTGTTCCAATAATTGGTCCAAATATTTTCACGTGGATAGTGATTTAGAGACTAAAGCAGCCAAACGACAAGTTGAAATAGTGATTTGTGTCCCGTTTCACTACACTAGTTAATAAAGCTTGCTCATGATCATAAAATTGGACAACTAAACAGTGTTTGATTGATAACATGATGCTCATTTAATCGTGATATGATTTTACTGAAAGCTTGTAAACAATACCATGATAGTATTGAGTTATTGCTTGGCCATATGAGACTATAAAGACCATTTTGTGATGTGCTGACTAAAAGGTATACAATACCACTCTACTTTGTATGGCGTTAATGTTTATTTGAATTTTTTTATAATCAACCAGTCATTTGCAGCTCAAATACATAATAGTTCATGTACAGTAACATTTACTTAATCATGCATTCATTGTCACTGATGCTGCTTCACTCATGACATCCTGTGTCCTGGTTGAATTCCCAAATAGCCAGAAAGAAAAGTTAAGTATTAGAATTAATGAATGGAAAGGTCAGAGTAGGAAATGCCCCCAGCAAGTCACAGAATATTAGTGAGATATTTGGGTTGTTTGTGTGAATGGTGGACTTATTCACTGCGAATTTTTTAAACTGACGTAGTATTGTGAAAAATGACATCAATGTAATTTATGGCTAAATGGGTTCTCAAAAAATGCTAAGCCTGGAGGCTATCGCAAGTTAGTCATTGGTGATGACCCACAATCATGTGCACTATACAGCTCTCTGTTAGGCTATTTTCATTTTGTTTTCTCAGCCAAATGCTACACAGAGGGTCTTAAAGGTCCCGTGGCATAAAAATTTAACTTTGAGTTTTTTAATATTAATATGCGTTCCCCCAGACTGCCCACGGTCCCCCAGTGGCTAGGAATGGCGATAGGTGTAAACCAAGCCCTGGGTATCCTGCCCCACCTTTGAGAAAATGAAAACTCAAGATTTCAGATTGGCCCAACAAGGTTACCTCCCCTTTCTCTGCTTTGCCCAGAAAATTTGGCCCACCCATGAGAAAGAGACATCATGGCTTTCAAACAAGCAAAGTGGCAGTTGGTCAAGGCCACCCCCCCTCCTTAAAAGCTGCAGACTCAGAAATGGTATGTGCTAAGGAAAGCTCATTGTGGGACTGGCTCTAGTGGCTGTAATTCTGCACCAAGGCAGAATTTTGGGAAAGAGACTTCAGATACAGCATTAGGGGACCACTAAAGTCTCTATAAAAGCATCCAAAGAGCACCATGTCATGGGACCTTTAAAGATCGGGGCATGAAGTCTGTCATCATTGGAGGAAATGTGATGAAGGGGCAGCTGACTTTTCTTACCTCATTTTCTGAAATAGATTAACAGACATGTCCGCATTAATTCAGTACAACAAGTTACATGTTGAAATGAGTTTCAAGACATCTTAACATACAGTGTCATTAGCATTGCTGCCATATAGTCATCATTTTAAACACTGTCTCAGGAAGAAAACCACCCGGGACAATAAGACATATTGCAACTTACGGCACACTGAATTTGTTGTTGTGAGAAGGAGAGGCTAGTGATGTACATCTTCATCCAGAGAGCCAAATTATTTAGCTATATTTGACACCATGCTGGCAAACATGGTGATAGAAATTGAGGGCTGTTAAGGTAATAATATATTCATGTGCATCTGGTTTTTGGCCAATATTGATGCTGGTAAATAAATGTTAGGGTCCTTTTGTATTCACTCAGGTTACAGAAAATAAAGTCACAATTGAAGACTGGAGAGGAGGCTATTAAAGTGCAAAACTTGTGTATTTATTAACAAAACAACTCCAAAAACATACTCAAACAAAATAAAAAAAAACAACTATTCAAACTAAGGCAAAATACCCTCAAACAAAGAAAACAGCAAGCTGCCCATTCCTTCTCTCGCTCCCCTTCTCCTCAAGCCCTTTTCGCCAAGCCTCACCCAATTGGCACCTACCACCTGTACCAGTGGGTAGAGGGTGAGCTAAACTGAAGAAAAAACAAAACCCTTGAATGTGGAAAATACCATACCATGTAGATAAATGTGATTGCTGCCATTCCTAGCTATATGCACACATGCTTACACAAACACAAACACAAACCTGATTTAAAAATGTCAATTGCTGCAACTGTTTTGTTCTAGGACCTAATGAGGAAAAACTGCATGCACTCTCCTCAATTAAGCTAGTGAACAGCTGATCTACCCCCCACATCACAGGCAGAACCACAGCAAAACCCTAACCCATAGAACCTACTGAACAGACCTATGTCAAATAATAAAGTAACAAAGAAACTGAAACATTACACTTGAATTAAGAATTAAGTAGACACAAAACATTGTTAATTTTGGGAACATAGGCTAGTGAAAAGGGAGAAAGGCAGCCTTTTCATAATGCCTTTCATCAAATTATTGCTTTCATTTCAGCTGTCTTGGTGACAAGAACCAGCAACCTGCCTCTCCTAAGTTGGAAACCCAGTTCACCCAAAAAGTCAGGCTTTCACTATTTAGGAAACTATATACTCTGGTCAATGCTGGCACTGGCCCAACTCATAAAATTATACTATCTGTTTCCTAAATGGTTTTTCATAGATCAAAAGAAAAGATCAGATCAGCTGTAAATCTAAGAAAAAGAAAACAAGGGTGGAGTTTGTCATTTGACAGCAGCTTAAAGCTTTAATACATTTTGAACTCTGTGAACTGTGTCTTAACACCTCCTTTGAATGATTGATGAGTATTGATATCAACGCTACAGTACAGGCAGGGGTGTGCACCACTGCGTTCCTCCTTATATCTGTTCTGTGAGTTGTGTTGCTGCTTTGTTCCCATGTGAAAAAGGAAGTCCCTTCATCCCTTCCCAAGGCAGTAACCAACAGCTTCTCAAGAGCCCAAAGACGCTGAATACAAAGTCCAAAACACACCAGCTGCATCTGTTGTTTTATATGTAAAACCACACACCTGTAGAATAGGGTTGCTGTAGGGGACACAGAATATGTCACTGGCCCTCGAGCTGTCACATTGGATGAAGATAAACTTATTATATTCCCTTGTTGGCCACAGCTGTAGAGATTGGCTCTTCAGTTCAGGAATCAAGTGGAACAACATACAAAAGAAACTTCATAGAATTATTTCCATGCTTTGTAACAAGGTGTAATTACCTAGTATTCTGTATATGGGTGCACGATTCAGAAAATGTCTCGATTCAGTATCGATTTTTAGGCTCAAGATTTGATTCAAAATCAATTTTCGATTCATAAACAATTCTCAATTAAAAAAGAAAATGATTCAGATTATGTACATGTAGTTACTTTTCCCATGTGATAGTCTACATGCCATCACAAAAAAATAATATTAATCAATTTTTGGAAATCTATGAATCAATTTTGAATCAGTGAGATTAAATCGATTCATGAATGTGTTTTGCACATTCCTACTAATATATCTGCCGTGCTGCAATGGCTGTGTTTCGGTGTGATGTAAAACAGATTTGAAAGTGTTCTCTGAACACTGGTTTGCTACAAAAAAGAAATATGGAAATGAATGCTACTTCCTAATGTGGATGATTGCTGTTTTTGAGTTCAAGGTGGTTCTGTCCGGCATTTTCAGCAAAGGCCAAAACATAACAACAAAAGATAAGTTTACAGCCATCAACTTAAGAGTGGGGCTAAGTGGCTTGACCATTTTGACAAGTCATGGCCAGATTGTTTAGGGTAATTCTCAAGTTTGTTGCCTTCTACTCTCTGCTATCTCTTATTCCAACCCTGTCTCCTGGAAATGATGTTGCTATATTACTAAATTGTTTTCCCGTTTACGTTGTGCTGCAAAACACAATCAGCTGATCTATGGGTATAAAGTGCAGGACATTGACACCAGAGTGTGGGGTGCGCATCCTGAGTTTGTGGTTAGATCACTTTGGTCAGGTTTAGGGGAAAATCGTGGTTAAATTGTTCAGTTAAATGTTGTACATGTAAGGGTGGCTTGTGGCTTGGAGGTAGAGTGATTGCCCCTTAACCACAAGGCTGGCAGTTCAAACCCCTGTTTCCTTTAAAGTGTATGTGTTGTTTCAAGTAGTGTAGTGTACTGTATAAATGTATGGTGGCCGAGACGGTTTAACATAAACGCAAAAGCTACAACACAAATGCATAAGCGGCAACGGAACAAAAGAGAGAGAATTTGCGCAGTAGAAAATTGCTCGTATAATAAATGCAAAAGTTCCAATATAGTGTATAAATATCATATTCAATCATAAGTATAATATTGAACCGACAATCTATTTCATTTAGGTGCCATCAGCGGGTGAAAAAGTCCTAGGCCTACTAATCCCATTCTGAGGCTGCAGCATCATCATTAACAGAATTATAATTCATAATCTTTCATTTCAAAGGGTTTACATCATTCACCTGCAATACTGTAGAACTCCTTTTTCATGGCTCTTACTGGTTTGTGTCCAGGGAACGCTACAAAAACGTTTCAGAGCGAGTCCCATTCTTCCGACGGCTCTGCATACAGTGGCTTTACTTACATGCTCCGCATCACCAATGTTGAAAAGAAAAAAACCTAATGCGTCAAAAAGAATTTGCTGGGATGTCTTGAGCATGTCCACAATGGGTGACGTTAGTGATATGAGGACAGATAAGGTCATGTATGCTACATAACTGATAGACTGGGAAGAAAAATGATACGGCTGAAATAGGAAGGCTAGTATCTGGAAAGGTAAATACTTCTATAGTCGGGGCCTCAATATCATCTCTCGACGTGTGTTTAACTCCCTGTGAAGTAATACAGCTTCTTCATCAACGGGATTGTTGACACAAGGAAATGCCATGTTAGAGAATAAAACGCCAGATTAGGTTCACAGACTCAGAAGTTGAGTGACATAAATAAACAAATATATTAATGACAAGAGCTCTATTAAATCATGATATTACATGATAGGTTAATTGACGCAAAATATGGGCAGTTACTTCTTATGAATGTTGCTCTTTCAAATAGGTACTTGATCATGCCACTGACGGTTGACAGCTTTTAGCTGTCCGACGTGCATCTGTAGGTCGTCGTGCAGCATTGGTTGGCGCTCTAAAACATGATGGTTTGGAAAGCCATATAGCCAGTCACATTGGTCAGGTGACTAACCTTTTGTTGGATTTTCTCTACCAAGCTTCCAATCCCACATTTGATTTAAACTGATGTCTGTGGATTATTTTAGTCTCAGAACAGTGAGTAATGTTTCAGGTAATTGCTCACTCCACCAAGGAGATCCAGAGAGGGAAATGCTGACACACACAAAACAAGGTTGTGACCTGACTTGGCTTCAGCTAGGCGCCACCAGGCATGGTGAGAAAGCAGTGGCAGGTACTGTGGTTTCACGGTGCTTTGCAAGCTGTTTTTCTTCACAGCACTAAAATGTGCGTAAGGCAGTGCCTTGTGAAATAGTATAGACATTTAATTTTGTGCGGTTTTAGGACCGTCAGCCAACTAACTGACTGAAGAGGCATGTTAACATCAGGAATGTGGCTTGGAAACTCTTTGCCCAACCTGGCTGGCTGACTGCTGCAGACTGACTGATTGGCTGGCTGGCTTTGGAAAGGAAGGAAACATCTTCCTTCCCTCTATTGTGCTGGGCAGGAAAGGATGGACTGTGGCCAGCTGACAGCTGTTTCCTGGTGGATGAAGGAGGAATGGGTGCGTGGGTGGGTGGTGGTGCTGTGCAAGAAGTGAGTGAATATGTTTGGTTTTTTTCTCTGTTTTTGACAGTTGCTAAATTTTCATGAAAACTCAAAATCTGAAGGTTTCAGAGTAAGGTGGAGTATATTAGTTATTTTTCAAAGTTGTTTAATTTTAAATTTGCATGAACACTGTGATTGACTTGACTTAAATGGTTGTATAAGTTGTTTGCATGTTGTAACACATTCACTACAAATCACATATACTTAAAGGGACATTTCACCGCTGGAAAGATGAATTGTATTTAACTGGGTCATTTATGTAGTAGGTGCTGGTCACCGTAGCAGGCGATGCTCGCGTAGTATGTTGAGTATTCCTTCTGTAAAGTTTTCTGCATATTCTCCAATGTGTACCAATGTATCCCGGTGGTACACATGTTTGGTAGTTTGAATGCACATAATTGAACGCACATAATAGTTACAAAATGGCTGACACTTGACTCGCACCGGCTAGTGACAGTCTCACCCCCAATGGGCAGGTTGAAAACATGCGGAACTAGCTGGCTGTATTTCATAGCCTCTGGGCAAAAATGCCTCCGATGATGCTAAATGACATTTAGCTTTTTTTCCAATAATAATATTAAAACAATACAGAGTAATCCAGTCTCGGGAACATGAGGGAGGGAAACACATTCATTCGGAAATACTACCGGGTTTCTACTGATACAAAGCTTAATGCTAATCTGTGAAATATCCCGTTAACATTACTCCTAAAATAATTTATAGATTTCCTATCTTCCTAGTTTTCTTGTAAGTTACATTTACATTCAGTGTTTCCCACCAAAATGCTTTTTGTTTCCTCGAGGCCTTACCAAAGTGTTAAATACATTTCTTTCCTACTACATCCACAAATCATTGTTTGTAATATTATAAATCATGAATAGAAAACATCCACAGTTTGTTAGCTTACGTCTATACTGTGTCCATGGTAAATTAAGTTTTTGGTTGGTATAATATTTGTTGTATGTTTATTGTTATCGGGCCCCCTCCGAAAAGCTTTTAGTAGCTTATTTGGGGTTCCCCATTTCACACGGCCTGCATAAAATCATTGTACCTCCTGAAATTGTGTTTAAAGATTCAATGATGATGTGTGAAATAAACAAAACAAATACTAGACTTGCACAATAGTGTAAAACCACCAACAGGAATGTGTATTGTGCGTCCGCATGCATGCCTACGAGGACGGACGTGCACAAAATGGGGACCCACTCATAAAAAACATTGGCCCATTAGCACTACAAGTGTTCAAAAAGTCCACAGCATACCTTTTACGTTTGCTTGGTTTGACTTAAACCTAGATTTTGCATTGTAATGGCAGTTTGGGCCATTTTAACCAAGTTGAACAGAGCCCATTCCAGTCTGGGCTAGTTGCAATTAGTAGTCGAGAGATAAATCACACGGTGCTTGGTTTTAATTATTATAATCATATTCTTACTTTTGATACGTTATTTTTTAGACATGTTTGAATTCTATGTCTTGAAACAGAACTGTGAATATCATGTAGAAAGGGGAAAAAAAAAAACTAGCCAAGGGCGCCTGGGTAGCTCACCTTGCAGAGGTTTACTCCTTGATGCAGCCGCTACCTGTTCAACTCCGACCTGTGGCCCTTTGCTGCATGTCATTCCCCTTTTCATGACTTCAGCTGTCCTATAAAATAAAGGTCTAAAAGAACCACAAAAAAAAAAACTAGTCAAAAATCGGGCGAGCAAGGTAAAATTGTGGTGTCCATTGTGTCAACACAAACACCATATTGTACCATTTATTGTCCTTGTGTACCCTTGCTTCCTCTTCCTCACTCTTCTGTTTCGGATTTCTCTCACCCTCTTCTCCATTCTGTTCTCTTGCTTTCCTCCCATGTCTCGTTCTTTCTGTAGCTCTCCCTTCTCTTTGTGAGAGGCAGCTGTGGTGTGAGCTTTTTGCCACATGAGCATACATATACACACATGCATACATATTAAAGCTCCTATGCAATATCTCTGTATTTATGCAAGATCTCTGTATTTATGCAAGACTGTACTTCACTTGTGAAAAAAATACTCTGTTACTTCTGTTAAACCACTCATATTCTAGCAAGATGGATGTTTATTTTTGTTTTCAAAAGGCCATAATTACAAACTACAGTTATCTGTCTATGTTGAAGCCATCACATTTCTCTGCTGGTTCTGTGGTTATACTAGGTTACTAAGAGTTGACATCATTTGCCTGGTTCTGCCAAACCAGACTCACCAAGGCTCATTTTAGCCGCTTTTCCATACAGTTGTGATATTCATTCTGTGAGTGGCTTTGATTTGAGCCAATGGCGCGAGGAGTGGTTTTCTAAAAGGCTTGTCTGTTGCATACAATCCTTCATCCAACCACTTCTATTGTGTCTACTGCTTCATTTACTGTTCTTACTTATGCTATATTTAAAACATGTCAGCTTACAAACAATATGACACTGCTGTTGCCAATAGCAGTAGGCCTAAGGAGCTAGCCTAACTTGACAAATACAGCTGCATTTCCTGTAAATGCTTCACAGTAAAAGCTATTTGTGGTTTTCCAGTGGGAAGCTCTTAATATGAAGCAGCAGCTGCAGGAAATGTTTTGCTTTGCATAAGCGGTCTGGCCCTGTGGAATTAACACAACTTTTTCTTTTTTTTAACATTCAATGTTACTTAACAAAACAAACTAGATGGATAATTCAGCTCTGTCAAATGCGTCTTATTTTCTTCCTTATAACATTTGCAAAGCCGATTTGTGTTATTTGAAATCTAGCATGTTTCAGCCTGCTAGCAGTCGTCTTCCCTGTCTTTGCTGGTGCATTGAACTATATTGTGACATGTCACTGCCACCTGTAGATCACCTGTAGATCAGTGGGTTAGTGAAAAACCATTGGCAGGAGTGTGACCGTGCTGTAGGTCAGTGTGGTTATCCCCCGCTTTGAAACCAAAGTAAAAATACGTATGATTACAACTTGGCATGCCGGGGTTGGGGGAAGGTTTGGCTGACGGGAACTGCAAGCCTGTGTCTAAATGCACAGTAAGGCTGCACGATATGAGGAAAATATGCGATAATATTGTTGAATATCACAAAAATATTGTTGAATATCATGATATTACTTGCAATAAGTAAACCAATATTAATATATGATAAGTGTTCTCAGTTTTGCATTTCTGCTGCCTCCAGGTCTTTTTTTTTTTTTTTTTAGATTGTTGCGGCCCAAAATGTCAATAAAATAAAACGTCTTTTGTATGTTTGTTGCAATGAAGTTGTGAGAGACGGTGTAAGTTGTGATTTTTTTGTTTTGTTTTTGTATGGTTTAAAAAAAAAAAAAATAAACTTGTTTTGGTGATAATAAAAATGTTGCAAATGTTGGTATAGTATGAAAATGGCTGGTGGATTTAAGATAAAAAATAATTTATTGAATGAATCAAATTTGAACATGTGTGTCAGTGGCTTGTTGATCTTTACGTTGTTAGTTAATTTCCTATCCACAAACAGTTTGATAAAGGACTAATTGGATTTTATAACTTATCATTGCACTTACAATAACAAGCATAGCTGTCATCGTGTCGTCTCATCTCCTGTTTTTCCTGCATCCTGTGTGTGTGTGTGTGTGTGTGTGTGTGTGTGTCAGTGGCTCTCCGCGTCACATACTGATACAAAGTCTGGCAACATGGGACTGCTGGGATTGGTTGAAGTCGTGGGAAACTCTGGTTATTGGTCAAATTTGTCAGTCGTATCAAAGTCACAGTGATTTGTTGAATACCCGTGAATTGGCATGATCGCGACATTGCAAAATCCTGGAGGGACTCTAAAATACAACAAATTGCTTGTTGAATTTAAAACAAATGAAAGCAAGTAACACTTTAAAGTGTAGTTTTCTACTAATAATTTCTTTTAATTAACACAGTTAAATTAACTTCCGCGATATGTCGCAACATTTTGCGATGTTAATTGCACCAGTTGATATCGTGATGACGATACAGGAGAGGATATATTGTGCAGCCCTAATGCACAGACATAAAACATGTTCAAAACTAGTAACTGACACAAACATACATTTGCAAGTCCACACAACTACTGTTGAAGATACAAAACCCTGTTTTCAAGTACATCTTTTTGAACAATATAATATTCCATAGATTCTGCCCATTTTGCATACATACTCAAGTCAATACAGTAGTCCCTGTAAGATGCAGTAGTTTCTGTAAAGGCTGCTAGACATTTGCTTCAAGTCAATTATTCCAGTTCAACATGTTTTTGCGTGAACCTTTTCACTCTTCCGCCATATTGCAAAGCCATGTCCAGCTGTCATTCTGCTTGTTGTCTTTCTCTGGTGGATGCAACTGTGAAAATATGTGTTTTAGGTGGGCTTAAGGGGGCGCTGAACTCTCTCTTTTAGCCTCTCTTTCTCTATTTTTGTACTATGTTTTTTTCTTTGATCCCAAACTCCTAGCTGTGGTCTGTGGTCTCCATGGTGATGAGCAAGCAGCTGCAACAAAAAACCTTAACTCATCCCTCCCTTGTTTTTTATCCCTCTGTCTATTGTTCCCTTCCCTCTCTGTTGTTAATCTCTCTCTCTCTCTCTCTCTCTCTCTCTCTCTCTCTCAGCCAGGTGTGTTTCCATAGCCACCTACTAGCCTACTTCTCACCGTTACCATCACTGTCGAGGTAGCAATGGCAACCAGCGCCCTGCCAAGTGACAACCTGCCAACGTACAAGCTGGTGGTGGTGGGGGATGGTGGTGTTGGAAAGAGTGCCCTCACCATCCAATTCTTTCAGAAGATCTTTGTGCCAGACTATGATCCTACGATAGAGGACTCATATCTTAAACACACGGAGATAGACGGACAGTGGGCAATACTGGATGGTGAGTAGAAATGTACACGTCATGTGAAATTAACCAGACAGCAGTCGAGTACGATCCTATCTCGCTAATCTTCGGTCTTACTTTTTCATTATCTTTTGGTTTTAATAATAATCATACAGTTTATTTATGGGCGCCTTTCTGGACAATCAAGGCTACCTTACATGACAATAAAACATGTCCACCATTGACCAATGACTGAACATTTGTTTTTAATGTTTTATTTAGCTTTTAAATTCCTTCCAGTGGTAGCTGCTTCCTCCACTGAGTGAATGATATAGCAATTCCCTGCAAGAAAATGAACGGCATTAAGATATGGCCACTGCTGTGGTAGTTGCGTGTGAGAGAAAGTATGCATCCTTCCCTCAATAAAGTATTTAATTTATGTTGGAAATATATAAAGTTGTGAAAAGTCATAGAGGAAACAAATTCTTGTTCTGAACATGTCATTGCAAAAACAGGTCACAATAACAAAATTGCGCAATGTCATTCTTCGATGATTTCTGCCATCTGGGTCAGTTTATATCCGTTAGTAAATAAATGTAACAATGCTTTTGGTTAGAATGAGTTCAACAATTCGTATTTGTAATAAAACTGACTCTTTATGGCAGCTTTGAAAGGTCTTAGCATGCTTGATAAGAACCTAATTAATTAAGTAGAATGAGACATGTAGGTGGTATAATAAGAAATAAAATAATGAAATGCCTAATTGTAATTGCAATTAAACAATATACTGTATGACATTTATTGTCTGTATATTTAGTAGGAAAGGTAGTCAAAATTGTTGACTTATTTACTCAGACAAGGTATGAAGAACAGTGCGCTAATTAAATCAGTAAAAGAGACACCCTTCCATTTAAAGTAATACAAGCTTGTGTTCTCTACATCTCGGAAGTGCTGGACACAGCCGGCCAGGAGGAGTTCAGTGCGATGAGGGAGCAGTATATGAGGACAGGAGATGGCTTTCTTATCGTCTTCTCTGTGACAGACAAAGCCAGCTTTGAACATGTCGACCGATTCCATCAGCTCATACTACGTGTCAAAGACAGGTGGGTCACAACAGCTCAGCTTAGCATTGCATAGCATAAAGCACTTTTTTTCCATGCACAAACATAACAAAGGACAATGGATGATCTGGTAATGATTAGGACATTCCTACTGTATATACAAAACTCATGTTCAATGACTTTTTTATTTTAATGCAAACCATCATTTACACTGCTGAAAATCAAATCACAGAATGCCTGGACAATACAATTATTTGGAAGTGAAAACATAAGAGAATGCACCCAAATGTCTACTACATCAACCGTTGCATTGACAATCTGTGTGTACAACTAATGGTAAATTTAATAAGTCACAGCTTCCACACCCGGAAACCAAAGTTGCCAAAAGAGGAAGTAGCTCTGTCAGATGTAATAGACATTTACAATATGAAAAAAACTGGGGATTTGTTTACTTCTGACCACTAATGTTGTTTTCCCTTTTTGAATTCCATTCTTGTGATTGAGCTGCACCGACAAGTTTTTGTCTAAATTGTTCTAAATATTAAATGTATTTGAAAGAACATTTGTCCTTGTATAAGCCCAAACTTTGCTCGCTGCAGACAGAGTTTTGCTGACTTAGCACGGTTCAGTCGACGTCAGCGTGTAGTGTTGTCACATGTTTCAGGATTACTCTAGAATGGTTAATATCGGTATCAGGCCCCTGCTTCACTTTCTAGGCAGAACATCACATTTGTTTACAAAGTTGTAATCCTTTGTACTGTGAAGTGTACAGTTGTGAAAGAAGAAAGACAACTGTTGTCTGACTGTGACTGAATGTAGGCAATACAACTGAGCTTGAGATGAAACAAAAATAGAAACTGGAACTGAGCAAGTTGCAGAATGTCCATATTTAGTGGTGCTCTACAGTAGCTCTTTTTTTTTTTTTTTTTTTTTGCAAGATTTGAATGTTGACACCTCTCAGACAATGTGTGAAGCATGTGATCTTTCTAATCTAATTGTAAACAGGTCTTTTGAATAGTCTTTAGGCCATGACTCACTTTTGATCACTCTTTGAAACCACTGCAAGTGTTTTTGGAAATGCATTATTGAGTCATACAGCAGTACCTGAGATGTGTGTGTGTCCTTTCCTTCTCAGAGAGGCCTTCCCCATGGTGCTGGTGGCAAACAAAGTGGACTTGGTCCATCTGAGAAAGGTCACCGCGGACCAGGGCCAAGAGATGGCTGCAAAACATAATGTAAGTAGGGAACCTCGTTGTAATGGAGTTTCTTACAAGAGGTTTCACATGAGCATGTATGCACTACAGAGACTAAAGACAATGAAGTGAGAGGAATGATCATTGCTCGCAGGCTTGTGTCCAAGAATCCGAAATCTAAATCTAAATAAAACTCAATGGAATTAACACCAAAATGTTCATTTGGTTTCCACAGCTGAACCGTAGACTATTCTCACCCATGTGTAGCTAACAAAAAGAACACCTTGATGATACAGACTCAGACTACGTCTACATTTTAAAATGCGGTCTTCATGTGAAAACATATGGCTTCATATTAGCAGATCATTTTTACCTCTGTCATACCTTGAACACAGCATGACCATTGAGGTGGGCAGAAGGAGGCAAATGTGACTGTGGAATAAAGTCAGAAAGCTGTGTTTAGTGTAATCTGCCAAAAGGACCACTTCCATACATAATGCACCAATTTAACTGATCAGTGAGAACTTGTGTAGTTAAATGAGTTTTGTCCAGAAGAAATTTAAGGGAATTGGAAACTCACTCTGACAGACCCTCAAGTCTGCTAATTCCAGGGATATGACGCCTTGATTTGTATTTCTATTTTGCATTCAATGGTTCTTTTTTAAGTTAAGCAGTTTAAGTGATCATGTGCAGCCTGGTCAATAAGTACAGCACTAGGAACTGTCTTTTTTCCCCAATGACTAGCATCAAAGATGGCTGATTCATCACTGTCATTTCCTTGATTGCTTGGCATGTGCAAGAGAACAGTTGAATTATTGAGTTATGTTTTACAGGTTTTTTTGTAATTTTTGCTAAACAACACTGGGCACAACTGAAGCCACATGTGCAAAACTACAGTCTGCATTACTAACAGTCACCTGAACTAAACAGTTCACATCACCTGCAAAACTCATTCCAAGCAACCCAACTCTTGCATAACACACGTCTCAAAAACGGCTCTGTGCAGCCAAACAATCCTCACTGAGTTAACACACACTGTCACTCAAAACACACTGAGTTAAACGACTGATACAGAAAATACAAACTTTCTCATCTTTACAGTTTGAACAATTGAGGGGACTTCACTCTACTCAATAGTTTCTTTAAAGAAAAGATGTATATTTTATAATATACCAATAACCAATTTTTATGTAAGGTAAATAAGAAGGAATGAAAATCAGCAATTTACTTCAATATAGTATTTTGTCTCTAGTTATTTATGGAATTCCTGAAAAAAACAAAACAAAAGGTAACAGTAACAAAGAATAGTGTGACTAATCCTGCCTCTCTCCAGCGGTTTCTTCATCACATTGGATGTCTGCGTCATCTCTAAATACTAATGAATGGGGTGTTGCTATTGCTTTCACCTCCCTTACTTTCTGAAAAACAGTAAGAACACAGTTTGACTATAGTAAAGGTAGTGTTTTTCACTTTTTTATAGCTGTGTATATAACCTCAGACATCTCACCTGGATATATTGGTATCTTTTGCTCTTTCTTTCATTTCTCTCAAATGGTATAGGGTAGAATTGTTTTATTCTTATTTGGTGGTTGTGGGAAAAAAAAGCTGATCCGAGATTTCTCTATATAGTACCTAGTCTAAAACAGGACATCTGCTTAGGCTTTCAGCTAAAATTGCAATCAGCAGTGTTTGATAGGCACCAGGCTGAAATTTATTCTGTTTTGAGTGCGTGCTAAACAGTTGTGACAGTAGTGTTAGCATTTGAACAAAGTGCTGTAAATCCACTGCGTTGTGCATGTTGTGGTTAAAGTGATGCAATAAGTGTGTAAAGGTTTGAAAACTGTTCAAGCAATGAAACTAGAGTTTCACGTGAACTGCTGCTGTTCTGTGTTAGAGTTTTGCACATGTAGCTCCAGTTGTGCCCACTGTCTTCTAGCAATTGAAAGAAAACTGGTTTCTACTGGTTGTAGCATTTGATGGCTTTTCATTGTAATGGTTAAATGCTAATTATATGTCTCCCTATGTGGTGTATTGCTATACATTATACAATATACCAGTATGTAGTTATTCAACCAAATTGGTTATTTTGCATTTTAGTGAACAATTAATACCACTTGAATACCACTTATGCTTAGATTTGGAATATGTCTGCTTGCTTTGTCAGATAACTTATATTGAAACCAGTGCCAAGGATCCTCCAATGAATGTGGACAAAGCCTTTCACGAGCTGGTTCGTGTTATAAGGTAACTTCAGGTTCACTTTGGTTTATTGTCTTATATTCATGAGATGAAGACTGTGACATCTTTGCATACAAAAACCGATTAACTTGCAGTAACAGCTGTCAAACTTCTTGAGGACAGTATTGCTTGGCCCTTAAGAATCTATTGTTTACAAACTAAAATACACGACATACATGACATCTAATAAAATTGTCTCAACTCAAAGTGTGTCACCCTTTCCCTCTTAGTGTTTATTTTACTTTGTTAGTGTTAGTGGCACAGAGAGAGAGAGTGTTATGTAAGGGCAGTGGAAGTATGTTTAGTAAGTAGAGTGGGAAAGGAAAGAAAAAAAGCCCAGAGCTATTTCCTGTCTTGACACATGAAATTTCAGAAGAATTTAATTTGTACCCATGTTTTGAATGTGGTCATATTCTGTTTTAATGCCTTCTCTTGTTGCGCGGATCAATACGCAACAAGTAGGCATACCACCATGGTTAAGACCCTATACTGAGATACCCTATTACACAGCTTTACCTTTTGTGTTTGATAAAAGAAAGGGGAAAGTTCTCATTGTCAACATGCCAGGTTGGTTACAGACTGATTAAGGATCTTCTGTTTTGGTCAATTATAAAAAAAAAAAAAAAAAAAGAATAGAGAAAAAAAGCAGAGTTGATTGATGAATCAACATTGCCCTCTTGTGGTTATACTGTAGAAAGCCAGTCATACAGGGGGGTGGATAAAGACAGTTTGTGCTTTTTCTGATTGATACATTAGCAGTTCAGGCAGAACGTACATGAAAACAAGTCTGCCTTGAAACTCACCTATAAAATGTTTAATGTAAAATCTCTAAGAGGTGACACATACTATTTATGGCTCTAAGCTTCACATGACTTACTAATTGTGTTATAAAACTGGTGGCTCAAATTAAGAAATCTGATTGGTTCATAGCTGTGATATAAAAAGCACATACAACTATGATTTTTGAATTCGTATGCACAATAAGAATCACTCTGCATCTGAAAAAAGACAAACTGATACAAAGTAGCCTAACATAGTTTGCTAGTAGGCCTAAAAGGTGTTACAAAATGGAAATGTTCAGGGTGAACTTGGATCTCTTGGGTGGCCTGACGAACGAGGAGTGCATTGAGGAATGCCCAGCTTAGAAAAAAATCCACTTGCTTAACAACATGCAAAGCTACTGTATGTATTGAGGACCAACTGGTGACAAACCGAAATGAAATGAACACTGTTAAACACAATGGGCCGTCCAGTGCTTTGAAGACTGGTGTGCAGACAAAGGTGTAGTTTTATATTTTAAGATTAGATTATACTTTATTCATCCCACAGCGGGGAAATTTCCTTATTACAGTGACAGTGTCAAAGGGTCAATGAGATCTTGCGAGATTTCTATGCCACTGTCAGATGGTAAAAGTGTACTCTATGGCCTGAGAAGTTATTTGTCTCTGTGCTAGACTTAACCGTTAGATTAATGACTCACCGCTCAGTCCATCCTGGTGGCTCCTCAAAGACACAGAGTTTGCAATGTATTCATCTGCGTTGTGAAAACACTGAGAAAGGCTGTTCATACATAAGTCTCTTTATTCTTCTCCTGTGGGTTATTGTCATTCTTTGTATGCTTGTTGAAGGCCACCGTTGCATACTTAAGCCTGTTTTTGTCTCTGTTGATGGCGATCGGCGTAGGTTTCAGCTGCCGATTGCCTTCATTTCCCCTGGGCCAAAAGTGAAGTTGAACATTGAACAACATTGTCCGGGGTGTTGGGATCAAGCACCTTCTTCTTTGAGTTGAGGTCACCTTTTGATATTGACACATGATGAACTGTCACGTCCAGTTCTTTCTCTGTGTTTTCACAACGCAGATGAATACGTTGTTGCACGTTTTTTGAAACTTTGCGTCTTTGAGGAGACTCCAGGATGGACTGAGTGCCGGGTCATTAATCTAACGGTCAAGTCCAGCACGGAAGCAAACATAGATGCTCAGGCCAAAGAGCTCACCTTTACAGTTTCTGATCGTGGCATAGAAATCTGAACCTGAATATTTTCGTTTTGTTGCATCTTTTTGGCCTAATAGCTAACTTTGTTGGGCTACTTTCTATCAGTTGGTTTTTTTTTTTATTTGAGCTACCCATTTTATAAATAAATAGTCAAATATGTAATCAATGTAAAGTTAGCCTGTGATAATAATAAATATGCTAGTATCTATAGCAACTGCCTCGGCAGCCAGCACAGGAGAGATTATTCTAGTGTTTGCATCGGGCTGAACAACAGCCCTTAGCTGTGATATAATCACAACATATAGTGTTGTACAGATTACATATAACATGTTAATTAGTGACCATAATAGGTGCCTGTAGGTGTATGTTATAACCTTTGTGCTAAACTAACTGACTGCTGGCAGTAGCTTTTATATTTACTGTACAGACAGAGGGTGGAATAAATCTTCTTGTCAATTAATAAGCGTATTTCCTAGAATGTTGGATTATTTCTTTAATACTAGTATTCACTTTTGAATGAACTCCTCTTGTATGATGGATAAAAATATATATGAGCCAAAATTTAAACTCTGTAGTAGGATAATCTTATTTTTAGGTGTCACTAAATGCTGTTTTTTTTCTCCACACCCACAGACAACAGGTGCCAGAACGAAACCAGAAAAAGAAAAAGAAGATGAAATGGAGAGCAGAACGTTCAGCGAGTTCCCACAGGTTCCACTGCGCCATATTGTGACCTCCCTCGTCCTGTCTATCATTTGTGAACATACACATACACACACCCACATACCTTTTGGATGTCAGGGAACACCCCAGCAGTGGTTAACTACTGGAGCACAAAAGGGGGGTGGGGGCTGTTGACCATGAATTGCTGGATGGATCCAGGGTGCGGAAGGCAAAGTGAAACATGACTAATGTCTCCTCACCCTTCACAAAGCCTTGGAGTGAGTGCTGTGCTCTCTCTCCTAAACTTATGGTCCCTTTTTAAAGGTCTATAGATCCCTCTCATCTCTTTTCAAAACAGAACTACCGTGTCACTCAACTGTTTCTCAGTTAAGTGTCATTTTTTTAATGTAATTTCAAGCGTGGCACTAGACGACAGACTCGGAGGGGGGGGAGGTGCAGGAGATCAGAATCACCTTGATATTTGGATGGAACTTTTGTCTTCTAACAAAAGGATGGAAAAAGGGAGGACCTGGCTCAAAACGGTGCCTCATTTTTCATCTCCCATAAACCTGCTGGGCATCATCTTTTCTATCCTCACGCTCTCACAAGTTTTCTGGAAGAAAAGCACCCATGTGATCTAAATTGGTTTGTCGTCTGTGCTCTCTCTTTGTTGAGTGGACGCCATAAGGGCATAGCCGATGGATGTGAGAGTGGTTTTGTGTTTGGTATAGTGGAAATTGAAGTTGCATATAGTGGAAATAGAAGTTGCGTGGCGTTGTCAATGAGTGAACTGCAAGTTCTGTGAGTGTAGTGTGAACTTTGTGGTGTTGTAATGCTGTTTTTTTTTAATTTTTTTTTTAAATGTCAGTTAAGAGAGGACAGAAGGACGTGTCGTAGCATGCGAGAAAGCGAAGTGACGGGATGCAGCAAAAATGTGTCATATCGGTTGTTAGGTGAGTGCTATGGTTGCATCAGCTTGTTGAATATGTGTTTAAATATTATAATTGCAAAGGAGAGTAAGATTGGTCAGTGTATGTGGTTACACTTTAATGTAAACATAACAGGGTTAATTCCAACACTGATGTGTCTGCAGCCATGTTTTTAATTTTCCCACCATAAAGACACACTATATCAGTGCCACTTTACATCAATAATTATGTTTTTTAGGTTGCCTCTTTGTAACTGTCGATGGCATGATGGGTGTATTTTTCATCAATACTGTATGGACAATAGCCCTGATATTTCCTTTGTCTTTGTAGTCTTAAAGGATTGTCTTCAAAAACAATGTTTCCATGTTTTAGTATCGAAAAAGAAAATATAGAAATTTATTAATTATATTTGTGAAATCTTAATTCTATGTGGCAATGTTAAACAAATTCAATGCTGTTTTACAAAAGGATCTGTAGGAAATAATGAATTAAATAGAATAGATAAGAGATAACTTCATGCTTCATGTTTCAGATCAGCAGCCTGGAGAAGCTAAATTTGCACTGCCCACTAACCAAAATAATGTGATGTCACTTTATTTTAAATCTTTTCACACCGCAGCGCTGAATTCAGGATAATGGAATCGTGCTCAGTAAAGGAGAACACTCCTTTAGTTTGGGGATACATACTGTAGCCGTGGGAATACGTCCAAGTTAGCATGCCTGTCTGAAGCAGGCAGTGGGATGCTCCTAGGGCTTAAAGCCATGTCAGCTTAGCTACAGACTCAGTGTAGTTGAAGGAAAACCACACGCTCGAAGCAACAAGACATTCCGTATATTCATGTATGTTGTCTTGAGGTGGATAGGAATGTACAATTTAATAACCTATGAAATGGCTTGTACTGTTAACGCACTAAAGCTTCGGTGGACAACTTTGTTTTGTCTGGATGAATACCATCTCTTGGAGGAATACATTTTTGCACTTTTAATACAATTTCTCACTTTCCTATTGGCATGTTGTTTTCTGTTCAAACCTGTAAGTGAAATGAAAGGCACGGTCAAAAACGATTTTGAATGTAAAATTGGACAAAACAAGCAAAGCAAATGGGCAATTAGCATTGTAGCCCTATGTGCCTGTGTATGCCTGTTGCCTTGGCAATGATTATGAATGAGATTAAATCAATTGAATCATTCAAAAAGGTGTTGATAGAAACGTTCCATGTGACTTAATTTTAAAGCTATAGTGCGTAATTTCTGTCGCCTCCATGAGAAATTCAAAGTAATGAAAACAAAACTGTCGGCGCATCCACATGATACAAGCCTTCTGTGATCACGTACACACCCCCATCCCTGCTCCACGCGGTTGCTAGTACTCGAAGGATTAAAAAAAACATGGCGGACTCTTCAGAAGATGTCATTATCTTCACTCGAGTTTCTGCACGGGAAGGTCACCGGACGCCACAATGTTCTAACGTAGCCATACTGAGAAGTACAGAGAGAGTATTGTGGAGCTGATAATTAATTAGCTTTGTAGCAGCTCATTTGGCAATGGCTTGAATGTAACGAAAGTCTATTAATATCATAAGTTACGCACTAAAGCTTTAAATTTAAGGAGGTTGGTTATGAGAAAAACTAAAGCTATTTAATGGCATACAAGTTCACCTCAGCATGAAAGTGGAAAATTAACCTCAGCAACAGAAGGAAATCGGTATTAATCTACATCTACTGTTAAAGGGACTACACAGCGAGTTTCCAGAGAAGGACACACAGGAAACATTGAAGTACTGATTATTAAGCAATGATGAAGCAGCAGACTCTGGATCTTGGGAGGAAAAAAGTTACAAAAATTTAAAAGTGAATGTGTTTGATGAAAATGTTGCATCATGTATGTTTGATACCATTTTGTATTATGAATATGAATTATTGATATGATTCTTGCGAAGTGTTTTTTTTAAACTGAATAATTTATTACTGTCTATGTTACCTCAGCGTGTCCCAGACCTTGACAAAAAGCTAAACTCCCTTTGAGTCCTCATATGAAGGGACTTGTGATGTGTTCTGGACCAAGAC
This sequence comes from Percina caprodes, assembly GCA_013375575.1. NCBI lineage: Eukaryota > Metazoa > Chordata > Actinopteri > Perciformes > Percidae > Percina > Percina caprodes. Next base: position 1,258,310 of record JABXJD010000173.1, read on the forward strand.
AAAGAAACAGAGTTTGGTCCTGCGCTGAGTGTGAGGACGTCTTCTTTACTGGAGCTCAGGTGGATGGCCTCACACTTAAGGAACGTTTGTTGTCCAATTTGTAACTTTTAAATGTTTCTTTGTTCAATGTGAAATTTCTTAAAAGGGATAGTTTGACATTTTGGGAAATACGCTTTTTTTCAAATTCATTTTTTTGATGAAAGTTACATCGGTACAACATTAAGCTACTAGCAAGCAGTCATTATCTCAGTGTAAAGTCTGGAAACAGCTAGTCTGGCTCTGTCTGATTGGAAACAAAATCAGCCAATTGGCACCTACAAAGGTCACTGAGTGTGTTATATGTAGTTTATTTAATCCATACAAGTTGCGGTTTTCATGTGAGTTTATATGCTGGATTATTTTTTTTACCATTGGACAGAGCCAGGCTAGCTATTTCCCCGTTTCAAGTCTTAACGCTAAGCTAAGCGGCATACATGCTCACTTTATATTTAATGTATATACATTAGGGACCGTTCGGTATTTATGGAATGGACCACCAGAGGAAAATAGGGGAGGGACATGTCTTTTTATTCTTTGTTGAGGGGAGGGTCACCCAACGTCTTTTAGTCTAAGGGGGAGGGTCACCCAACGTCTTTTAGTCTAAGGGGGCGGGTCACCCAACTTTTGTATTCATGAAAACAGCAAAATTTCAAGTGGCTTCTTTGGTGCATATTTTCTAATGTAGCTCTTAGTCTCGGCTGTGCCGGGTTAGCTGCAGCCTGGAGACCTCCCGTCTCATGCCATCCTGTCTCCTGCCCTCCCGGTTGGTGCCGTCCCCAAGCTTCTACTTGGGGAAGCTACTACTTTCAAAATAAAAGCTTGCGTCTAGCCTACTATGTCTTCGTACTTTGGTGTTTTAGATGCTTTTGCAATAATCATGCTAATGAATACAGTTATACAGTTTTTTAAGCCGATGTCTCAGTTACAACACGATGGAACTAGCAAAGCAGTTTTGTGTTTTTTATTTATATATATATATATATATATATATATATATATATATATATATATATATGTATGTATATATATGTATGTATATATATGTATGTATATATATGTATGTATATATGTGTGTATATATATGTATGTGTATATATATGTATATATATATGTATATATATATGTATATAATATATATATATGTATGTATATATATGTGTGTGTGTGTGTGTGTGTGTGTGTGTATATATATATGTATATATATATATGTGTGTGTGTGTGTGTGTGTGTGTATGTATGTATGTGTATATATATATATATGTGTGTGTATGTATATATATATGTGTATATATATGTGTGTGTGTGTGTATATATATGTGTGTATATATATATATGTGTGTATATATATATATATACAGTGTGTGTTTACATACACATGTTAAGTTGACTAAAGAGGAATAAAAATCATGTTTTGGAAATTTATTTTAATACCTAAATTAAAAATGTAAATCCAACCTTTAAGTTTTTCTTTGTGAATGAATAACGTGTTGTAAATAAATAAATGTTCTTATTTAAAACAGTCATAAGTATACATATATGTTAAATTCCCATAGAGGCAGATTTTTATTATTAAAGGCCAGTTATTTCCTGGATTCAGGATATTATGCATCCTGATAAATTCCTTGGCCTTTAGAATTAAAATAGCCCCATCATCATATACTCTTCACCATGCTTAGAGATAGGCATGGGATACTTTCTATAAAATCATCTCTCAATGCAAATCAAACCAGGTATTAGTCTAACTGAAATAAAACCATGCCTATCTCTAAGCATGGTGAAGAGTATGTGATGATGTGGGGCTATTTTAATTCTAAAGGCCAAGGAACTATCAGGATGCATATCTGAATCAGGGCCTTATGTAAAAATCTGCCTATATATATTTATATATGTATACTTATGACCTATATTTTAAATAAGAACATTGTTTACAATGTTCATTCACAAAGTGTCCTTAGGTGGATTTTACCTCATTTTTAATTTAGGTATAAAATTTTCCAAAATATGTTTTTATTCCTCTTTTAGTCAACTTAAGCATGTGTGCTTTGAGCACCACTGTATATATGTATGTGTGTGTGTGTGTGTATATATATGTGTGTATATATATATATATATATGTGTGTGTGTATATATGTGTGTATATGTGTGTGTATATGTTAATTCAGTTTGGGAAATTCAACGGTCTAATTGGTAATGCCTGGCTTACTAAACAGGGCAACATTACGCTGGAGTGTACACTACATTGATGCTCATGGACACTCCCATTTAATATGGCTTAAATAGACGTCAACGTTGATGCAGTTTTCAATGTTTTATGATTTCAGAAACGAGGTTATGATCCTAATTTTACAAATTTCATATCTATAAATGCAGCTATTGTAGATAAAAAGATTCATAATAAAATATTGGTTAACCTCTATATCTAAATTTTAGATATGGATTTTGCCTTCAAAGTGTTAGCATCATTTTTTGCGAAACAAACAATCGAAAAAGAACGGTTCCTGGACTGCATACTGAATCCCGAATATGGGATACCAGTTTTAATATAGACGACAAGGCAAGCAGTGGAACGAGTGGTTTTGGATAATGTTCAGCTTCGGCAGCTTTACCTATACGCTAAATAAGTACAAAAGGCATCAATGAATAGTTGGGGAGGGTCATTCCTCTTTTCCCAATAATTTTGGAGGGTCATAGAAAAATGTATTGCTGGCAAAGGGAGGGCCAAGTCTATTTTGACTAAAGTTCCAAAAACTCCTCTGGTAGCCCCTTAAATAAAAAACAAACAGTCCCTTAGCGGTATTGATTTTTCTCATCTAACTCTCGACAAGAAAGTAAAAAAAAAAGCATATTTCCCAAAATGTCACACAATTCCCTTAAGCAAACTGAGCTCATGGATTGGCAGGTGTCTTCTAGTTGACTATTTCACTTCTTGGTTTAAGGTCCAGAACACAGTTTGAAATGAGAAAGTTACCTTTCTTAAATAAATCATTCCCTCTGGTATAAAGAAACTTGCTGATTTATTGCACCGTCTTCACATTTCAGGCAGACCAAATACAAATGCTGAAAGTGAATATAATGTACCAATGATTTGACCATGGATTATATACTGTATGGTGCAGTAAATCAAGCACTTTCATGAATTGGAGAGGTAGCATTGTTTTTCAAATGGACACCAAGTATTGTTGAGTTGTGGATGTCCTGAAACATTGTCAGTATGTGGCAGCAAAGGCTCTGTAACTTTAGGTCTGGATTACAAAAAGCAAAATTGGGAGTTGTCACACAAGTTGTGTAATGTGTATTTTTGGACAGGTCTGTTGTGTTCAACTGGCTGTTTCAGACTGAGGAGCTAGACAAGGCACAAACAAACTGGCCTTTTTTTTAATCTAGCCTCAGGGGTCGATTATATTTCAATAAAGAAATACAAGTATTGTGATTTTAAATGTTTGACTGCTCCTTTTTTCTGTTAGATGGTGGAGGTGGGTATCCCTGATATTAAAATGCCTCACTAACTCACTGCTGAACAGCTTGTGATCAGAGCCATGTAAAGCCATGCTGAACATGGCTACACATGTTTTGGGAGTTGTCTTGCTTGTTCAGCAGAAACTCCCCTCATCATTCTTCAGTGCTGTCAGGGTCCATTGATTTCATGAGAGAGAATGCTGAAAGCTCCATTTTGCCTCATTGATTTCAACCCCTCTTGGGAACATGAGGCAGACCGGCACACAGAACAGGTACTGTATCTCTGCTATTGATTTACTTATTCTTTTCAGGATGAAATTGGTAAGGAGATGTGCTTAACATGAGACAATGGGCAAGAGAGGTGTAAAATGGTCTCTATCTTTTTAAAAGATAGAATTCTACCCCAAAACTGCAGACTTTTGATCAAAAGATGTGCCAGAATATAGACAAAACTAACATTTTGCCTATAGGCCTACTTGTTTTTGTGCTTTCTCTAAGTGCTATTTGAGGGTCTTACCACTGGGGGGCAGCACTTAGCTGATTACTTGTCCTCACGCATAGACAACTATTTACACTTTAGATTAAATCATGATAGAAGAAACAAAATAACAAACACAAGAGATGTGCTAACGTTTACTGCAGAGGACTACATGCCGGCTTGATCCAATCAATTCTCTGATTACAATCATTTTGCAACAAAACAAAAAAATTTAAAAACTTTTAGTATAATGAACAGCTCATTTAAATGGAAATAAGCAGCATGGGGGGAAAAAAATCTGTTTGGAAATAAGAAGCACACTAACTACATTTTTGACAGGACCGAGTTGAGAAAAGATAATAGACTGACTGACTGACTACTTAATGAGGTTTTGGCCACATCACACATGGCCACATCACTCAACAATTCTCCACAATGCACACACCTCCTGTTCTCATTCTTATTATATAGCAACACAGATAAGATTTCTTATTAATCATTTCAAAACCTGAGCTGTAAATACCATTGGCATCCATCTGATAATGTAGCTGCCAAGGTCTGGTCAGTATAGAAATGGCTGGGTTTATTGCACTCTTGCACACACTCTCACAATCTCATTCAAGGAGAATTTTTTTTTTTTTTTTAAAGCAGAACCTCGTCACTACTGTACAAGCCAGTACAGCTGTAGGCTCATTTATTCCTACGACCAGTCTGCCTTTTTTATATATAATTTCAAAAAAGCTGTGACTCAGTTTCCTAGAATTTTTAGGATACAGCGCGGTTCATGCAGCTTATATGGATTAAGGTGCAAACGTATTGAGGGAGAGAGTTGTTTTGAAAATGGAACTCACATTTAAAGTGAAAAAAGAAGGTACTATAAAGGCATAGTCTTCTACCTAAGTGAACTGGACTGTGCATATAACGACAGCAGATTGAAACAGCACGCCATGAAAGGGTTAAGTCAGATTCAACAGCTATTTGAATCTGAGAATAGGATCACAGCTGTTTTTAACTCTCACAATCTCACATTCAGTAATGGCTTTATATGAAGAAAAAAAACACTAATTGCAAATGGCAGACGTAATGATGTGTGACTTTCAGTGACTGCCAGATTCTCTGAAGAGAAAGTGTTAGAGAGGTGAGAAAGAGAAATAACAACGGGGAGATAAAGGTGTGTGATGATAATGGCGCTGGTGGCGATGTTGTCAAATGGACAAAGGCAGGCAGGAGTGATCATGGTAATCAGGAATGAGACACAGCAGGCAGCCAGGCCAAACAGAGGTGTAGAGGTACACATATTTAAAAAATCATTGCGGTAAATAGGGTTTCATCTGGTTTTCTCTTGAGATTACCAAGGCAGCAGTGAGATGACAGATATTAAAAAGGTGCAGGAAAGAGAGCGCTAACGAGAGAAGCGTGGAAGAAAAAGACCAATTATTTGGCACTAAAGAATTTATCTGAAGTCGAACTCAGGGTCCTTTAGTCAAAGAAATGTTGAGAAAAGAGTGAAATCCAAATATAATGCAAGAGAGACAAGAGAATAAAAGGGTGCGACATTTGGGGAGAAAAAAAGAAGGTAACAAAATATAAAGGGGGAAGTGCCCTGATTTGACACATACAAGTCTGTTCCCTGACTCATCATGTGTTCAACATGTTAATAACCCTTCTGTGTTTTCCGGGTCTGTGGGGCCCGTTTTCAATGTTTGCAAAAAGAAAAAATGATGCTATTTATTATTTCTTCTAACTCAAACTCATTGGCCTTTGCTCATTTTCTCTATACATATGAGGTGTTTGGGTCTACTGGAGCCAGTGTATCCTATAATGCAAAGTGTATCATATTTGATACACGTGTTTTAGAGACCACTACATCATCAGTGTGATATTGTATTCCCCATAAAACCTAATGTATACGATCAGATACATGCAGTACACTACATGCAGTACACAGATAATCCACCAGGGGACAACCACTCGTCCACCATGGGCCCTTCATTTGAGACAGCCAAAATGAAGGTTGTCAATCATGATCCATATGTGGTTTTACTAGGATATTTTTGCCAAATTTGAAGACGTTAAGGTAAGAAAAACATTAAAATGGTTTTTGATACTTCAGTAGGAATATTAAGTGGATTGTTGCAATGTGTAATTACTTAATATTTCCTAACTTAGTTTATAGAAAAATCATTTTGAAAAGGTGTGTATCCAATTTGATACAGTACCCGGATATCTGTCATAGTAACTTGAAATTGAATTTTGTGAACTGAATTTAAATTGTGAGAACTGAATGTGAAGATAGATAGTTGAAGATAGCATATATTAGCATATTTTATTGAATTTCAGTTCCAAACGAATACATACAATTTCAAACTATACTATTCAGATTAGAGCTGAACGATATTGTGTTTTAGCATCGACATTGCGATGTGGGCATGCGCGATGGTCACATCGCCAGACCATGTGATGTGAAGAAGGGTAGCACAAGTTTGTTGTATTGGTTTGTTGGTGTGGTGACATGCACGCTCCGTGTGTGTGCCCATTGGTTCGCTGTGATTGGCCGTTGTGCCGCTGCTCACAGCCAAACTTCTCTGGCAGTCCTGTAGCTAAACATGAGCGACAAAGGGGATCCGCCGCAAAGGGAGGATGATTTTGTACCAAAAAGAAAGACAAAATCAGTCATTTGGCACTATTTTGGTATTTTGTCTGGAGTGTTATAAAGTTGTGGCCACAAAACAAGAAAACACCACCAATTTGTCTGATCACTTACAACGGCACCACAAAGTTCTCTTCAACGAATACAAAGAAAAATCTAGATGCCAACTAAAACAAAAAACTATTAGCGATGCCTTTGCCAGTGTGACACCTTACCAGAAAGGCTCTGAACGACAAAAAGAAATAACAGACGCAATAACGTTTCATATCGCTAAAGATATGTTGCCATTACACACCGTCGCCAAAGAGGGATTTAAGAAAATGATCCGAACGCTCGACAAGCGGTATGTTATACCATCCTGCACATATTTTTCCCAAGTTGCGATAAAAGAGCTGTATGACAAATGCAAATCCAAGATTGAGGCAGAGCTGTCACACGTGGAATACTACCCAGTCACTACAGACTTATGGTCCAGCAGGACAACAGAGCACTACATAAGTCTGACAGTCCATTTCGTAACAGAGGACTTCAAAATAAAAAGTCGCTGTTTGCAGATGAGATGAGAGTCATACAGCCGAGAATATCGCAGAGGGTCTGAGAGACTGGGATTGCTTGGGGCTTAGATGAGACACGTCAAGTCTGTATAACAACAGATAATGCAGCAAACATGGTGAAAGCTGCCGCTCTGAACAAGTGGACCAGACTGCAGTGTTTCGGCCACAGACTGCATCTTGCAGTTGGTGAGTAATGACCATGATCCTTATCCTAAGTCTAGATTTTTACTCAGCTTTTTTACCTAATAACCTGTCCAAAACCTGCAAGAAGCTGGTGAGCCACTTCTCTCACAGCTGGAAGGCCAGAGATGCCCTGGCAAAAGTCCAGAAGGAACTCAATCTACTGTCACATAGTATTATCTCAGAATGCCAAACAAGATGAGGTTCCAGACAGATAATGATCAGCAGGATAATAGAGCAGCAGCAGGCTTTAACTCAGGTCCTGTCTGCAGACAAGAAGGTGCGGCATCTAATTCCAGCCTGGCAAGATATAGATGTCCTGGAATCTGTAAGCAAGTCACTGGGTCCAATGCTGGATTTCACTGATGCACTTTCAGGGGATGAATACATCAGTGTCTCGTTTGTAAAGCCAGTTATTCAGCTCTTCAACAATTGCAAATGCAAGAGGAAGACACAGACCTGACCAAGAATATAAAGAAGAAGATGCTGGACTACCTCAACGAGAAATGTGAAGATGATGATACTCAGAACCTGTTAGATATTGCATCCTTTTTGGAACCCCGGTTCAAGATGGACTTCATCAGTTCTGACAAGAAGCCCCAAGTTAAGGCCAGAGTAGCATCACAGATGATGAAATGCCAGGAGACCAGAAGCTGCAGCGCTGACGTGGAGCCCAACGTTACCAGTGCACCCAAGGCAAAGAAAGCAAAGACGTCCTCGGGAAGCTTCTTTAAACAGAGTGAAACTGTAGCAGAGGGTGATTCCTCTCTGACCCTAAAGGATGCTGTGGAAGCAGAGTTAAACACCTACATGCTAACACCTCCAATGGACAATGAGGAGGATCCACTTGCATGGTGGGAGGTACACAAACAAAGCTTTCCTGTGACAAGCTCGCCATCAGAGAGACTTTTCAGTACTAGTGGCAACATCATCGCCTGTCTCAAGCCCGCAAAGGTTGATAGACTTGTGTTCTTAGCTGAAAATCTTACTGCTAAGTAATACTCTGTTTAGGAGATTTAATGCAACATTTAGTGAAGTTATTTTTCATTTTGTTTATTTCATTTGTTTAGCCATGATTATGATGATGACCAATACTGTTTTACTTTGGCATTTTGGCTAAGAAAAGGTGACTACCCCACGTGAACATGCTTATAACTTGTTTTCATAAAAAAAAAATATTTATTTTCAGTTTTTATAAACCAATCAGGGGGTTGGTGTAAAGCTGCTGTTTTATTTAAAAATGTTTTCTGCTTTTCTGTTTACAGAAATATGTTCTAATTTTGGAATACAATATAACGAGACCTTTTTGTCACTTGTAATGAAGCTTGTTTATTAGTGAAATTATTAATATCATGGAATGGTAATTATTGACTTTATCCTGTATTGATGGCTCGAAATATCACAATATATATCGCTTGGAAAAATATATCGCAATGTAATTTTTTTTCCAATATCGGGCAGCCCTAATTCAGTTAGTTTTTCAATGCAATGATTCAAATTAAACAATACAATTTCAAATTATGTGATTCAAATTCAAATATATTCAAATTCAGTTTCTGTTGACACATATTTCAGCCCATAGAAGTGGCACGCTGCCCTCAGACTTGTTTTCCATGCAATAAAATGCATAGCTAGAACAAGGCAATGCATTCTGCTTTATCTAAGACAAATCTAGATGATTGGGTAAATGGTCTGGCACATACTAGTGGTTCTGTATGATGAGGTTTGTGATGAGAAATCTGGCACCTGAACCAACCAATGTTGCTAGGTTAAGTCCAATTTCACAAAATTTTTTGGACATTAACGTACTGACAGTGTGTTAGGTGCCCCAATCAGTCAAAACAATGGGTGCTGCCTACACCGTATTATCCTCCTGCTAGCATTAGCACCTTAGGCTTAAACAGGGCAAGTTTTAAACGTATTTTTAGCCTCTAAACATGTTCAAAATGTCATTAAAAGTGCCCACCCATGTGCAGTGATTCCTTCAGAGTGAACACTGTGAATCTGACTCCTGTAGATGTGACAGAAATGCATGAAAGTTTTGTTAATCAAGCTAGTTCCAGCGTTGAGAGGCAGTTAGAGAGCTTAGGGACCGTCTACAAACCACAACACAGAAAAGAGATTAACAAAATGTAGGCTATCAATTTAAAAATTAAATAAGGTCGTGTCTCCACACTAACCTTAATTATAACTTGTCTCCTGCTAGTTGTACTACAGCACTTACTTAAATAAGCATATGCTTATTTTTGAAAATGTTTGTATCTCTTTTCGGTGTTTGTAGACGGTCCCAAAGCACTCCTTGCAGTATTAACACAGGAACTAAACACAGCTGAATTAGCACAACTTTTAGTTTCTGTCACATCTCCAGCATCAGATTCACTGTGTTCACTCAGAAGGAATCACTGCACATGGCTAGGCACTGGTAATGACATTTTGAACACGTTTAGAGGCTAAAAACATGTTTAAAACTTGCCCTGTTTAAGCCCGTTGGGTGCTAACTCGAGCAGGGAGATAACACGGTGTAGACAGCACCGATTGGTTTAGTTTTTCTGTCTACTGACAGACCTCCAAATTTACAGACAACCGAGCTATGTTAAAATAGAGATTAAAATAGAAATTATCTTTTTAAATTTTGAAACCTGATTGCAAGGGCCAAACTTTGGGTTCAACATTGGGGGACATGTCTGCATGTACTGAGAAAAGCGACAAAAACATTGAAAAAATAGTTGACAAAACCCCCTGATAAAAGGTGAAAAGAAATTGAAAAAGGTGACAAAAACTACAAAAGAAGCAACAAAACCTTTGGAAAAGGCACCAGACCTTGCTAATGTTTGCTTTGTGGCCTGAAGTCCATTGGGGGTCTAATTAACGATGCCTTTCATTTGTTTTCTCAGAACTGATGCCGAGGACTGAGAATGCCCTAAATTAGACTGGACAAACTAAGACGCCTGTGTAAGTGGCAGGTGTTGTTATAAAGATGTAAAATGTTTCCAAGACAACCCATTTAAGGTCTGATGAAAACCAGATGTACGATATATGAAAGCTGCTTATCACATCAAATGTCTGTAACGGTCTGCAGACAAACACCCCCTCCATAAAATGAGATATGTGAGCAAGCCATGTCCTCATCCTGCTTTTGCACGTCTGTTATGTAAATGATCTCATTACCTGCTAAATTAATTGACTTAACCTTGATTTTCTCAAAGTGAAAGTCAGTTCATTGGAAAAATCATGATTACATGATATTCATTGGGGTATATATTGTGTTTTAAATGAAGTCTTTTGACAGCCTGATGTCCAGATTTTAATTTTACAATTTTCTAACTAGCATGTCCTTTGTATTGTTGCTGGATTTTCTGCAGCTATCTTAGCAGAGTAAATGCAGCCTGTCATTTCATTTTTCACACACTTGTCTGGTGTTGAATATTAAGTTTCAGTTCTTTTCAGTTCTAGTTTAGTTGCAAAACTACATTGAAATTGACTCTCATACAGACTAATATTAATTTCCTCTCACACAATGGTATACTGATGTAATTTTCACTAATACTGGAATGTCAAATATAGTACACAGGAGAAACTCACTCCACATCAATTAACATATTTAGTTGGGGTTGTGTCAAGGAGGCGTCTAGATGTCTAGTGTGTGTGTGTGTACACAATCTGTGGCTGCAAAACATTTACTGTGAAGCCCTAAGGTAAGAACATTTTACAAGGTCCTGAAGACTGGCAGGCCTGTCGAAAGTCAAAAAACAAAACATAATTAAATTATTCAAAAACCACAAGTTTACACATACAACAAGTTGTAGAGCAAAATTGAGGCTTGCTATATAGCAGACAATATACATTAATACAAAATCAATTATAAAAATTTAAAATAATTTTAAGAGTCTGATGGCTTGGGGGAAAAAGCTGCTCTGTAGTCTGGTGGTGTGGCAGCAGAAACTTGGTTTGGGTACCAATGATATACTGAGCAGTTGTAATCACCCTGGGCCGTGCACATCACATGCCAGTTTTGTGTGTGTAGACCACTACAGCTAAATCCTGACCGGGTTTCCCCAGTGAATGCGGAATGTTGTTAAAATTCAACTTTTTTTCAATGTTTAACACCAACACTTAAAAAAAGAGAAAAACCCTCAAACGTAAGTGGCTTGGGTCTCTAAGGGAGAGTCTTGTCCTCTGTGGTGCAACCATCAGATATTTTGTCATGGCCTCCATTACTCTCGGGACCACCTCAGTCGTAAGAAGTGATAATGGTGATAATAATCATGTGTAATTGAAAACGGGGAAAATATTATTTTGTCATAATTCAGACCTGTGAAGGAAATGTATGAGTGCATTTACACACTTATACATTTATTTTCACAGTATATGTTATATTATGCAGAACACTGGCTTGATATTGATTTTAGTATGAATACAGAGAATAGAAAAATACAATAACTTTGTTTGGCATGTTTGTAATAATGTCACTGGTCCAGTTTGTACGAGAACTGCAAACAGGTCATGGTATGATCTGTGATAAGGCTGTCTGATGCAATGTCCCTTCCTTGAAATGGCAGCATTATTTAATACCTACATTTATATGTGTGGCCCTCTAAAGTCTGCTGATAGGCACTGCGGACGGCCACCAACACGACCCCGTCGGTGCTCCATGATAGGCTACAGGTAGAAATTAGGATGTTTGTTGTCCCCGCCTAAAAATCAAAGGACATTTCCTTTTCCAACGAATGGCTGTATCTAAAAGCGCCAAAGCAGCAGCCTGCACTTTGACACACACACACACAATAAATTCTTAGGTTAACCTATATTACCAACTGTATTGAACCAAACAATGCTCATTAAACATGGCTGGTGATGTGTACGTGGATAGGCACAATATAAATCACTGTAAATCTACTGTTGCTAACATATTTCTTTTGGTCCAGGTTTATATAAGCCTATTTATTGATCGATCTTCTTTCTTCTAACGTTTAGAGCTGCATTTTATTACTGTTCTAAAAGCTTGGCTTTTATTTTATAGGCTATATTTTCTATTATTTCCGGGTCACTCGGCCCACCTGTCTTTCTTTTAAATGTAGATCTTCAAATGGAAAATGGAATTTCAAAAAAACAAAATTGGACCGTTATTTGAATTTGGTATAGTCGTTTTTGTTTTTGGATTCAGAAACCAAAACGGTAGAAGGGCAAATTTTTAACCGTTTCTTTGTTTTTTGGTTTGAAACGACAAATGAAAAAAGGTGGTTTTCTCGTTATTTTGTTTTGTGGTTCAAACGAAAAAAAAAAAAACTATCAAAACATACACGGACCAGTGACCTTATAGGTCCCATGAGATGGTGCTTTTTGGAACATTTTATATAGACCTTGGTGGTCCCCTAATACCATATCTGAAGTCTCTTTCATGACATTCAGCCATGATGCAGAATTACAGCCACTAGAGCCAGTCCCACATTGAGCTTTTCTTAGAATGTGCCATTTCTGAGTTTTTAGCTTTTGAGGAAGAGAGAGGATGGGGGAACGCATATTAATGTTAAAAAAACACATAAAGTGAAGTTTTCATGCCATGGGTCCTTTAAAAGTGTGCTGCCAATGGCAACTTTTAACACTTGATTAATTGTGTGTTTTCTAAACAGCCACCAGGTCTGTCTCACAACTTTCTGCTATTTTTTCTTCACAACAACCTCAAAAAACATTGTATTTTGCATGTCAAGAGCATCATATGAAAGCCCCCCCCCCATTATAGACATACCATCAACATACAATGTAATGATAGCTAAGGTTAAGGCTACATTCAAAGTGAAATTGTAATGCCTGCTTCCAACATCGCTTCTATACTGCCTTTGAGCTTGTCCTGTATAATATCCCGCAGAACACACAGAAAGAGCTGCACTTGTATCTGTTCACCCCCATAGGGAGAGGTGTCACAGTACTAAGATTGCACAATGCTCAGAGTGCTCCCCCCTTTTGCCTTTTGTACAGTGCTGATTTAATACTGACTTCTTCATGTAACTAGTTCTCATAGTAAGTGCACAGGCTTGATCATTGCAAAGCATTCAGCACTTGCAACAATGGATGAATAACCCGCTGTGTGTTTATTCAAAGGGCACCTTTGGCCGATGAGCATACTGTATTGATGCTCAGTGCTGGGAGGTAAAATAACACAAAAACATGGCAGCGTCCAACATACATTAGATTGGATGCTTTTCGTAGTCATGGAAACAGCGAGGTGCATTCATTTCCATCATTTTACCAGCGTGTTCAGTGAGTCATACAATACTTGCAACCAACAGTCAAGTGCTTTTTTTTTTTTGTGATCAAATTTTTTTTATATTCACAAATTTGCAAAACAAACAATTACAAACAACACACTGAGACATGGAACACGTCCCAGAGCCAAAAAACACAGAGGATAGCTGGGAGGGAGGGAGACAAAACAACACATGCAGAAACAGCCACACACAAACACATACATAAAAAGACATACACACAGACAGACACAAGACAAGGGACCAATCACATGCGCAAGTTGAGGTCCCGGACCTCAAAGGGTCAGCAATGCTGCGTTAAGTGTCCAGGGCCCTTTCCGGCACTCCATGGATGCGCGCCATAGACAGTTCCATGTACACAACATCCAAGAAGGCAAGGGTCCATGCACAGATAGAGATGTCATGCGGTGACTTCCAACAGGTTGCAATCATTCGCTTAGCAAATGTAAGTCTAGCAAACACAACACGTTTCTAATCCCAGAGAGCTGAAAGGCTGACAGGTCTTTCAGAATCAAGACCTTAACAGCCTTAAGGTGGAGATTTTGGATGCAATACTGTTCCAGAACTGATCAATGGGAGTGCACTCCCAGAAGATGTGTAAATATGTGCCTTGTGCTTTAATTGGGCAGAAAGTGCATAAAGGGCTGTTAATTATTTTCATGTGATGCATTTTCATGGGGGTGAGATATGTCCTATGTATGAAATTGTAGTGAATCTGCTGGTGATCTGGATTGCAAGATACTTCTGGAATGTTAGACCAAACATGATGCCAGTTGAGAATGGTAACAAGCCAACCTTGCTAAAAATGTCTTTTAAACAACAAACTCTCCTTTGTTCCCATTGTGGGCTTGTTATCAGCCTCCCACCTATCAGGAGTGCTGTATTATTAAACATAGGGGAAAAGTGTGCCAGTTACAAGCTACACGGAAGTATGTTTCAGCTAATCTACAAGTCTTGATAAGATGTGAGATAATGGGGCCAAAGCGTATTTGGCACTGTTTGTTAGAAACATTGGCAAAAAGAACATCATGGAGTGACCAAGGCTCTGTCATGGCACCTTTTAAGGTACGCCAGCAAACAGATGTATCTGGATTAAACCAGGTGAGGAAGGGCCTCAATACGATGGACCAGAAATAATTTTTGTAGTTGGGAACTGAGAGGCCACCATCCTCTTTCCTCTGTAGAATTAAAATTATTTAAATCAAAGGTAAATAGAGGAGGAGCTGTGCATGAAAACCTCATAACAATTAAAACCACAAGTGCAATAGTGCAAAACAATAGGAGAATTAAATGTGGACTCTTAAACATCAGATCTCTCTCTTCCAAAGATGTACTAGTAAATGAATTAATATCAGATTCTAATATTGATCTATTTTGTCTTACTGAAACCTGGCTGGATGATGGAGAATATGTTAGTCTAAATGAAGCCACCCCCCCCAGTCATATTAATACTCACATTCCTCGAGGCACAGGCCGAGGAGGTGGAGTTGCAGCTATCTTCGATTCTAGTCTACTAATCAGCTCTAAACCTAAACTGAATTATAACTCATTTGAAAGTCTTGTTCTTAGTCTTTCACACACAAGTTGGAAATCACTGCAGCCAGTTCTATTTGTTATAGTGTACCGAGCACCTGGTCCATACTCTGAACCAGTTCTATTTGTTATAGTGGACCGAGCACCTGGTCCATACTCTGAACCAGTTCTATTTGTTATAGTGTACCGAGCACCTGGTCCATACTCTGAACCAGTTCTATTTGTTATAGTGTACCGAGCACCTGGTCCATACTCTGAACCAGTTCTATTTGTTATAGTGTACCGAGCACCTGGTCCATACTCTGAATTCTTATCTGAATTTGCTGAGTTTTTGTCAAATTTAGTGCTAAAAACGGACAAAGTTGTTATTGTAGGGGATTTTAATATTCATGTGGACGATGAGAATGATAGCCTTAGTACTGCGTTTATCTCTCTATTAGATTCTATTGGCTTCTCTCAAAGTGTTCATAAACCGACTCACCGTTTTAACCACACCCTCGACCTTGTTCTGGTCTATGGTGTTGAAATTGAACATTTAATGGTGTTCCCACAGAATCCCTTTCTATCTGACCACTGTTTGATAACTTTTGAGTTTATATTGCTGAACTACACGCCAGTAGGCAAAACCTTCTATACAAGATGTCTATCTGATAGTGCTGTAGCTGAATTTAAGGCTGTGATTCCATTAGCATTTAATTCATTACCAAGTCACAAAGTAACGGAGGACTCCTATGCTAATTTCAGTTCCTTCCAAATTGATAATTTTGTTGATAGTGCAGCAGGCTCGCTGCAAATGACACTCGACTCTGTTGCCCCTCTAACAAAGAAGATAATAAAACAAAGACGGTTAGCTCCATGGTATAACACTGAAACTCGCAAATTAAAGCAAATATCACGGAAACTTGAGAAGATTTGGCGTTCCACCAAATTAGAAAGTTCTCGTTTAATCTGGCAAGATAGTCTTAAAATTTATAGGAAGGCCCTCCGTAATGCCAGAGCAGCGTACTACTCGTCATTAATAATGGAAAATAGGAACAACCCCAGGTTTCTTTTCAGCACTGTAGCCAGGCTAACGGAAGGTCACAGCTCTACTGAGCCAAGTATTCCCATAGCTCTTAGTAGTAACGACTTTATGAGGTTCTTCAATGATAAAATTATAACTATTAGAAGCAAAATTCACCAAGACCTGCCTTTAACTGGCACTGACTTATCTCTAAACTCAGGAACCTCAGAAACAGCTGTAAAACCAGATATATGTTTAGATTGCTTTGTTTCACTTGATCTTTATCAATTTAATTCAATTATTTCTTCATCTAAACCATCAACCTGCCTCTTAGACACCATCCCGACTAGGCTACTTAAAGAAGTTCTACCCTTAGTCAACCCTTCTCTACTAGATATAACCAATTTGTCTTTATTAACAGGCTATGTACCACAGCACTTTAAAGTAGCTGTAATTAAACCTCTTCTGAAAAAGCCCAACCTTGATCCAGATGTTTTAGCCAACTATAGACCTATATCCAATCTTCCATTTCTCTCTAAGATTCTTGAGAAAGCAGTCGCCAAACAGCTGTGTGACTTTCTGCATAGCAACAGCTTATATGAGGATTTTCAGTCAGGATTTAGAGTTAATCATAGTACAGAGACAGCACTTGTGAAAATTACTAATGACCTCCTAATTGCATCAGACAAAGGACTTGTCTCTGTACTGGTGTTATTAGATCTTAGTGCTGCATTTGATACCATTGACCACCATGTCTTATTACAGAGACTGGAACATTTAATTGGCATTAAAGGGACAGCTCTAAGCTGGTTTAAGTCTTATTTATCAGATCGATCTCAGTTTGTTCATGTTAACGATGAATCCTCTGTGCACGCCAAAGTTAGTCATGGAGTCCCACAAGGATCTGTGCTCGGTCCAATCCTGTTCACTTTATACATGCTTCCTTTAGGCAATATTATCAGGAAGCACTCCATAAACTTTCATTGTTATGCAGATGATACTCAATTATATCTATCGATCAAGCCGGATGAAACTAATCAGTTAGCTAAACTTCAAATGTGCCTTCAGGATATTAAAACCTGGATGAGCTGTAATTTTCCAATGTTGAACTCAGATAAAACTGAAGTTATTGCTCTGGGACCCAAGCACCTCCGTGACGCATATTGTCCGCCTAATCCGGCCTACCTGCTTCTCGTCATAGTTGTCAGATCTATCTATCATATAATCAATAATATAATAAAACTAGAGGGAGGCAGGGCATACAGCCCGATCCGGTTGGGGAGAGTCTAGCCCGATCCGGCAGCTCTCTTTACCCTGTCTCTCCTAGTTAGTCATGCTCTCCTAGTTAGTTATGCTCTCCCAGTTATGCTGTAATAGTTTTAGACTGCTGGGGGACTTCCGTTGACACACTGAGCTTCTCTCTCCTCTATCTTTTTATCTTTCTATCTTTCCATTTGTGTGCATCCATGTCCCAGAAATGCTTGTTACTAACCTAGCTCTGGGAGTCATTCCCGGAGTCCTTATGTTCTTTTCCCCCAGCATGTTCCCTCGGATCAGGAGGCTCCAACATCATGGTAGCAGCTGTAGCCATGGTCCCTACACGTCCTGTGATGCCGTGTTCATCCTGCTACGTCCTGCTGTGCCCTGCTGCGTCCTGCAGTGCCTTGTAATGTCGCACAATTCCCTGCTAAGCCATGAACTACTACAAAGAACTACTACAAACTGTTATCTTTTCTGTGGCTGTTATTGCCACTTTTCATTCTAACCCCAACCGGTCGTCAGACACCGCCCACCAAGAGCCTGGGTCTGTCCGAGGTTTCTTCCTAAAAGGGAGTTTTTCCTCGCCACTGTCGCACTGTTGCTTGCTCTGGAGGGAACTACTAGAACTGTTGGGTCCTTGTAAATTCTGGAGTGTGGTCTAGACCTACTCTATCTGGTCTAGACCTACTCTATCTGTAAAGTGTCTTAAGATAATTCTTGTTATGAATTGATACTATAAATAAAATTTAATTGAATTGAATTGAATTGTAGAGTAGACATCTTGAGTTGTGGCCGCTTTCCTTTCCAGATGAATTTCGATACTGCTGATTGTAATTTAAGCCAGTAGCCAGCAGGAGGAAAGAGAGGTAGCATAGAGCTCACAAAATTAATCCTGGGTAAAACATTCATTTTAACCACTGAGATACGGGCTTGAATAGACATGAGGAGACCCATCCATTTTCCATGTTTTTCAAAAACATGGAAAAATGTTCAGGGCAACAGAATAGTTAAGTTTAACAATCTGGTTTAAGCAAGGAAATACCTCAGTGCCTTAATATTTAAACTGCTTAACAATGGGAATGTTACCAGAGATTAATAAATTGCGGGCAGAGTCATTTAAATGAAGTAGTCCCGATTTTGGCCAGTTAATTTTAAAGCCTGATAAGCTTCCATACTCCTCGCATAAAGATAGAAGGTAAGGAAGAGACTGAGAGGGCGGATCTTGAGAGAGGCAAGGCAAGGCAAGGCAAGGCAGCTTTATTTGTATAGCACATTTCAGCAACAGGGCAATTCAAAGTGCTTCACACAAAATCAGTTAAAAGAAAATAAAACCGATAAAACACAGAAGAAACAGTTAAAAAATAAAAACAGTTAAAACACAAGAATAAAAGTTACAGTGCAGTATAAAAGATTAAACAGTAAAGAAATCATTTAAAGAAAGGCAACATCGAAAAGAAAGGTCTTCAGCATTGATTTAAAAGAACTGAGAGTAGCAGCAGACCTGCAGGTTTCTGGGAGTTTATTCCAGATATGAGGAGCATAGAAACTGAACGCTGCTTCCCCCTGTTTAGTTCTGACTCTAGGAACAGACAGTAGACCTGCCCCAGATGACCTTAGAGGTCTGGGGGGGTCATAGTGTACTAGCAGATCAGAAATGTATTTTGGCCCTAAACCGTTCAGTGATTTATAAACTAGCAAAAGAACTTTGAAATCAATTCTTTGGGGCACAGGAAGCCAGTGTAAGGACTTCAGAACTGGAGTGATGTGATCCAGTCTCTTGGTCTTAGTGAGGACTCGAGCAGCAGCGTTCTGAATCAGCTGCAGCTGTCTAATTGATTTTTAGGGAGACCTGTAAAGACCCGTTACAGTAGTCAAGTCTACTGAAGATGAAAGCATGGACAAGTTTTTCCAAATCCTGTTGACACATAAGTCCTTTAACCCTTGATATATTCTTAAGGTGATAATAGGCTGACTTTGTAATTGTCTTAATGTGGCTGTTAAAATTCAGGTCAGAGTCCATGATTACACCAAGATTTCTGGCTTTGTCTGTTGTTTTTAACATTGTTGTTTGAAGCTGAGCGCAGACTTTTAATCGTTCCTCTTTTGCTCCAAAACAACCACCTCAGTTTTTCCCTCATTTAATTTCAGAAAGTTCTGGCACATCCAGCCGTTAATTTGTTCAATACACTTAGTCAGTTTTTGTATTGGACTATAGTCCCCTGGCAATAAGGTTATGTAAATTTGTGTGTCATCCGCATAACTATGGTAACTTATTTAGTTGTTTTCCATAATCTGAGCCAGTGGAAGCATGTAGATGTTAAACAGAAGAGGCCCCAGAATGGAGCCTTGGGGAACTCCACACGTCATATTTGTACGCTCAGATGTATAATTACCTATTGACACAAAGTAATCCCTATTCTGTAAGTAGGATTCAAACCAGTTTAGTACTGAGCCAGAGAGACCAACCCAGTTTTCCAATCGGTCTAGTAATATGTCGTGGTCGACCGTGTCAAATGCAGCACTGAGATCAAGTAATACTAAGACTGAAATTTTGCCATTATCTGTGTTAAGGTGGATGTCATTAAAGACCTTAACGAGAGCCGTCTCAATGCTGTGGTGTGGTCGGAAACCCGACTGAAAGGTATCAAAGCTGTTGTTTAGTGACAAGAAATAATTGAGTTGTTGAAAAACTGCTTTTTCAATGACGGAAGGTTTGCTATCGGCCTATAGTTGCTCATTTGGGATGTGTCTAGATTGTTCTTTTTTAAGAGTGGCTTGATTACTGCAGTTTTCAGGGCCTGTGGAAAGATTCCTGAAAGAAGAGATGTGTTCACAATCTGTAGAAGATCAGCAGACAAACAATTCGATACATTTTTGAAAACACCCGTTGGTAGAATATCAAGGCAACAGGAGGAGGTTTTCAGATGTTGTATAATGTCCTCCAGATTTTTATGGTTGATCGCATGAAACTCAGTCATATTGGAACTAGTTCTGCTTGAACACTGTGAGAACACACATCCTGGACTTGATATGGAGGCACTGACTGTTTGTCTAATCTTTTGAATTTTTCTTTGAAGAAGGAGGCAAAGTCATTGCAGGCCTTGGAAGATAAAAGTTCAGATGCTACTGGTACTGGAGGGTTTGTTAACCTATCGACAGTAGCAAACAAAGCACGTGAATTATTATTGTTTCTAGAGATAATATCAGAGAAGAAGGACCGCCTTGCATTCCTCAGTTCCAAATTATAAATGCGAAGTCTCTCTTTATAGGTGTTATAATGGACCAGGAGATTTGTTTTTCGCCACCTTCATTCAGCTTTTCGACACTCTCTTTTTTCTGCTCTCACCAGTGGGACATTTCTCCATGGAGACCTTTTCTTACAAGAGACAACTTTGACCTTAGTGGGAGCAATGGCATCAATAACATTAGTAATTTTACAGTTGAAATGATCTACAAGCTCAGTAACTGAGAGCCCTGAGAGAGCGGGTGTAGAGGAGAAAAGCTGAGTAAATGTTTCACTGGTGTTTTCAGTGATAAACCGTTTTCTGATTATCTTTGTTTGGACACTTTTGGGCACAGAGATAGTGCTGTTAATGAAAACACAGGAATGATCAGACAGAGCAACGTCAGTCACCAAAACCTTGGAAATGTTCAGACCCTTGGAGACAATCAGGTCCAGAGTGTGCCCCATATTGTGCGTGGGCTCTGTCACATGCTAAGTCAGTCCATAGTTCTCAAAAACACAACACAGTTCTTTGGTCCCCTGTCCTGGGGTTGTCAACGAATGTTAAAATCACCCTCAATAATTACACAATCAAAGTTAATGCAGATTATAGACAGCAGTTCAGTGAAGTCATCAATAAAGGTTGCACAATATTTAGGTGGCCTATAGATATTTAGAAATATTGCTTGAGGGGACGATCTCAACTGTACCACATATTCAAAAGAAGCAAACTTTCCATAACATATTTGCGTACAGTGGAATGAGTCATTAAACAAAATGGCAACTCCACCTCCTTTCTTATTCACTCTATTCTCGCTCATAAAACTGAAGTTAGGGAGCTGACTCGATGAGAACAGCAGCGCTGTTATTGTGGTCTAACCAGGTCTCAGTTAAAAACATAAAATCTAGATTGTGATTAATAATAAAATCATTGATTAAAAATGATTTTCCTGCCAAAGACCTGATGTTTAGTAAAGCTAGTGTTAGTGTGTTCTCAGTTTTTATAACAGGCTGTGGCTGACAAGGAATGGATGCTAAATTTGCTAAGTTTGCAGTTAAGTGCTTATTCACCATCCTTTTTCTATTGCCTATCACAGCATAAATTGAGGAAGAATTTAAAACACAGGGCCCGGGCTTGTCTTTGAAAAAGTCATGAGTGTCACTAGTCCTGGAGCCTAGGCCCGGCACATATCAGTTTTTGCTTGCTGGATTTTGCACACAAACGTCCTTATGGGGCAGAGGTGCCTGGCGTTTTACATTTGTCCGGGGTTGAGTGATGGGGGAAAGAAGGGGGGTAAATATGGTTCCAACATCTACCAGTTGCTTCATCTGGAACTCCAACATGTGGGTAGGGAAAGAGTGAGTGGAGACAGCAATGGCTCCTCAAGGGATTCGGGGCTGGTAGGGGTTTGAGGGGTGCTGGACGGGTGAAAAGGGGAGTTGAGGTTCCGTATCTGCTCTCTGGTCTCTCTGGTCGGAGAGAGCAGTGGCGTAGCGCAGAGAGTAAAGTAGGTTAGAGGTGAACAGCTTTACTCCTGGCTTGTTAAGGAAAAGTCCATCTGCTTTAAAAAGATGTCTGCGCTCCCAGAAAATGTTAAAATGGTCAATGAACTGCAGAGAATGGACAATACATTGAGTTGAAAGCCATTTGTTTAGTGCCAACAGTCGGCTGAATCTCTCAGCTCCTCTTCTCACTGGCGGTATAGGCCCACTGATAAACACATCTGCGTTTAAGGAGGTGACTTTGTTTAGCAGTTCCATAAAGTCCAGTTTCTGCAATTCAGACTGTTGCTTAACAACATCATGTGACCCTATATGTAGTATAATGTTCTTCACAGTTGGGTGTTCTGCCATGATATCTGGGATTCTTTGGGTCAAGTCAGACACTGTGTCTTTGGGAAAACAGAGTATTTTGGTGTTTTTACTGTTTTTAAATCTTTTACAGCAGAGTCACCCACAATCAGGGTTTGAGGCCCAGTTGTTAGCTTTTACTTTTGAAATGCTCTCAGTCCTTACCCTGCTGTGTGGCGATGAGACGCAATCCCGGTCATCAGATGGCTGTCCAGCGTCCAGCAGCAGAGGAGCAAATCTGTTATCTATTTGTACATCAAGTTGTTGGGGAGGCATTTTGTTGCTTATTTTCCCTTTTGCTGCTGTCCACGGCTGTGTCCTACTAGGTACAGGGGTTG
The DNA here is from genome assembly GCA_013375575.1 of Percina caprodes. Taxonomy (NCBI): domain Eukaryota; kingdom Metazoa; phylum Chordata; class Actinopteri; order Perciformes; family Percidae; genus Percina; species Percina caprodes. The sequence goes on from JABXJD010000173.1 coordinate 1,281,138, forward strand.
AAAATAAAGCAGGACTCAAGGGGCAGCCTTGGCGTGAGGATCTAGAAACTGGAAATAAAGAAGAGGTGCGTCTGGTTAAGACTCGGGCTGAGGAGTAGAATACAAAGCTTTAATTATGCCAATGAAAGTTTTACCAAAGCCCATCACCTCTAAGACCTACCATAAAAATGGCCACTCAAGTTTGTCAAAGGCTTTCATTGCGTCAAGAGAGAAGTGACATTGGAGTCTTACTGTCCTGCGCTGCATCAACAATGTGGATAAGGTGTCTAACATTGTCTGCTGCTAGTCTTGTTTTTATGAATCCTGTTTGGTCAGGGTTAACTAATTCTGACATATGGGACTACGAACAGCGGGCTAAGAGCTTTGCAAAGACTTTTACATCAGCGTTAAGCAGAGATCGATAGCTAGAACACTCTGTAGGGTCCTTATCCTTTTTCAGTAGTGAAAAAATTAAGGCTGTGTTAACATCCCTTGAGAATTTACTCTTTTCAATAGATAAGTTAATCATGTCAAGAAGGAAAAGACCCAACTGTTCCCAAAAAGTTGCATAAAATTCAGGGGGAATCCCATCAAAGCCTGATGATTTTCCTTTTTGCATATTCTGTACTGCAAGTCTTAATTCTTCAATAAAAATTAAGTTGTCCAAGCTAGCTGAGTCCTCTGCTGATTAATCAAGCTGATTTAACCAGCTGTCACAGTGAGAATTATCCAAAGTAACCTCAGATTCAAACAGATTGGAATAAAATGTCTGGAAGGATTTATTTATTTCGACAGGGTCAGTTCTAATATTACCATCTAAAGATTTAATAGCCGGAATGTCAGCAAAATAGTCACAGGATCTTTATCTCATAGAGAGAAGATGACTAGGTCTAGCATGCTGAAAGTAATAGCGCTGTCTTGCTCTATGGATGAGGAATTCAGATTTCTGTTTCAGGATGTTGTTATTTTCTTTCTTGACTAATGATCGTTCTAAAACTATCCGGTTGTTTGTAACAGTGAGTCTAGTCTGGTGAACTCAGCTTCAAGGTTTTACAGCTTCAGTGACGTAGCTTTGTGTGCATTAGAATAGTAAAGTATGGTATTGCTCCTAATAAAACCTTTTATCGTGTCCCACAATATCCTGGGGTCTTCTACATAGCCAACATTAATTTCTGCAACTATCTGGAATGCTGCTATAAACTGAGTGATATAGAATTCTTTTTTCAGTAAAGAAGAATTAAAGCGCCACATAACCGCATGTTGAGACAATTGGCCAATTGTGGTGGTGCAAAGGACCCCATTATGGACAGATAATGCCATTGGGAATAACACCGCTTTATTAATTGAATGAAATAATTGAGGGGATGCAAAAAGAAAATCCTTTCTATCCTGGAAAAGGATTTATGTCTACCTGAGAAAAAGGAATAATCCTTACAGGTGGGATTAACTGTACGCCAAATATCTATTAGCCCCAAACTGCTGGCCCATAATTTCAGAGCATTTGTAGCCTGGCCACGCCTTTTGTTTTTGAGCTTGCTGACCTCATTCACCTGCAGTTAATAAGTCTCCTGTAATAATGCAATACCAACATTTCTCTTTTCAGTAAGCCTGGCTTTTTATGAGGAGCATTCAGTTCGCCACATTCCAAACTAAAAATGAAAGATCACCCATTATCAAAAAAGCTGTGTTCTAAATGAAAGTACATGTGGATATTGCTACTGCCTTTCATTTAGCTAAATCCTATAACAAGCAGTGCATCACAGTGCAATAGTGCATCCAAAGTTAAGTCCCTCAACACACATAACATGTAACGCACATAATAACAACAGGCAAGACATTGCTACAGAAGGGAGAGAAGGGGGGGAAACATAGACAGAGAGACTAACATCCAAAATAGGTCTGTGATCAAGATTGGATTTGGGGCAGCAAAAATGGAACACTAGCTCATAAATATCTTGTTGCAACAGCAACTGGTTCCACACAAATTAACATCAGAATAACTCTAACCTAGCAGTGTTCCATTGACATAGCATTCAGAAACACAGTCTCTGTAATCATATCAGACAACAGTGCGACAAAAATCAGGACTCATTAAGAGAACAAGACAAACCAACGGTCCGTGTTCTTGTAGGATTGCCTGCCTGGTGGTGTAACGGAGGATGTTGAAAATCACCATTTGGTTAGTAGTGGTGGGCTTCTTTGGGCTCTCATAATCTCTATCTGAACATGTGATAGATTCGGGAACCACTTAGGCAGTGTGAGTGTGAGAGATACTAGATAGCATTAGCACATTCTAGCCCCTCTTTCAGCCTGACAATGCGGATGCTGCATCTCCGGTTTCTGTCCTCCATGTCTGGTAGCTTCACCTCCATCTCCTGAAAAGCGTGGCTGTCAAGAATACTTGAGTTGCTTTCCAAGGTGTTTTTCAGGTTGTTCACATCCGATCTGATAGAGCCAAGGCTTGCAGTCAGAGATGCTAGGCATGGATAGCAGTTAGCTTATTGTTGTAGTCGAGGCCCACCTGTTGAATCTGAGAAAAGCGTGGCTCGAGGTAGCTTTTCTGTTTCTCCAGCGATGCCTCTGCAATGGCTTTGCTGTTCTTGTTTGCCATTCTTCTTCTAGTAACTCTAGCGAGCACATAGTGGTAAAACATCAATTTGACAAATTTGGGCCAGGAGCTACACCTTAACACTAGAACGGCCATGACGGTCATTTTGACCGTTTTGCTGGATAAAAAAATACAATCCTGCTGGTAACTGACTTTTCCTAAAAGGGTCTATATTTTCATTTAAAATAGTTTTTATATACATTACACACTAGGCAAAGAAAATAAAATCACTTTTACCTATTTCGCCATACACGGTCATATTGACCGCTCGGATTTTGCGGTATTGTTTTTAATCTTTCGCGGGGTTGAAGATGTATATTGGTTGCTTAGTTACTATCAGCGTCTCTGCCAAAGAAACGTCATAAGCGGTCTAGAGTAACAAGTATGGGCATCAACGAGAGGTCGGCGCAAAATGGCGACCGTGGTGGTTGACGTTGCTAAGCTCTGCAACACTTAGCTGAGTACTTATGTTTTACAATAAGGCCGATGACTACGCAACTTGTTGAACTGTCGGATTTCGAGAGACACACCGACGAGTAAGGGTTAACTATCATTTTAAGAACTTTAAAGGCTAGTAACAACCCTTTGTAGCAAACACGTGCAAACTGTTCAGGTACCTAGCATACCAAGCTAATAGCACGGGGCTCGTGGACCACAATGGCAAAGAGAGACGCAAAAAAAGGCATAAAAGGGGGACTGGTAATGGATGTGGACCCGGATGACACCTTTTTAGGTTTGTGCTCGCCTCTTCCAGACTCTCCAATAAATAGTCCAAATCCAAAGAAATTATGTGCCAACAAAGATAAAAACGAGGTCTCTAACGCCGACATTCTCAAAGCAATCTTTGAGTTGAAGGAGCAATTTTCCGTCTTTGAACAACGGATAAATAAAAACTCTGCAGACATCACTGTGGTAAAAGAAGAGATGAAAAGCCTTGGTTTTCAAGCAAAGGAGACGGAAGATAAGGTAAAAAGGCTAGATAAGAGCTTGGAAGAACTAAAAGAGAAAACCGAAGAAGCCGAGCGCTACAGCAGAAGATGGAATTTGCGCTCAACAACCTTCCTGAAAAAGTGAACGAAGAAGTAAGAGAGGAAGTCATAAAGATAATGAGTCAGATTGCACCTGATGATAAAAGCAAGTTCGGATTCTTGGTCAATGCGGTCCATAGAGTTGGGCGCCCAGAGAGGATAAGACACCGCGTCCGATTGTTATACAATTCAACATGCGTACCTTCAGGTACAAGATTTGGAAGAACTCACGCAATGCTGAAGTTATGAAGAAGCTGAATCTCCGAATCGCCGAGGACCTGACACGCTCCGAAAGAGAATGCAGAAACAAACTGTGGCCCCTGGTCGAGCAGGCTCGTAAGGACGGAAAGAAAACCAGATGGCAAGGTCCCGTCGCCTTCATCGATGGGGTGAAATTTGTTGCATAAATCTTCGTCCTGTATAGTTGTCTAGATATGATGACCAGGCAAGTAATTGTTTGACAAGTGGTCAGTGAAGTAGCCTGCTGTTAACAAGGCCTTAAGAGAGTTTAAAGTCATATTGGTACTCCCAGTGTTCAGGGTGTTTCTAATCACTACCAAAGGTTAAGGGTTCATTTTAGCTCTTATCTTCTGTCTCTTAGTTGTAGGCATCAATCTTTTCTTTTTTTACCTATTTATTTATTTAAACTTTATTTTCTAATTGTATGGCAAACAATTTTATTAACCTTAAAGTAATTTCTCTCAATGTCAAAGGGTTACGAAACATCTCTAAAAGAAAGGCTATTTTTCTTTTCTGTAGATGATCAAGTGCAGATTTAATTTTTTTACAAGAGACTCACTCATGTGATGATGATAGGAAATTCTGGAGAAGTCAATGGGGGGATCAGATGTATTTAAGTCATGGTTCTAATCACTCAGCAGGAGTAGCTATTTTGTTTAACAAATTTAAAGGAGATGTGGTAGAATCCCACCTTTCTAATGAGGGTAGATGGATTACTTTGGTTCTTAAAGTAAATGATGCGTTTCTGTTGTTAACTAATATATATGGACATAATAACAATGCTTTGGCAAAAAATATGTATATCCAAATAGCAGAAGAGTTAAAAAAGATGAAGGAGAAATACAAAGATGCTCATTTAATTATTGGTGGTGACCTAAATGATGCAGCAGATGGTCAAATGGATATATTACCAGCAAAGATCTCCCTAACTCAAAATTTAAACTTATATCACATTTGTGTGAAAAACTTGGGGTTATTGATGTCTGGCGGTTTTACATCCTTATCAAAAGAATATACATGGAGTAATGTTAGTGGCTCTCTACAATCTCGAATTGATCTATGGTTAATATCCTCCTATACTTTACAATATGTTTCTGAAACAATACATAGCTATGCCCCTTTCTCAGATCACAAATTAATAGTGGTCACTTTTGCTAATCCACAGGAGCAAACCAGGAAATCTCGTGGTTTCTGGAAATTTAACTGCAATCTATTGAATGATGAAACCTTTTGTGAATCTGTGGAAGCTACTGCTTGTGATATTTTCAACTGCAATGAACTTAGCAATGTTCAAAAATGGGAATTCTTTAAATTTAAAATCAGAGAATTAGCTATTAAATCTAGTAAGGAAATAAAAAAACGTAACACTTTGAGAGAACTAGAAACAATGGCAGAACTGAACTCTTTAATAAATAAAAATATTCTCACCGAAGAGGAAGAATTAAAGCTGTCACGTCTGAAAGAAGAGGTTGACCAATTATATATTAATATGACCAAAGGAGCCTTTATACGTTCTAGAGCAAAATGGTTAGAAGAAGGTGAGCGGAATACAAGTTATTTCTTTGCTCTGGAAAAAAGAAACTATAAGAGAAATAATATTACCTCCTTAAAAATTGATAACTATATAAATTCCAACCCATCTGATATAGCAAACTATACTTCTCGTTTCTATTCTGATCTATACAGCTCTCACTATAACTCAACAGAGGATGAAAACTTTATCAGCAAAATTAGAAAATTTATTCCACAAATTTCAAATGAATTTAAATCAGACTGTGATAAACCTATCTTAAAATCTGAAATTCTTGAAGCTGTAAATAAAATGAAAAAAGGGAAATCTCCAGGAATGGATGGTCTTCCTGTCGAATTTTATAGACACTTTTGGAACATAATTGAAACTCCATTTTTTAACATGCTAAGAGATTGTATCGATAATGAGGAAATGACTACTACTATGAAGCAGGGTGTAATAACCTTACTTCCCAAACCAGATAAAGATCATCTTTTGTTAGAAAACTGGAGACCTATAACATTGCTAAATGTAGATTATAAAATACTTTCATTAATTTTTGCCAGGCGTTTAAAAAAAGGATTGGATCAAATTATAAATGAAACTCAAACTGGTTTTATGGCTAATCGGCATATAAGCTGTAACATCAGGCTCATTCTTGATTTAATAGATTACTCTGAGTATGTGGAATCTGACGCTGTGATATTATTGCTAGATTTTTATAAGGCATTTGACACAGTAGAGCATCAATTCTTATTTAGGTCACTTCAATCTTTTGGTTTTGGTGGAAAATTTATCTCAGGTGTTAAAATGCTTTATAAAAACATCAGTAGTTGTGTCATGCTGTATCCAAATACCACCCAAAGCTTTTCAATTTATAGATCAGTCCGCCAAGGCTGCCCTTGTTCTCCATTTCTATTTCTCATTGTTGTTGAAATGCTTTCCTTACATATTTTACATTGTAATAATTTACAAGGTTTAAGGATTTTTGAAAGAGAAATTAAAATTTCTCAACTAGCTGATGACACAGTTCTTTTTTTAAAAGATAAACAACAAATTGGAAAATCCATCAAAGAAATACAATCCTTCTCGCTAGCATCAGGTTTAAAACTTAATGTTTCGAAATGTGAAATTTTATGTCTATATAACACTGATGAAAAGCTAATATGTGATATACCTGTGAAAAATAGTATTAAATACCTTGGAATTCATATCTCTAAAGACCTAAAGGAACGACAAGAAAGAAATTTTAAGCCCAAAATACAAAAAACTAAAAATATATTTAACATGTGGCTTCAGAGAGATCTGTCCATGTTAGGTAGAGTTCTCTTGAGTAAAGCGGACGGTATCTCTAGATTTATTTACCCTACCCAATCTCTGTTTATCCATCAATCCCTATGTAAAGAAATAAATGACGTTTTAATTAAAATCTTTCCTATCACACATAAAGAATATCAAATGGTAATAAATGCTATACCTAGTGGAATTATTCAACTAATGAAATGTCACTCTGAGAGTAAAGAATTGGATCCAAACTTCTTTGTTGATGGAATAAATATTAAAAGTCATAAATGTACCAATAAACATATAAGGAACTTCTTCTACAGCAGAAGGAAAATCACTCCACGGGGTAAATGTGTCTGGAACTCTTTATATCTCAACATTCACTGGGAATCAACATGGCTTCTACCATACAGATTTGTTATCCATAATAAGTTGAAAGAATTACATTTCAAAATACTGCATAATATTTACCCCACTAACGTATATATTTCCAGATTTGCAGCTGTGAATAGTAAATGTGAATTCTGTAAAGCTGAAGATGAAACTATTATACATTTATTCTGGGAGTGTCAGTTCTCTGTGGAGTTCTGGAAAAAAATGGAAAATTACTTAAATAGTCAGAATTTCAAAATCAAATTAGAAGCAAAGGATGTTATTATTGAATATGATCACAAAAACAAAAAAGTACATAGTGCTGTCAATTTATTAATTCTGCAAGGAAAATTTCATATCCATAAGGCAAAATTTTCTAAATCGCTACCAGCCTTTACTCATTTCAGGAATGAATTTAGAAACTTTTATGAGTCGATCCAAATCTTTAATAATAAGAAAACTATATATACAATGGGTCTACTGAAAGATTTTAAGGACTTATAATTATATAGCCTCAACCTATCTCATCTTGTCTCTGTATTGTATTTTATGAGTTTTTTTTTTTATTGTTTTTTTTTTTTTCTACTTCCTTTGAATTCTGTATTATGTCACTATAATTTTCAATGAATATATGGTCACTTCTTATTTAGTTAATTATTCATTCTCTTCTCTGGATGCCAAAATGTTTAAAAAATATGTTTAACATGTATGTACAATTTAAAATTGTTAATAAAAAAAAAAAAAAAGTGGGCATCAACGATGGACCGAAGGCAAAGCCAGAGTCAGTAACAACAATAAATACGGCGTGGATGGACTCCGGTCTGAACACTGAGACACGAGTTTAGAGTTTAGAGGAGAAAAGGGACCGGAGCTCGGTCCGAGCAGCACTGCGCACCATAGCCGACACCAACACGGAGGCAGTGACAGGTTAGGTTAGGTTATAAATGTTCAAGTAAGATACTTTTAGGTGTTATTTGCCTGTTATAAGTTATGTTGAATGAATTGAAATACCATATTTTTCAAATGTGAATGAAATAATTACATTTTACTGTGCCATGATATGAATTATTGAAACACTTGGGCAACTCAAGTTTATAATTAAACTCGTTAAATTGTACATTGGGGTTATTTCGTTTTTCTAAAGATATCCTAACACAAAACCTGCATTAATATTGCAATTAGGTATTTATCATGAGAGATTATAGAGTTTAGAATCTGGCGGTCAAAATGACCGCTCACGGCAGTTCTAGTAGTTATGGAATCCGGTGTTATGTGCCTTCTGGTTTTTCCACCTACTGGTTTCGAGCCTGTCCAGATGCCGTGTAAACCTATCAACGGCTACCCACGTTGACAGATTCGCTACAAATTCATAAACATTTTACTGGCCTTTGCATGTCGCACCTCAATATAAACTGTACTGAACTGGACTGAATATCTGAGCACGACACTACAAAAACATTGTACAGCGGGAAAATAATGTGTTTTAAAAGAAATTACGATGATCCGTGTCGCGCTGGGTTCGACCCTCTTCAGCAAAAATAATAGCATACAAGTCCACTGCACCGTCCGCTAGACCATCAGATCAATCAGGCTGCTGGTGAAAAACGTTGCTTTCTCTCAGTAGGACAAGACTCACAGTTTAACAGAGTAAACCGAAACAACTTGTTACCTTGATTAAGGCTTCAAAACAAAACTATATTGTGCACTATAACCTCCTACTACACCTCTGCGCCATCCGTGTGCAAGGACTTGTCATAAATTACACCAGGCAGCACACAGTTTGTGAAACAATCGGTCTAAAACAACTGGTTACCTGGGCTGGAAAGCGTGATCGCGAGGCTCTTAAACAGCTACAACAACAGGTTTCTTGGATTTATGAGAAGAAGCAATATTAATATTGACGTGGCTCAAATGCCAACATAAACTGGACTGTACTGAATATCTGAGCATGACACTATAATAACATTGTACAGCGGAAAATAATGTGTTTTAAAAGAAATTACGATGATCCATGTCGGACTGGGTTCGAACCCTTTTCGCAAAAAAAAATAACAACACGCCAGTCCGCTGCACTGTTCACTGAGCCAACACACTCTCGTTACCTGTGAAGAGGAAACACCTTTATTTTCTCAGTACAACAAGAATCACAATTTAACGGAGCAAACCGAAACAACTGGTTACCTTGATTTAAGCTTCGTAATTAAATCGTCCACTATAACCTCCTACTACACCTCTGCACCATCCGTGTGCAAGGACTTGTCATAAATTACACCAGGCAGCACACAGTTTGTGAAACAATCGGTCTAAAACAACTGGTTACCTGGGCTGAAAAGCGTGATCGCGAGGCTCTTAAACAGCTACAACAACAAGTTTCTGTGATTTATGAGAAGCAATGTCTCAAATTGTTTGGCTTCTGATCTTCTACAGATTGTGAACATGTCTCTTCTTTCAGGAATCTTTCCACAGGCCCTGAAAACTGCAGTAATCAAGCCACTCTTAAAAAGAACAATCTAGACACGTCACTAATAACTATAGACCAATATCAAACCTTCCGTTTTAAGTAAAATCATTGAAAAAGCAGTTTTCAACAGCTCAACCATTTCTTGTCACTAAACAACAGTTTTGATACCTTTCAGTCGGGTTTCCGACCACCCACACACTGAGACGGCTCTCGTTAAGGTCTTTAATGACATCCACCTTAACACAGATAATGGCAAAATTTCAGTCTTAGTATTACTTGATCTCAGTGCTGCATTTGACACGGTTGACCGACATATTACTAGACCGATTGGAAAACTGGGTTGGCCTTTCTGGCTCAGTACTAAACTGGTTTGAATCCTACTTACAAAATAGGGATTACTTTGTGTCAATAGGTAATTATACATCTGAACATTAAATATGACGTGGAGTTCCCCAAGGCTCCATTCTGGGGCCTCTTCTGTTTAACATCTACATGCTTCCACTGGCTCAGATTATGGAAAACAACAAAATAAGTTACCATAGTTATGCAGACGACACACAAATTTACATAACCTTATCGCCAGAGGACTATAGTCCAATACAAAAACTGACTAAGTGTATTGAACAAATTAACGGCTGGATGTGCCAGAACTTTCTGAAATTAAATGAGGGAAAAACTGAGGTGGTTGTTTTGGAGCAAAAGAGAGCGATTAAAAGTCTGCGCTCAGCTTCAAACAACAATGTTAAAAACAACAGACAAAGCCAGAAATCTTGGTGTAGTCATGGACTCTGACCTGAACTTTAACAGCCACATTAAGACAATTATAAAGTCAGCCTATTATCACCTTAAGAATATATCAAGGGTTAAAGGACTTATGTGTCAACAGGATTTGGAAAAACTAGTCCATGCTTTCATCTTCAGTAGACTTGACTACTGTAACGGGGTCTTTACAGGTCTCCCTAAAAAAATCAATCAGACAGCTGCAGCTGATTCAGAACGCTGCTGCTCGGGTCCTCACTAAGACCAAGAGACTGGATCACATCACTCCAGTTCTGAAGTCCTTACTGGCTTCCTGTGCCCCAAAGAATTGATTTCAAAGTTCTTTTGCTAGTTTATAAATCACTAAACGGTTTAGGGCCAAAATACATTTCTGATCTGCTAGTACACTATGACCCCCAGACCTCTAAGGTCATCTGGGGCAGGTCTACTGTCTGTTCCTAGAGAGTCAGAACTAAACAGGGGAAGCAGCGTTCAGTTTCTATGCTCCTCATATCTGGAACAAACTCCCAGAAACCTGCAGGTCTGCTGCTACTCTCAGTTCTTTTAAATCAATGCTGAAGACCTTTCTTTTTGATGTTGCCTTCCTTTAAATTATGTTCATTTCTTTACTGTTTATTCTTTTATATACTGCACTGTAACTTTTATTCCTGTGTTTTATCTGTTTTTATTTTTGAAATGTTTCTTCTGTTTTTTTTATGGGTTTTATTTTCTTTTAACTGTTTTTATTGTTTTTAACTGATTTTGTGTAAAGCACTTTGAATTGCCCTGTTGCTTAAATGTGCTCTATAAATAAAGCTGCCTTGCCTTGCCTTGCAATAATTTTTATTGACGTGGCTCAAATGCCTACATCTACGTTTCCAATAGCCTACAATGTTATGTTTACAACGGAAAATACGCATTTCACAATACAAACACCTACAATACAAAGTTCTGTTTATGAAATTGTAATAGTTTGTGGCGAACCTTTGAATTGTTGGTGTAGTAGCGTAGGTTATATTATGTCACCTACGCACCCAGATATCTGCAAATCAGTTTCTAAAGTGGTGTAAGACAAAAGGTGAACGTTGTTTAACACATTTTGTGTTATGAGCGCTCCAGATATTTAACACAGACAGAACCTTTTACGTTCAAGTAACGTTTAGAAAAATGCAAACACAATGAAGTAAGATTCAATGTTTCTTTATTGTCAACGCTGTAGGCAAAACTGCACAACAGAATCCATAGAAATGCATGAATTTAGTTTTGTAACGACAGTAGCCACATAACCTGCCCTTTCCTGTATGCTCCCATTTACGTGAATAGGAAAATAGCTGCCCAGTTGAAGCACTTTGACATAAGGACTTTGAATAGTTTTATCTGCAAAACATAGAAAGTCCTATAAGACATAGATGGGCAGAAAAAAACCTTACACAAAAGGGCAAAAAAACTATATTTATAAGGGCTAACAGGAAGCCCCATACATGGACAGAAAAGAAAAGAGCGCAAAAAAACAACCCTTACACAAAAGGCCAAAAATCATTCAATAACAAATGTAGTATTTGTATTTTAACATACATGTCTTAATGAGGAGAGCTTGTTCTTAATTGGTCTGAAACAACTTGCCTCAATTGGTCATGTCTGCCTTGACAGCTGGTTGCTTGTGCAATTATGCAAGGTGGTCCTCATACTTGCATCTGGTGATTGGAAACACTGCTGAAAGTAATTAATTCATCATGAATAGCACAGGGCAGTAAGTTTAAAAGGGGTCAGAAACCACAAAGATGTGTGGCGATAGTAGGAGACAAATATTTCTGAGCGAAAGTAATAGAAGTTGCTGGCATTGGGTGAGAAATGGACCCCGAAGGCTGAAGAACTCATAAATTTCAAGCTGAATAATGTGTACCCCCTGGTTTAACCAAGGAACAACGGTACGTTCTAAAACGGAGAGCAGAGTGCTGAAGTAAGAGGTAAGGCAAAGCGGCTGTAGGCCTATTTCATTATGTCAATGTTTCAAATGTT
>JABXJD010000162.1:600000-982500 GCA_013375575.1 Percina caprodes
GATTTAAAACTGTAACTTGAATCCATCATTGCTGTGAACACAGCTAAGAAATATGGCCTGCATGTAGAGAGTAGATGAGCTTCTCTCAATGGTAAACACACTCCTTATCTGCAGCTTCTCTCTTTAGGGATGCCTCGCTATGGGATCCAAACAGCCTCTTCCTTTGCCTCTGTAGCTGTGTATTAAGCATCCACCAATGTCTAGACAAGTTTAGCAGAGTGTAACAGAGCCTGTCCCTTGTTTACATGAACATTTTCCAGGCCAAGTCTGTTATTTCCTTGGGTGCTCGACTGCCTGCGCTCCCCAGGCCTCTTTTCTTCTGCTATTAATGTCCTATCACAAATTCGAAGCAAATCCAGTGGGCTAAAAACTGGAGATGTGTGCCAGTCTTTGTAGCATCGCAAATGTGAATAAATGTGTTTGTGCACGCAAGAGTGAGAGATGTGCATGTGAGTTTGTCCGCCACATCCGTAACCTGCCCAATAGTAGAATGCCAAAGGAAAGAAAAACTCGTTGTAGAAAATAGGTTACATCAAAATGTTATATGTACTGTATAAAATATCTCATCAATTTAATAATAGTTTGTTTTAGGTACATTGCCCAATATTTATATCACATTTAAAACATCTGTATGCTGTAATGAATGTTTTTGAAGAGAGTCATGAAGTGTTAAGAATGGAGAATTTAGTTCCACACATCTCTGTAACCAGCAAACTATCAGTTCCACTGCTATCACTGGCATTCAGCCGTATTATGCAGCACTCTGTTTTTGAGTTATTGATCATTTTAAACTGGCAACACATATTTACTTGAAAGCAGGATCCAAAACAAAAAAGTGTTTAGGTCAGTGTAATGAACCTTAACTGGGGAAATGGTTTTCCATAGCTAAACAGATGTTATACATTAATACCAGAAGGTCCTCTTTGTTATCATGAAACCTATTTTCTCCATTTCTTGCTATTGCTGCTGCTGATGGTAGAATCTAAAAGCATAGCAGTGGAAATGAACGGCCAGGCTTCAGAGGCAAACAATCCCATTTCAACAAATTGATGCTTTGATGTGGTTGGAAACCTCCCAAATGGCAGAGGCCCTCTGCATATCGTTCTTAGTTTCGAATTTGGCCATGGTTTCTAGAATCTTCCATTTATTCATATGAAGCTTGCATGCCAAGACTGTTTTTCTTGGCCTACTGTATAAACCGAGGTTCAATCTTCATGTGCACATCTCTACCAGCACATTTTGAATCATGTGACTTGTTTGGCTGCTGCACACGTGGGTTAGATGCAAAAGCCATGATATTTCTGAATTAAAGTAATTGCAGGCTTCTGCTCAGCTTTGAGCACAATACGTGATGGCACTGATCCTGCAAATTAGTAAGAAGCTCAAAGAGCAGCTCATCTCATATGTCGGGTGCAGTTGGTGATACTGCTCTAATGTTAAGCTGTTCAACATTTGACACATCTCCTTGGAGATAGCAAGGCTGTAAATTGGACTTTATTGTACCAGGTGTTTTATGAAGGGCCAACAGTGATAGTAAAACACTATATTAAATGATATGTAATTGGACAATAAACAAGAGAATAATAAAAGACTTTACAAGTGGATGAATGTATCAATAAGCAGACCAATTTTCGAAGCCGTTAATCCAAAAACGCACATGAGACAAAACTAATGATGTTGAATAAAAGATTTCACAAATAAATCGGTCCAATAATTTCAATACAAAGCTAGATGAAGAAGAAGAAGAATTACGTCATTAATCCCCAAGGGTAAATTAGTTTGATTTCGCTCATGTACACACATTGACCCGAAATATACACGGGAATACGCCCTGTGAGCAGTTAGGGGTTCCTTGTTTAATGGCACCTCAGCAGTGGCCAGGAGGTGAACTGGCACCTCAAGCTACCAGTCCACGCTCCGTACTTGACAGTTTGCGTGGGACTTGAACCAGCCACTCGCCGGGTCCCAAGCCAAGTCCCCATAGATTGATCAGCTGTTACCCTTGCATGTATTAAACATTATAGGTAATAGTTATCAAAATATCAAATGTTAAGGGTTATATTTTTGTATACCAGCATTTAAATTAAAGTTGTTTTTTTTCCCCATTCAGTTGTTAATTTGCCAACTGAATTAATTTTGCTCCTACACTGTTGGTAGTTAATTATGGAAGCATACATACATACATACATACATACATACATACATACATACATACATACATACATACATGCATACATACCTTACATGCTTACAAAAAATTATAAGCTCTTACAATTGTAAGCCTAATTGTGAAATTTAATTACCATAATACTTTATGTTGAAAATGAAATACAACAGAATTTTTAGCAGAGATATATGACTTAATTTATGTGGTTTGAATGCCCATCTTTTAACTTCAAGTTGCAATTTCAGAATTTTGATATTTATTCTTTATATTGTTAGGACTACACTCCTCCCTATAGACAGTGAAGCCATTGGCCTCACTGAAACAGTCCTTATGCTGTTGCCTCAAATGCTTTCCCAACGGATATAGTATCTCAGTGTACTTATTCAGTAGCATCTCTTTAAAGTGAAGCAGCAGCCAGTTTTCAAATTACTGTGACCATTGCTGGGAATTTCTCTATCAGTCACATGATTTATCTCGGCTCTGAGTTCCTTTTTGTATCAGATCTCAAAGCTGTTTAAAATCGCTACAACTGCCAACACAGCACTCTGTTGACAACACACAGCAGACCTACAGTCACTTACATTCTCTCACACTGTTAATATGCCACACCGTGACACAAGTGCCTGGCTGTTTAAAATGTTGTGTGTTACATGGCTTGGTAGGTTTCATTATAATTAATAATGAAAAAGCCACTGAACTTGGCACAGGCGCTATAAATAAATAAGCCATGCTCCCGAAGGATTGCTTCGCACTGGTTTGATAAAAGTTTAAGTGTGTGTGTGTGTGTGTTTAGAGAATGATTGGCCTTGTCGGTGATGAGGGTATTATTCTCATACCCACTCAGTGGCTAATGAGAGAGAAATAACAACATGGCAGTGTTTAATTGGTCTGCCGTTCTGTTATCTGAAGGGATGGCTTGATTCAGATGTGATTGGAACCTGGGTGAGATAGGCATGCAGGCAGGCGCTCAACAGCCTCAGTGACCTGCTTTTATTGGATTGTTCTTCAGTGAATGTCTGATAATAAGATGTTCTCCCACTCACTGATGCACTTTTGTCCTGCACTCATTCATAAACCCAGTAGCAGCACACAACAAAAGCCTACAGCGTAGGTGTAGTCTGACACTTTATTGCACCAATTGCAATAAGAGTACAGGATGAAAGTGCTGTATTTGTGCTGTGCCTGATGAGCTTGTATATTATGATGGATGGCAGCTGTTAAATTGGGAGTGTCTTAAAAACAGAGAGGCTAATTGAAAATTGAAATTGTATTGCTTGAAATGATGAATCCATGACTGTGGGACCTCTGAGTATTGCACATTCGGTCTTTGTGTTTGTTCAGACGCATAACAAGGCCAGAGAACTGCAATATAGTGAGTTACTGGAGGTATTCTTGCGGAAATTCTCGGCGGGGTCTGCAGCTTTTATTCCCCTGTAATTCTCCACAGAGAGTTGGGGAAACGGAGAGGCACGGATTTTACTGTAAAGCCTCTCTCCCCATTATTGTGGAGATGACAATGAAGAGAATAAAGCTTTGCTGAGCTGTTGTTGTGGAGGTCAAAACCTCTCTCAAAGTGTGTCTCGAAACAACACCAGTAATCAAGTGATGTAAAAGTATTGTGTGATTATTTACAAAGCAGAACAAAATTCCAAAGGAATTAATATAAATGGGAGCAAAGAGACTGTCCTCTTGCAACTTCTTTGGCTTCTAACAGATGAGGCATTCGCTGAAATAGCGATGGCGCTGCAGTTTTCTGTCTGCAGGCAGGACATTTTTCTAAAACGGCACAATGTGTGGACTGAACTGTGCTTAATTCACACAAAAATCTAACCTAAAAAGAGCCGGTCGGTCCTCTGATGCACTGACAGTACATGTCAGGGGCAGTTGAACTGAAATTTGTCTGCAGGGAGGAATGGTGACTGTGTTGGGTTTCAGGGCTGATCCAGTGCAGTCTCTCCCCCTCACCGGTGCTCTCCACAGGGACCACACAAACGTATCGTCTTCCCTTGTCTCCTTCGCTGTCTCTCGTTGCCATGGAGAGTGATGCTCGACTTGGATAGGTAGGACACCAAGTCTGCTTGTCTTTGTCCTTGACTGAGTAGACTGGATTTCAGGCCTTAATCAGGCATTGTTCTGAAAACACTTCCCTCCATAGGATTTAAACAAAACCAGCATGTGAGTGTGCAGTGTATGGTGATAGAAAGCACAGACAATGAAGGAGATGGTTTTTGAGTCTGAGAACATCTCTTCCGCGGTGGGAAAACAAACTGCCATTTTGTTATGAATTGTTGATGTTTGTGAATCAGTCATTGCACTGACAGCTCTGAAACAAGGTCTGTGTTTTTGAGTCTGCAGTGCTATCACAGTAACTAATAGAAGACAGGAGGAGAAATTCAGACTAACTCAAGGTTCACAACTCCCAACTCCACCAGAGTAGAGACATTAGCATTTCTTAAATTAATAATTCATTATACCGAAACAGCAGCAAATGGCAGCAGCCATGACACAATTAACCATGGATATTACTCGGGGCTTCAGTGCATTTTCATACAGATGGATTGTTCATACAGGGTACAATCTGTGTTTAAGAATGAAAGATGCTTATATTTTTTCAGTCTCACGGAATGTCATTTGGCATATGGTTTTATTGGACTGGACAATAAGCAACTATTCATTCAACATATGTACATGCCTAAATCAAATTATGCTAAAGCTATCATCATAGGCTTAATGGCTTGATGTTTTTGATAAAGACCTCATCCCCAGAGAGAGATGCTGTTGGTTCTTGAGTGCCAATTGAATGCCTGAGAAATGTGCCTGGCTTGTCTGAGACAACCTGCCCAGCTCAGTGAAAACCTTAACAAACGATAGATGAGAGAGAAACACCTGGAACCATGGAAATGGTATCCTGTGAAAGGAGATGAGAAATGCCTGAGCAATGATCAGTATAGAGGACAAAACTGCTTTAACTGCAGTACAC
Organism: Percina caprodes; assembly: GCA_013375575.1. Classification (NCBI taxonomy): domain Eukaryota; kingdom Metazoa; phylum Chordata; class Actinopteri; order Perciformes; family Percidae; genus Percina; species Percina caprodes. Next base: position 605,148 of record JABXJD010000162.1, read on the forward strand.
CGAGCACAAACTTTGAAGTTGTGCAGACACTTAAAAAAAAACCTTCCCCATGCAACCTCATCTTTTTCTTTGATCAACCAGGTTGTTTTGTTTTTAACTTTTTTTCTTTTCTTTTCTTTCCATTTCTATCTTTATGTAAGTTGAACTAATTATGCTGCGTTAAAACATGAAGTGCAATGTTAGTACATAAAAATAGCAGACTTTAAGTATATTAATCATAAGTGCACATAAGTATAGTTGGATAACTGATATTAAGTACAAGTTTGTGTACCTTTGTACCAGGACTTTGTAAAAAAAAAAAAAAAAAGCCACACAAACCTAATAGTTTATTAAAAACATAATTTGAAAAAGGCAATGCAAATTTCTAAGTAAAAATAGTTTTTGGTTTGTAGGATTTCACATAAATGCACGATATTTAGGCCATGCAACACTAATGGATCAAACACATGTGTTATTCCTTGTAATAAGTTACATCTCAAGCAAATTTCAAGTCTTTGAAATGTATGGAAGTTACATAATTAGTAACCTCATTAGACATGTAAAAAAAACTTAAAAAGTAGTCATTAATAACATAAACTCAACATTTTATGATTTGCAGCTGTTCTTTTAAGTTCAATTTTTCTAAAGCTTCACAAGCTCCACTCAGCTTTGTTTTGATGTGGCATTTATTAAAAGTGTGTGTTGTGGTGTATACTCTGATAATACTGTGTGATCAGTGGTTTGAAAGTAAAACCAATCATGTTTGGACCCTTTGACGTCATTTTTCCTTTAAAGACTGCACTTATAGAGGAAGTTAGAATACAGGATTACATATTACAAAGTGTGCTGCTACATGACACTAAAAGAGTCTGTGACAAATGAAGTACACGGAGGTATAAACATGAAAGTCACAAACCCCCAGTGGAAGATGTCTGAGGGGAAAATTTTTTTAAAGGTTATTTTTACATCTGCCCTTCTATGTCAACAGTTTGAGATGTGTGTTTTCTTTGTCCCTCTATAGAAGACATGCCTCCCTACCTGTCGAAGTCACAGAGGTTCCTGGGAGGTTAGTGACTGCAGGCTGCAGAAGAGTCGTCCCCTGCCGCAAATGGAAGTCGGCTTCCTTTGGGTACAGTAAGATGCTATTTTTATGAAGAATGTGTTTTACGTGCTTAATGCTTACCACATAAGTACCACAGCACCAGTTTCCAACACTGTGAGACAGAAGTCTTTTTCAAGTCTTAACTCTTGCCTTGTTAATGTCTAAAAGTCATTGCAGTTCATATCGATGCCCTCGGGATTAGCCTGTCTGCAGCAGTTGTATTGGTCTTGACAGCTTGACAACGTTGCTGTGTCTTAATATTTGAGTCTTTGCAGCTGTTTTCCTGTCATCAGCTTTTTATGACCGAGCAGTTTCATTGCAGCATTCAATGTTGTTTTCCTGATGTGCACAAGGAACTTCTGTGGCCAAATGCACTGTAGGAGGAGATCATTAGGCTTAGTCTTAATGAAATATGATCCCGGCGTATATGAGCCTTCATCGCTGCTCACCCATTAGCTTGTGCTGAGCTCGGAGCCTCCGTTAAAAACAAGGAGAGATGAGCACAGACAGCCGCATCAGTGGGACAGACTTAGGGGGCTTCAAAAGGCTGGAGAAAGTTTTAGAAAATGCCTCCTAGTGCGGTGTGCTTCATCATCAAAAAGCAATGTGTGCCTAATCCACAGCCCACTTGTGGCTCATGTGCAGCCCAAAAATAAGTCCCAGTGCATAGTGGGAACATATTCTATTTTTAAGGAGCAGTGTTCAGACATTTTCTGATGAGTAGCAACATCTGTGGGTTGTTTTTAGACCAGGGGTCTTCAACATTTTTTAAGCCAAGGACCCTTTAACTGAAAGAGAGACGGAGCAGGGACCCCCTACTACATAAATTGTTAAAAATTAAGTTGCATTAAACTGTGGCCTACAATAACTTGTATACATACCTTTTTTGCATATAATACTATTAATTCACATTTGTGAATTAATGGGGCAATATAATACTAAGCTATTAAAATAGCCTAATAATTGTTGATTTTATAAATCATGTTTTAATGTTAAATATACATGTAGCACAGTGAATCATTAAGAAGAACTGTGTATGTGGATGGCTTTAGTGACTACCAGTTAGCAGTGGGGATTTATATTTGCTTATAATATGTTGGATTAATTTTCTTAAAAAAAAACTGAGCCCCGACCCATGTTGCATATCCCTGTTTTAGACTATGGTAACTCTGCAGAAATGAGGAATTTGCCATTTCTCCGTGATTAACACCTCTGTATGTGTTCTCTCTGATTGTCCCAGTGGGATTGTTGCTCTGTAAGTAATTTTCAAGCACAGCTAAAAGCTAATAGGTTAAATGAATCATGATGATAGCTGTGATCAAGGGTTGAGTGTTTTCCTCTCCAGCTCAGCAGCATTGTTTGCTAACACAGACCCTCTATAATCAACCCCTAATTACCAGATGACATTCAAATAAATGATCATTTTGACGTTGCTGATATTTCAGAAGGTTGCTTTATTACTGTACCCCAAAGGTTAATTGAAATGTAAGAGATTGTTTCTGTTAAATATTGCTGTGTGTATTTGAAAATCCAGTCCTCATCTTGGTCTTGCGTACTCATTTTTACTGTGTGGATGTCAATGAAAGTAAGCGGCCGGCACAAACACAGAATGCATATCCTACACCTACTCACACTCACAAGAAATGCATAAATCAAACTAAAAACAACAATTATCATAAAGGCCTTGCTCTGTAATGTTTGACTTGTTTTGAGGCATCATTTCCTTTTTAGCAAGACAGGAAAATCATCTTACATGAAGTGACAAAGGTCCTGGGCCAGATTTAAATCCAGGATGTTGCAGTTGTAACAGTGAGTCACTAGAAAACATTTTTCACATCATATCTGGGAAAAATATGAAAGAAATGTTGGGTAATTGTTCTCCATTGAAGCAGTGGGGCTGTGTGAGTCTCTGTGAGTGGTTGATCTTTGTGTATTTTCTGACTGTTTATGTGGCATTGGAAGGAAGTGGAAAATTAATTGTTATGCCATTTGTGAGCTGCAGTACCATGTCCTGCAGTATGCTGAGTCACTCCACTTGTTTTAGATGTTTTCAGTGGGCATATTGGAAAAGTTTAAAGAAAACTTTAATTTTATGAAGTTTTTTTTTATAATTGTTGCATTAAGCAGAATAATGTTGCAAAATTTTTATTTGCATTCAGTTAATCTGTTTGATGTGGCCATCTAAAAGTTTCAATAATCCTACATACTATAGAGATAAACAAGGTAAGATGAATTAATGGGGCAACTTTGGTGTTGAAGCAGAGACTTGTTCCATCAACTCAATGCCAGAGCTGGGGCGATCTCTGGGGACGACCAATCACGTTCAGAGCAGGCAGAGCGGCTGCTAGACTGTAATAGAAGAAACATACCCCAGGGATTCATTTAAATTGTTGCTTCTGCTGTATGTTTTTTTTCTCTACCTCTCTTTTCTTGTTTGTACTCCCCATATTTCTATGTACCTGTTCTTTCTAGCTGTCTGCTTCTCTTTTCTCTTCCTCCTGCCCCGGCAAAAAGCAATCACATGCATTTGATCAGATATAGAGCTAGATAGGCAATGTAATAGCTTAGATGTGATAGCTTATTTCACATGCTTGGGTGTGCATATTTGAGCTCAACGTAGTTAACTAATGACGCAGTCGTTGGATTGCTGGTTATGAAGATTCTGCCACTAAGCCTGCTAAGATGATCAACAGAAAGAGAGTTGAGTGAAATACCTTTTTTAAAACTACAACAATAAGCCCACACACCGTTGATTGTGTTCACTTTACCAGAGTGTGATAGCCAGCTCATCTAAATGTTTGGAGCACAAAGGGAAACTTGTTTTACAAGGTTTTGTGATTACACAACATGTTTTGTGTAAAATAGAGGATAGACCACACATGGAACTTTTCTTCATATGGCTATGTTGAGTTTACCATTTCCGTTTTTAGTTTTTTATCCATCATGCACTTGATTAAATCATCTTTCAGTGAATGCCAAAGAAAAATAAGCTTCATTAAGGGTTACGCTTTTCATTTTTGGTTATTTTGTCATGTTTCATCTACGAAATGTAATAAAAAAAACATTTGTGGGAGCCCACAGTACAAACTTCAAAGCTACTTAATTACTATTTAAATACACAAAGGCAAAAACTTCATATTTGAGAACCTGAAATCTGCAAATATTATATTCTGCTTGAATAAACAACTAACTAATGAATTATCAAAATTGTTGCACATAAAATAAAATCTTCTTTTATTCCACTAATTTATTCACAGACTAATTGTTTAAAATCACCAAATTGCGTGTGTTTTTTTATTTTTTTATTATAAAGAAATCTTAATTTGCCCCAATGGCATCACTGGTCTAGATGGTAATGGAATAAATGCTTCAATTGAAAAAAAATGTAAGCGGAAAGTAGGCAACACAGTAACATAATCTGGGTTTATATTTCTTCAGTGCTGTCTAATTTTACAGTTTAATCTGAGTGAGTGAGTGAGTGAGTGAGTGAGTGAGTGAGTGAGTGAGTGAGCCTCCACCATACTCTTTGTGTCTGTATGTGGAAGTACAATCTGTAGTTCGAGCAACAGCCCTCGTGGTTTTGAGCTGGAAGATAAGCACAGAGATCTGGGCGCTGGAAAGATGGAAAGAAGTTTACCACAGTTCCTTTACTCATACTGGCCCTGTTATGATACAAAACTGGTTGCAAATCGGCAAAGTATGGCTTTAATGTCTTTACATTCCTAACTTACCTGCCCTGCTCACTAGCACAGTCAATCAGCATCTGGTAATAAAACCTGGGCCTGCAGACACCAGAGCCAAGTGGGAGGAATTATAGGGAAATTAAATGTAAAGCATAAAATAGCTAAATGTTAAAACAGGGAAACTGTATTCATAAAATTAAAGAAAGTAAATTACTTAAAGAGATGAATTATAAATTGGATAGTTCCAAGTTTTCATTAGCTGCAGAAATGGCTCAACTGCCAAATACTGTAAGTAAAAGAGGTGAAAATAGCTTCTTGATCGGCTATGCTTTATTAAACTTAATTTGAATTTAGCTGGTACAGCTGCAAAGTACAGAAAGCATGGTTTATGCTGATAAATAGTAAAACAAATCCAAGTCAGACAAAAACATTTTCATTCTGCTACAGTTTAAAATCATTTCAACTAGGCGAAGCCATAATTGCTTGCAGTTCATTATGTAAACCGTCAGGCCAAGTGTTGCTCTAAGCCAGCCAGACTGTTATATTGGCCTATATATTGCAAATATATTTATTATTGTTTTGTTGGCGCTAAAGAAATTGCAGTACAGAAATGCCAAATTAGGTCTAAGGTGATTACATAGTTTGTTCACCATGAGAGCACTAACTCCTTGATTGTTCAACATCAAAACTTTAGTATCACTCAAGCTTTATAATCAATTAATTGTTTCAGCTCTAAAATACTACTACAAAATAAAACCTACAAAAAGGGGCAGACTGATATTCCAGGTTGCAGAAGCTGTAAGCTTTAGAGCAATCCAACGTCAACATTACTACAATTGATTATGAAGACTGGGAAGTTCCTTTTGTGTTCCTCCCTTTCAATCACCATTATTTCTACATGTTTTCTTCTGTAACAATCTCTCCCACTTATATGTTCTCCCCCCCTGCTGTAGGGGGCCATAATAATAGGAAACCTATTGTGGAAAATATCCCCTTTTGTGGCCACTGTAATGTACTCGCCTGCTTGTATTGTCATCCTATGACTGATTGTGTGTAGAGTGCTCTATAGCAGTGAGAGCTGAGTGTGTTTTATGTTAGGTTTAGAAAGTTTAAAGTGGAGCAGTCAGTCAGGCCAATAGGGATGTAGGATTGCAGCTTATTGTGAGAGGGGATAATTGGACTGTATGGTTTACTGAGGGAAGAATAGTCTGAATTTATCTGAACTCATGTGCAACTTGAAAGGAAACGGTACAAAGCAGCGTGTTATATATTATATGACCAGGTCTGACGTAGGAATATAGATGACCTCATCAATAGAGGAGAAAACGACTTCCTCTGTGGCAGTTCCTCAGTTCTTCCATGATGAAAAAAGCATGTTTTAAATGATTGGGTTATTGCCTGTGCAGTAGCTGCCTGCAGCTGCTTTCTAGTTCAGTCCTGTCCAGAGTTAAGACCTCGCTGCACCCATCAAGCCAAGCTCAAGGCAGAATGAATGCTTTTAAATACCCAAGATGCTCCTCTATTCCTTTTTCCTTACTTAACGCCTCTCTTTTGAATCCTTTTTCTCTCTCCAGATATTCTCTTTTATCTTCCACTCAATCAAAAACCATCTGCTTCTCTGTATTCTGTCACCCTCTCTGACTCTGTTTGTCTATCTGTGCCTCTCTCTCGTTCTGTCTCCTTAATTAAGCAAACACATCTGACTTGATGAATAGACACAGATGGGGGCCTTTTACAAAGGTAAACATAAGGCTGGCTGGTCATGGTGAAGTGTAAATCTTTCTACAAGAAGTTCCCTGGCATTACCAAAAGCTCGTAAAAAGCTGCTAATATTGCACTGCTCCATGTATTTGTGGTCCGGGTCAGGAGCTCCATTTCATGCATAAATAATTCAGATGCTTTATGATATTCATTATGGTGAATGACTATTTCAGAACAGAACCTGTGATTATCTCCAAGCCCTCTAATAATACCCCTGCAGAGTCTATTGATTCCTGGGATTAGCTTGGATCACAGACCCCCAGTCTGCCTGCTGCAAACAGCCAGTGTGTCATTTGCTGAAGGTTGGAGGCAGGAAGGCAGCTCATGGGGCTGTTATCTAGCCGCAGGGGTCAATATGGTGGACAAGTGACACATGCTGTAGAAATGGAAAAGTATCACCATATGTAGGTCCATGAACCTGGCATTGCTGTTGTGTGTATTTGACTGCTTCCTTCCTCCTCTCTATAAGGCCTTGACAATATCTAAGGGCTTAATGACACAATAAACATTTATTGTATGTGGCAGCAAACAGTCCTTGGGAAATGAAGGAGCAGTTGTGTGCAAGAGTCAGTGTCTGTTTATTAAAAAAAAAAAGCATTGATGAAAGTGGCTTCTACCTCCTATAAAATTCAGCCAATTGAATCCTTTCTTTATTTGCCTTTTTTTTTTTTTTTTTTACTGCTGTTGGTATTGTAACGTTTTGATTTCACCAGATGGGAAATCACAACCGCACAATGATTTAATAGGCCTATGAAACAGACAGCCCACTTCCATAATGTGTTTGAACTCTTGGGAAAGCTCTCGGTTTCTCTTTGAAGTTCCCAGCTTCTGTTTCGTCATCACATTCTCTAAGAAGAAGTTACAGGCTCCTTGCTGCGCTATGAAGCGGGATCACTGGAAACACAGTTTGGATTCTGAACTGCATACCGCCATGTGGCTTAATATTAATTTGCTTTAAGTCTAAATAACAGAGACAAATGTGCCTTTCACTTCATTGTGTGTGTGTGTGTGTGTGTGTGTGTGTGTGTGTGTGTGTGTGTGTGTGTGTGTGTGTGTGTGTGTGTGTGTGTGCATTCATTGTTTTGCATTCAGACAGCCACGCCACATAAAAATAGGTTTGAAGGATTATGACACAATACAATAAAAGTTGACCAGCATTCAGTTGTGAGAGTATTGGCTTCACATGTATTTGAGTCCCTCCCTGTGCTATATACAGACTGTACCTTGATGCAAACTGATGCCGCACTAACATGATAATCTGATTTTAGGAATCCACAACTGCAAATGTTGCAAATTTAGTAAAATGTACTTCCTTTTAAGTTGGTTAAAACTTGTATAGTCATAGTAATTTAAAATGTTTTTATAATAGATGAAATAGAAAAAAAGTACAGCTGAAGCGAGGATTAGTCAGTTTAATGAGAGACAATTAATTGCCCGACATTTTGATAAGTCCATTATTTGTCATTTAGAAAGCAAAAACTACCAAACATTTGCTGTTCTCTTCTAAAATAGGAAAATGTACTGCTTTTCTCCGTTTAATGTAATTTTAAACTGAATGTATTGTGTTTGGGGAAAAAAAACAGCATTATCAAAAGTTCTGGGAAAATGTGATTTGCATTTTAACTAAAAAAAAAAAAGAGTACATCACATTAGCAATGTAAAAGACTATATACTGTACACTCTTTGTTCATATTTATGTAAATAAAATACATGTGATGATACATTCTGATCATCGTTCAAGGACCTGTTTGTGTGGCGACTTTTGAAGATCTCACCCGACATTGTTTTTTTAGACAATTCTCAGTTCAGTTTGTACTGTGCTTTTTCAAAGGTGAGAGTTGTGAATCGGTGTGAAAGCACAAGATTGCCTTGTCTCTGTATTAAACCATAACAACCAAAATGTCCTATCAATCCAACGAACATACATCCCGTTACAACAATGAACCCATAATCACATATCAGCCAGCAGCCGCCCTCAGTAATTGACCACGACATAGTACACTTGTGAATTATTAATTACTATTATTTTTAGCAGATGGGGGGGAAAAACAATTGTCTTGAAATCTGCAATCTGTATGCATGAAAAAGCAGCTTAATTACAGCAAAGTGTGTATTATATTTTGTTAGAAATCAGAAAGGCAGGAGTGTTACAGTCAAGGTTGAACAAGCACAATGTGCCTGGAGTAAATGGATCACTTCAGTAGTAATGAAAAGACACCCACCTGTCTGGAGACAGTGCACAGGTGTTACATTTCTTGACAAAAATCATGTGTGACAGTGTGATTTTGAAAGCATCTAGGTGATACAAGCGCAACCTCCTCGAGGCCAGTGAAAACATGTCTGAGCATCCTTTTTTATCAACCAAATCTTTGCTTTTTTACTGTATTACCCATTTCTACTTTCCCTGGTAAATTAGATGTAGTGAGAGATTAGTGATACTGTGTGAGTTTCTCACATAGCTTATCCTTTCATCAGCTCCATACCACAGGAATATCAGGCAATAGGGCCTCTGTGCGCTCCAGATCTATCTCCCTGTCTGATAGAAGGCATTTGCAATTCCATAGCTCTGTATCAGCGCTCGGATCGAGCACAGGGAGGGCTCACAGGGATGAGGTGAGGGTGCAAGGAATAGCACACTTTTCCCCAGTAAATAAGACTAGAGAGCGTGATTGCTTGTTTTCGGCTGCTTTTTTTTTTTTTTCACTCTGATACTCAAGAAGAGGAATTTGTTTATGTATGTGCATTGAGATACTAATAAGATGCTGCCACTGCTGAATAGTGTGTGGGGAGATATCTCCTGCGAGTGAAGAACAGAAAGTGTAGATGACAGAGAGATTAGAGTGTGAGAATTATTTTTTTTCTTGCCATGATAATGTATTAATGAGACATGCAAAAGCAGCCCAACTTGATCAAAGAGCTTGGTAAAAAGTTTTAAATACAGGGCTTGTATTTGTGATAGCTCTGAGTACTTCTTCCACCACTGCAAAGCTGTGATAGTGCTAGAGTGCTACTGCTGCTACAGCTTCACATCAGTATTACTGACACCAGCTTATCAAGAAGCATGAACTTCTGCGGTGGCAGCAAAGACCTTCAGCAGAGGCCTGAGGGGTCAAGATATGGCTCTGTTTGTACTTCACAATTAGGAGCAGAGAGACAACTCTTTGTCTGGCCTGCTATGAAAAGCTTGTCTGTCTTCTGCCTCTGATGCTATCAGGCTCAAGTCCAAATCAGTGACAGAAGGAGCCTTTGCACAGTGCTGTGCCCTCGGCCAGAGAGCTACAAAGAGGCTGAGCTGTGTTGTTTCCTGGAAAAAACAGCAGGGAAACTAAACTGAGTTTCTCCCCTCTCACCTCCAGCGTAGAATGGTAGAGGTCACTATCCCAGGGGAGTTCTGTTTTTCCAGCATTTGACACTAATTGAAACTATTAGAAAAATGTTTTTGTGGAACGGAAAGTCAATGAAAACTCAACACAACATTGCTGAAAGAACTGTGGGTAACAGATGGGATGTTTTTCATTTTAACTATAACTTGTTGTAATAAAGCACACTAACAATACATTACATTAATTCCTGGGATTTAGTGCACTGTCATCTTCTGTCTTACTTAAAAATGGTTTGTTGAGTCCACATGTGTTTGATTAATGTTCCTAAATGAAGCATAGGCTGCTGCCACTGTTCATGCAGAGGAGGTGATGCACTGCCATCTTGTGGTGTGCAGCTTGTAGTTCTTTGTTGAATGTTGGTGTTCTCCCGCTTGTCTCTCTTTAAGGCAAGGCAATGCAGCTTCATTTGTATAGCACATTTCAACAACAGGGCAATTCAGTGCTTTACACAATCAGTAAAAAACAAAACAAAAAAAAACTCTCTCACTTATGTGTTTGAAGTGGGCTAAAGTCTCATGAGAGCGGGGACGGGACCCCTGCAGCACAAAATGATGCTTCCCACTGTTAGGCACAGACACTTCCAGCAGTACTGCTGTTCCATATTGTGTGGACTCATACACAATGCAGGACTATGAACATACAGTTTGTTTTGTTAAAGATTTAAAGCATCCTTAAATCATCCCTGCTAACCTCCCTAAAAAGAGGAAAACAGAATGCACTTTAGTGGTAACAAAGTGTTGCATCAGTTTTCTACAGAACTTGCTGTTTTGTGACCAGCAGTTGTATATATCTCTGTTATCTGTCTTTATATAAGCTAACGCAACTCAGCAGAAACTGAAAGCCAATTCAGCGACAAACAAGTGATGTCAAGAAACTCTGATTTTCAATTTCAGTTGAGCAACTTTTTTTTTTTTTTTTTTTTTGCATCTTGCTTTTTTTTGTCTCTTCTCGTTTTTACAATGACACATATTTAACTAACTAAGCCAGGAAAACAATGTTTGGCCTAAGATTGTGCTGCATTGATTATTTTCATAACTGATCAATCTATCAAATTGGTATTCTATAAACCGATTAGTTGCCTTGTATAGAAAGTACAAAAAAATTATCCAGAGTGCAAGAGGGCTGATCCTCAAATGCCTTTTTGTTAGATCAACAATAATATTAATCAATTAACTATCATAGAAGATGAAGAAAAAAACTTGATATTCACATATAGGAACACAGTTTAGCGTTTTTGCTAAACAATACTTAAACTATTAATCAAATTGTTTACTGATTAATCCGTTGTTGATCAACTAATTGCTTCAGTTCCAATGTAAGGACAGACACAAGGCAATCAGGTTGGACCCGTGACACTAAAAGCTTTCTACGGTGTGTGTGTTGTTTGTGTCTGTATGCAATGTACATACAGTACGTCTATCTGTACTCTGTGTGTTTTGTGAGCTGCCAAGCTGGAAAGCCTTCTGCACCCTGTCCTGCCCAGAATCCTACAGACCGAGGCCAGCTGGAGTAAAAGGGGCCATATGGTGACAGAGGAGAGTGGTGAGGTTAGCACAAGAAGGCCAATGTATGCAATATTTATACATCTTAAAGGCCACATAGCAACATGTCTCTGTGTTTAGGGCCACGCTAGGTCAGAAAATAAAATGCCATTTTAAACGTTGTGCTCTCGTGGAGACTGTGCTTTTTTGATGAAAAGTGTATTACCGAATTCATGAATTTAAGGTTATATGATTATATGAACGCGCATGCTGGCTTTCAGACCTCTCCTTGTGTGTGTGTGTGCCCAGACTACTAACACTCTGCTCGGGGTTTGCAGATACACACTCAATTTTCAACAGAATGGAGCTCACCATTGCCCCTGTATGAGCCCCTCCCCCCAAAACATTTTAACACACACACACACACACACACACACACACACACACAGTGAAAAGATCAAATTGGTCAACTGTCAAACTGGAGGTTAAATTACATGACAAGCTTTGGAATTATTGTGCCAAAACACCTCTGATTAACTCTTTATAGGTGACATTACAAGTGCTACCAAGGAATGAGGAGGTAAAACCTGCTAGTTAGAGGCTGTTGTCCTTTGTACATCCAAAGGTTAAAAATGTTGAATAGCAACAATAGTTAACATCAAAGTATTGTCTAAAATGACTCAAAACCTCATGTTTGTCCAAGGTATTTGAGTTGACTACAAACATGGAACAGGCTTAATAGATTTAATGTCAATCTTCATAATCTGAGATATATTGTGTGTAAAGTGGATATCATGACCTGTGTGTGGTGCAAAAGGAAAGCTCATGGTGTACCCAAAATGGAAAGGGTTTGTCCTCTGAGGATAGCAAATATGGGAAGCTTGTGCATACAGTACATTTTGTGGCAGTCTGGACAGTAAATGTAAAAAAAAAAAATCTTATCTCTAGATATGTGGATATGAGTTGGACAATGTTGGAATAAAAAATTATACAGGGTTTCCACTCTGCACTCATAGGTGTACACAAACAAGTGTGCACACAACAGACACACAAACACACACATACACACACAAATGGCTCAGTGACAAGCTGGAGGGATCAGCAGAGAATTAGAAAGTACATAGCCAGTGTAATTGCAGTGAGATGACGCACATGTACAATTAGCCACTACACAAGTTCATTGGGCAAAAGACAAAGGTCTGATGGTACTAGTCACCTTGGCTCCAACGCGCGATACATCCACTGCGTCGTGTGCCATTGAGTCTGCCCAAGGTGAAACACATCCTCCCCTGGAGACTGTGAGCCATCAACCCAGGGTTTCTCTCTCTCTCTCTCTCTCTCTCTCTCTCTCTCTCTCTCTCTCTCTCTCTCTCTCTCTCTCTCTCTCTCTCTCTCTCTCTCTCTCTCTGTGGCTACCGTCCCGCCTTATTGACTTATTTTCCTTCTGATTATTTCTGAAATTAATTATTACATTTATTTATTTATTAAAATGATCTAATATCTGTCTTAGTTCTGTAAGCTATTCAGGATCTTTACCTGCTTACACAACTCCTCATTAGACTGGAAAGCCTCATCTGTTTTGAAAGACACTACAGAGAAAAGTGCATTGATTTCAGAAGAGAGGATGGAGGAGAGGGAGGGTAGGGGGTGAGTATGTGAGAAGAAGAGAAATGGGAAAAGAGAGGGAGAAGGAGAAGAGAGAGGGAGTGAAAACAAAATGGGAGGGAGAGGAGAGAAGGCATGATAATGAGCCCTCTGACACATCCTCCTGTTTCTATGGAGACCAAGGAGCCAATCGTGTGGCCCTGCTGAGGACTGTACTACTGAAAACAGATAAGAGGGTGGAGAGAGGCATATGCAGATACTTACTCTGTGTTTGTGAGGCAGTATAATCTCCCTGTAACTCACCTGCAGGTTGTGTCCTCTTACTTTTTATTTAGGAGTGGCAGCTTCCCAAGGCACTGGTACCATTTAAGAATTATCCATCATCCACAATGCTTTAAAACCAAAGCATGTCATCCGTGCTTAACAGACCGTAAGCTTCTCGGCTATACGACCCCCCCCCATCTTCCTCCTCCTCCATCACCAGCCCCCAAATCCGTCAGCCTCTTGGACGCTCCTCGTTACATCACACACACTGCTCTCTAGCTGCCTGTGTTTGTGACTGGGAGGGGAGAGGCAGAGCAATTGTGCGTGAGCCTGTGTGCGCACGCCATCTCAGTCACACAGTCCCATTGACCAGCATAAACGATGGACAAACCAAGCGTATGGCGCGCCGTGGTGAGCAGCACGGACCCTAGGCGAACGCGAGACCCGGGGTCCCACTCAAGCAGACCGGGCTCTGCTGTGGGTTACCGGCTCTACGACATGTGAGTAGCATGTTCCTTGTGATTGCTGTCGGATAGTATGACAGGCAGGCTCGCCTGCTTAGGCGGCACGTACTGGTGTAGCTCCCATTCATAGAGACAGCAGTCGAGTGGGAAGTGGTGGTGGAAAACACGGTGTCTACCTCTCCAGTGTCTTTGCTGAGTCACCTATAGCATCCAGACTTGCTCTGTCCTCTTATGTTCCCTTTCTGTGCTTTTAGTACACAACATCTCCCTACAGGGGAGAGGCGATGAGGTGGAACACACGTTGTTTGTGTGAATGAGATGCAAATAGTTGAATGTAATACCATGTGTCTTCGTACAAGGTGATGCAACCTGAGTGTTGTTTTGTATTTGCCCACCATTAGGACTGAAATCACAACAGAGTCATGTGAATGATGTTTTTAGAGCCTCGGGTGGCTGAGGAAAAATGACTAATTTCTGGGTGATGCTGTGACAGCTCTTACTGGGCACATGAGTTCCTTGCAGCTTGTGCTGTATGTGTGTGTGTGTGTGTGTGTGTTTGTGAGAGAGGGAGAGGGAGAGAAATGCGGCTGAGTCTGAGGTGTTATTATTGGGATGTGATGAGTCCTACAGTCTGTATGGAAATCTTGCATTTCTACTTGAGTAAATGTATGTGTCAGATAGGCTGGGATGAAAGGTGGACACAGTTAGATTTTATGTTTTTTGGTCAGGGTTATTTTTGGTGTGGTGCTGTACAAGAATTGTCTGCACACAATCTACCCTTCAGTATTTAGCTGAATAAGCATTCTGCTACCTTATTTCTCTGTACATGCACATTTAAGTTTGTTTTATTTGCTGTAGTATGTAGACCCTCTAATTCCTTCACAATCCTTTAAGTGTAACCAAATATGTGAATACTTGAATTTTTCACACATGTACTTACCAGCTGGTGCATAGCATTAATTTGAATTACCCTGCCATGTCATGATCTAATACCATACATGGTGTATCAGTCATCTTAATGAATATGAGACCTTCATGGGTCTCCACTGAGTCCTTCACAGGCAATCTGCTCCTGCCTTCCACCGGCTTGAATCTCTGTCTTGTTTCCATGTGTACAGCGTATAGGAATGCATAAATACATTCCTCAGATTCTCATGTTCCTTTAGTGTACCAGTAATCATAATTTTATTACATGCTGCATTCTGTTTTGGTTGTAATAGGCAATTGAACATCTTGGTCTGTCTGTAGTTCTGAAATAGTGGCTGAGTTATTTCCTCCCCGTTTCATCCCAGCTTTAGTCCAAAGAGAAAGAAACCACAGACTAGGCCAAGAGGCAGAGCTCTCAAGAAAATGAAAGTGTGGTGCAAATCGATTGCTTTGTGAAACGGTCGCTGTTGTGGTTGGAAGGGGACACAGGACATTTGTCGAGGATTTACACTAATGTCTTAGTTTGACTGTCTCTCAAACTGACTGATTCTCACAGTGCCTGGCCAATGCTCCTTTAATGGAGGATACAGGATGTTTCTGTTCTGTTGTAAATGTCATTCCATCATTGCTGGCAGGCCCCAGTCCCTCTGGAATGATATTGCTGTGCCTACAACACTGGAAGGCCAAGAAGAGGATAACCTGGATTTGGCCAAAGGCTTTGTTGTTCTTTAAGGATACTACACTTCACTACTTTGGCCTGAAGGGAATGTAGAGTTTGCCTTGGGTAAAATACTCTAAAACACAACAAAATATGTATAGTGTATTTTGTACAATGGAACAAAATGCATACTCTACATGCAGGGCAAGCTAAAAGGAATAAGAGCAACTGAGACATTTACAATAAGTAATCAAACCAGGTATGTTAATGTGCTGCCAAGTGCTATTTGACAAGGAATTGACAGGTTGGCATTTAGTTTACAGGTGCAAAGCAATGCACAGCACATCAGAGAGAGATACTGTATGTTCATACTGCGCATATAATCACGCTGCAATGGTACTGCTAAATCTACAGCCCCTGAGTCGGTTTTGTCGGAGGGGTTATGACATGGATCTGTACAGTAGATACTCTGCACCAGTGTTGCTGCCCAGCTTTGTCGTTCAGCAGTTATTACCCTTACAGGCACGAAAAAAGGAATCATCGCTTTATAATAAATCATTTTTGAAATCCCAGATCATGAAAGATATGCAGTGGAGTTGAGACGTGACGACTTTTTTTTTTTTTTCGAAACTAAACGCTGGGTAATCCTATTGACCGTGACATAACCATTCAGGAGGTTTGATCTTTGTGCATGGATTATTTTCTGGGGTTCATACTTTTTTACTCTGTACTCAACACACTGAAAATATAACATTGCACGGCAAAGTGGCTAATAAACATCAAAGGGCTTTACCTATCATTGAGATAATGTCATGCATTCTCAGAGGGCATTCATGCCATATAGCCGTTACAGCAGGAAAGCCCATTTCCCTTTTATTGGCTGAGAGATTCTTAATGCGATGCCCCTGTTCAAGTGACGCCAGTGTTGAATGAAAACGAGTGCGTCACCAGAGCGGTAAGTCACTGACAGCACATTCCTTCACTTTGAGCCTGAGTCTTTGACAGCACAGTGTTCTAAGTCTGCAAACTGAGAGAGTGAACAAAGACAGCTGCCAGCATAGCTCTGCATATGCCTCCACTGGAGACAGCAACTATAGGATGCATGCTGCTATAGCGATGAGACGACTGCAATACAATGCATTGCATCGTTGTTCCATCACAAGGGTTGGGCATTGGTAGGGCATGCTGTCAGTTCATATACTGTAGCATCAGTGGATGGGGGCACAACGTTACAGAGCTGTAAGTGAGTCACTCGTTAAAGCCGGGGTACATGCTGTATAAATGTGCAGACCTGTCTGTATAATAACCCTTTGGTTTTTCACTTGTCTGATAGCTACAATAACTGTCCACTGCCATAAATGACTACAGTCATTCTGTAAGGTGGACATGATTATAGCCATTAATGCATCATTATTGTTACTTACGTCATTATACCAAGTATTGTATAGTTTATTTATTGATCAACTGTTTGATCTTCCCTTAATGGTTTTGAAAGATAGTAGGACATTCACACCTTAAGATTTCATCTCCTGCTACATCAAGACAGAACAGAATAGAAAGCCATATAATCTAAAACGGTAGAGCATAATAGTTCATAAATATGAGAATGGAGCATAGAAGGTTCAAGAATAACCTTACTAAAGTGTTTTGACAGTGCAGAGCTAAAGAGCCGCAACACCAGATTGGGCTGCCAAATCAAGCAGCTTACTGTACCATTTTCTCTGCCGATGCTACAGTAGTATTTTGGCTTTTGCCAAAATAGCACAAACTTGGCTCAGGCCGAGCTCGGTCTGCTCAAAGGCTGTCATTTGCACACTAAAACCGTTTTCAGTGGTCGAGTTTGCAGCTGGAGCTGTGTCAGCCATGTGTAAGGATTATCAAACAAACGGGAGCTGTTGGGCCCTCAGGGGCACATCTCAGTGAGTTAAAGTTTCCTCAGGGGAGTAGCTAGTGTCTGATTCATCCGTGGTTTAAAACAGCCCATAATAAGCTCCTGCCTTTGCCATTGGCAACGTCAGAAGCGACAGCACAGAGGAGAGTTGGGTGCATCAAAAAAAGGATCCGTCTCCAGAACATTTTGTTCCTCTGGCAAAAAAAACAGATATGAGGATATGTTTATCAGCAACAATTTTACGTAATAACATCCATATCAAGATATCCCTGAGCATGTTATTTTGCGGATTGATTCTTATTTACATGGTTTTCTGTTTGCTGTTTCATGATTGGAAAATTACTTTAAGCCATTTCTACAGAGAGCATGATAACTGACTCATGCAAATACAGTATGTTCTTTCTAGGCATGTTTTTCGCTTCCATGAAGCTGTTCCCCTGATTTTGCTAACGTCATACAAGAATTGTTAATCCTATTACGGATTTTAAACGGTGAATCTTAGTCACATTTTGACATAGGCTCAGTGTATGCAAATCATTCAACAAACCATATCATTCATATAATTATTAAAGAAGATGCAGGTATTTCTTCTGTTTTGTAGTAGTTTCCTTGAGTGGAGTATTTCTGACAAACCCAGCCTGCTGTGCTGGCGGCCCTTTGCCTAAGTGTACCCTCTTTCACAGTGGAGTTAGCGCTCCTTATCAGTTGTTACCCGGCCTCAGGTTATGAAAACCTTCAAGATAGCTGGCAGAGTCGGAAAACTGTGGGATCCACCTCCTACCAGCCACAGAGGATTCTTTTCTCCCTTTTATTGTTCTTTTTCTTTGCCTAGCTGTTTGTCTGTGCCTGTGCTTTCTGCTTTAACACAAAGCCAAAGCTGGAGGAGGGAGTCAGTCTACTGTTGTCTCTCCCCTCCTTCATGTGTCTTTCTCTCTCTTGTCCTACTGTTATCGCCACAACCTCCTTCTCTTTCTTTTCGGTTCTGTCCCACCCCCACCCACCCAATTCATCTTCTGCACAAATGCTTTAAAGCTGGGGGCTAAACAACTGTACTGTATAATCCATGCAAGAGCTTGCGCTCATGCAAACTGCTATAACTTTCATGTAAGATTGTCTCCCCAGAGTACCTTGTAAAATGATATGGAATGGGCTGCACTGTAGTATAATCTAACATAATAGTCAGATACTCTTAAGCTCCTGTGCCTCCATATTTGCCAGTAATGGTATCAACAGTTCCCACTGAATACAGCAAGTGTTTTTATCCTAAATAGAAGAGGATGCACACATCAGTAAGGCACTATTATCACTTATTATCAGTATTGGTATTATGTTATGGTATAACAGTTAAGGTTGGATAATATAAATCACCGTCATACAGCATCCCATTCTGTTATAAGCTGCTTTGTTTGTTTTATGCATTTCCAATGCATCTAGCAAACTGTGTTCAACGATCTAAAATGTGTGGTTTTGTGTAGAGATGTTCAAATCAGCCACTTGTGTCCTGAGCTCTGCCATTTATTGAATGCTTCTCAGATGCAAATTAATTAATTTCCATGATGTATTGTGTTCATATACTCTGAGTGCAATCAACATACCTGTCAGGCTCCTCATTGCCCCGATTCCCCATCAGCTCATTGGCTCCTTATAAGCTTTGAAAGCATGGAAGCTACTCCAATTTGCCACCAGGGGGTGAACTTTTCTAACACATCATTTCACACAGGCTGTCTGCCCTTCACACAGACATTATGAGCTCATGTCCTTGTGTGTGCTTTAAATCCTACTTATAATGATGGTTCATCAGGGATTTTCAGTACAACTTTGCAAGCTCTCATTCTATGATATATGATGGTTATTATATATTGTACTAGCGCCATCTTTCTTATATAGTTTCTGTTTTCAGTTGATCAGTTTGCAGGAAGGCCTAACGAGACAAAAAAAGGTTGGGGTTAAAAAAGGGGCCACCCATAACTGTCATCTTCTTGCATGTTTGTATAATCTTTTACATTTTGGCTTCCGGTCCATGCATTGTTTCTCCAGGGTATTGCACGAATAGGACTCCCTGGCTGCTACTTTTCATTCAGCTACCTCTTTTACCCCTTCTCACATACCGTTGACTGGAGGATTTTCTGCAGCAGGCCATTTTCTTTTGAAGTGCTTATTGACTGCACATCTCCTGCTCAGAGCAGGTCATAATGAAATCCTTTGGGCAGCGTATCAGTGATTGACTGGATCAGTCGCAGGAAGAAGTGGGATCCCTGCATTGTAATGCTCCATATCAGTTCACATCAGTGAACTACAGTATGATACACTAGCAGCAGCAATGTGATGACAATAATGAGGCCATTTATTCAGATTGATGGCTGAGCAGATTTGAGTGTCTGTCTTTTATAGCCGTTTGATCTGTGTAACAGTGTAGATTCATATTGATCCACCTGAACACTGAAAATGCTTAGAAAGAATGTTCATTTTACACTGCACTTTTAAGCACACACAGTTGCCACCAGTTCACCACATATGCCAATGCATACCATGTTGTTAAATCATCCCTTGTTGTGCTTATACACAGACTTACACAGCTTTTCACCTTACAAAAACAAATAATAGTGTGTCATGTGTGCTTGAATGGGAGCCACCTGTGTTTTATGCCAGTTAGTGTAATACATGCTCTTCTTTGCCTTTGACAGACTGTAGAATGGGGGTTCCACCCACACTCACCACTGAAGGCAACCAGACATGAATTAGAAAGAGGGAACTAAACTGTTTCTCCGTCTGGCACGAACCACATGAGTCAATCATCAAGATGATCAACAGACATAATGTACTTTTGGAAATAGTGAGAAAATTAGCCTCTATCTCTAAATATTATCTTATAAGCTGCTCTAAAATGTCTGCTCTAAAATGATGTGTAATGAAATTCAGAGTTAAGACATTTTAAGTGGAAGATATTCACACTTATGTGGGGAGAGTGTGAAAGGTTAACTTGCTGAAAGCTATTTTTCATCAATGAAGATTAGGATGAAGAGCATGGGTAAAAGACAACTCTGTCAGTGTGTGGTCATTTTCTGTGAGATGTGTGTAAATCAGGAGCCCTGTGTTGTGACAATAGTGTGATGAATAGTCTGTAGATTAATGAATTCCTTGGTGTCCCTGCTGTTCACACAGGCTCTCAGTATAGCCTTTGTGCTGCTCTGGCCTTTCTATATCTTCGTGGCTTGGAAGAACCGAGGAAGCCCATATTGTGCCAGGAGGTGTGTGAAAAAAGTCATGTTGAGATCACTTGTCAGATGAAACGGATCTAACTATACCAATTAGTGTGTTGATGTGTAAATATGCACACACATTAATGCATGTTTGCTTATTTGTGTGTTTGCATATGCGACTCTACTTGTTTGTGTACATATGCAGTATTTTCAATGTGTGTGTGTTCAGACTCTGACAGTGGCTGAATATTGATGAGAGGCCCTTCCACACCCCTTTCCCATGACTGCTGGGACTGGGTGGCACTGCAGCGTGGCACTGCATCTCAGGCAGAGAAAGAACAGCACTGTGCTTGTGTTCAAGTGCTAAAAAAACCTTTAGCAAGAAGAGAGAGCAACGGTCTGTGTGTCTTTGAGTCTTTGATAGCCCTGCTAAGCAGCACTGCAGCACATTTGGACATGCTTCTAATAAAGACACACACTTCTTTGATCTAGGATTAACATACTGGCCCCTCTTATACACAGGAATTAAATTTCATCACATTCTCCCTGCATACCTCTGGCACTGCACTATTCATGTATCAGTCTTATAGTTTAATTCAGTTCATGAATCACTCTATTGACCATAACTGAGCATTTGCTCAAGCAGTTTATGTGCAGTGGTTTTTTTGTAATGCTTCCATGACCTTGATAAGATAAGTAAAGCAAAATTTTCCTTTCCTTTACTAGATACTGAAAAAAAACAAGAGCACTTGAAGCTCATATTTATTTAAACAAAGCGTGTGTATAAACTCATGTGGTCATACAACATTGCAGCAGCCCCTCCCCGCTGAAGAACCGACCAATAGCAGGCTGCTCTGCTAGGCTTCCATTTGAAGCTTCAGTAGTACGGTAGTGTTGCCCGGCAACCAGAATCGGCACATTTCTGGGAGGTCCTGTGTGGATGGCAGTACCAGTAAGAGGGAGAGGGAGACAGAGAGAGAGCAAGAGGCAGAGGATCAGGAGAAGGGGACAGAGATAGGAGGTTCAGGATGTAACTAGAGGAAGGAGAAAAGGAGGAGAAGCATGGCATTAGGCTGAAGAAAGAGTGAGAGAAAAGACTCCTCATTAAAAAGTTTGTTCGTGCAGCAGTGGAGGAGACAGAGGAGGAGGCCATTGATGATCCCTGTTGAGTCCTTGCTTTTTCAAACAGGGATACGCAACTATTGGAGGATTCTTGCTCGTACCTGCGCTCCTACACATTCCAGTACCTGGGCATGCTGGAGCGTTGCAGAGCGTCTGCTGTAGCCATGATGTCTCAGAGGATCCCGGGCTGACGCACTGTGTTTAGGGACCGGCACAGAGGACAGACCAACTGACCTGGATAGGAGCTAAAAGAGAGCCAATGCAGCCAAAATAGAGCTTATTTGGAATAGTGGATTCTGAGCATTAATACCGGGTCCGAATCAGTCCTTACAGAGGGTTCTTAAAAGGCCTGGCTTCCTGGGTTGGTGATGATTGAGACAGGTCCAGCAGTAATGTGGTTGTTCTGGGCGGGTTAAAACCACTCAAGCCGTCATCCAGTGGCAGTGGTGTGGCTGGAGCTCCAGAGGAGGACAGATCCCACGTCCACGCTGGGGATTCACTGGCTGAAGAAATGACCGTGTGGTGCCATGGTGCTTCTTAATATAGTTGGATCCCACTGCTCTTCTGCCCCGTTGATTGTCTGAGTTCAGGATGTGGAAGTTCAAAGCGTTTTGCCTGGATTACTGGCATGTGCTGTGTTTGCACCCACACAACAATTTTTATAAGAGGTATGTTTTAAAAATGGCTGCAATCTGCAGTCACGTTTGGTTTAGAGCGTTTGATGTACTTCTTGCGCTACATGTTTCGGGAAAAAACCTCATAATTACCACAGAGGGCTGTCAGCTTGCTAATGTTGCTGTCTGTGTTGAAGTACTCCCAACATTAAGCAAATCCATATGATTTTAGAGAGATTCTAGTATTACTTTATAAAAGCATGGCTGATTGATAGAGAAACTGTTGTGGTGCTCAGATTTGCACGCTGACATACTGGCTGCCTGAGAGAGACATTACCCAGGAGAGCGTGAGCTGGCTGAACCGCTATCGATTTCTCAGAGCGTACCAGGTTAGGACTGTTGTTGCAGAAGCACTTGGTTAAGCAACTTGGCACTTAGAATGATCTTGTTTGTGTCGGTTGTCTGTTTAGCGTTGGCACTGCTGTAAAACACGCAATGAGCTGGCTCTGGCTAAATTCATTCATCTCTGTCCCACTGGGATCTCTCCTCTGTCACCTTTCACCTACTGCATTATCTGCGCCTGATTACTGAGTCTAGCTTTGCAGCTCGTATCCTCACCGCAACATGCCAATCATGTTGTCAGATTTGATTTTGTCTTTTGGTGAAACTTGACACAGCAGGAAATCAGAGGAGGTTTTACCACTGACATATATACACTCCTCTCACCCCATCCCCCTGCTTCCGTGTTGAGACTATTTAAAAAAAAATAATAATAATAATTAAAAATTAAAAACTCTTCTGTCTTTTTCTGCCTATCACGGCACATATATCTGATGCTTCAGATTCCGTACATACTTTCCACCCCCTCAAATTGGGACGCACATTAAACTGTTTTGCACAAAACAACCACTATCTGTTGAAGATGAAAAGCAAAACACTGATATGAATGGATTTTCCACGATGATAAAGGTGCTTTAATGTTTGGGTGGACTTCACTTTTAGTTCAATAGATGCTCTGTAATCTCACATGTGTATTTCAAGCTGCAATTTCAGCTTTAGAGGACTGTAGTTCCTCAGAATTGTTACCTCACTCTTATTACAAATCATTTGGATCCCAGATCCAAGGTTTTGCAGTTGTATAGGCAAGAGCAACCATATGTTTGGTCAATTTTCCTCCTGCTACACTAACATCCAACTGGTTATGTTTGAAAAGGTTTTTCTTCATGTGCATCCCGTCATGCAGATGTTTGATGTCTGATTTAGAAGCAAACTACGGTGTGAAGACACTGATCCCAAACCTGTGAAATTCAGGAGCATGTGCCTGCTGTCAGATCTCTATATGCTAATGCATTCTCTCTCTCACTCACACACACACACACACACACACACACACACACATATATACATATACATACATACATACATACATACATACATACATACATACCACCTTTTGTCAAGAGCATTAGTATTCTGAAGGTGAGAATAAAGTATGTCCGTGATTCATTAATAATACATCACTGATTTAGCTGGCAACTCTTCTTTGAGCGTAGGCTTCAGGGAACCCCCACAGCTGTTGGTGCTACCTCAATACCAAATGCCTATGGTATTATCATCTTTTTAGTCATATTTCTGATATTGTAGGATTGTGTGCGGGGCTGCACGATATGAGGAAAAGATGCGATATGCATTTACGTCGTTGAATGTTGCAATAAAGCTATTACTTGTGATAAATATAGATATTAAAGTGTACTCAGTTCTGCTGCTTTTAGTATTCTTCACATTGCTTGGTGAATTAAAAACAAATAATTTCCAACATTCGTTTATTGAACAATTTGAACATTGAATTGACTATAAAAGGCACCACTAAAAGAAGAGTCACGTTACATTTTAATGTGGGGTTTCTACTGATATTTTCTACTACCTCACAAAAATCTGTTTTTTTGTCTATCGCGATATATTGCGATGTGTCCAGTATATTGCGCTAGTTGATATTGTGATGACAATAAAACACAATTTATTGTGCAGCCCTAGATGTTTGCAGCATTTCAAATCAGTGTGTGGTCTACTTGGTTTAAAATGATTAACCAAATATTTTGCTAACTACTGCTAATGGCAGATCTCAGTCTGTGACTCAGTGGTCTTTGGAATTATTTAGGAAGACTGTTGATTTTTTTCCACACACTGTGAACAATTCATAATGTGTCTAATCCCGCAGAGTTACTGGAATATCCTGGTCATTGGGCGTAACTCATTACATTGCATTGGCTGGATTGTTAACATAGTCAGATTGTATCCTGGGACTGAGACTGTGTTGTTAAAGCAAGGTCAGTGTAGTAACTCAAAACAGCCTCTCCCAGCTGCTGAACTGGGGTTCACCCTCACTGCTGCGTGGCCTTCCCATTGAGAGCAGTGTGATTGTTGGACATGTGCCCAAGTATTACCATACACACAGGGACCAAAAGCTCTCACATGCTCTTTCTATCTCTCCATTTATCTCTGTCACTCTGTTTCTGCCTTTTTCTATCAGTCACTTTCACATAAACACAAGCACACATCAAACACACAACCTAGGCCCTGCCCATCACCATTGGGGAGCAGCAGATGAGTAAAAGATTGCATTGGACGACACAAAAAGGAAGGGGTGTCTGCAGAGAGCAGAAAGAGGACTGGTGTGTGTTTCATTGTGGGTGGAGAGCTTTTGTTAAGAAGAGGGATGATTTTCTTCTGCTATACGTACAAAGCCTTTACCTTACTTGGTCATCAGACAGCTTGCTAGAGCAGCAACTCTGCGCCCAACATAAACTAGGGGCAGGGAAAACTTTGAAAAGGCACAGACAAAGTAACTTTAGCAGTGAAAGAATGAATCTCTCTGTGGCTTTCCTATGGAAAGTGAAGGATGTGGGGTGTAATTTGTGGTTGAGAAGGGAGTGAGCACAGACTGTGCTTTTGGTGGCTCTTTTAGGGGGAGTTGCTGCAGTTTAGTGTTTTTTGTTCAACTTTTTTTTTAAAACTTCCCTTTAGTGCCATGCGCACTTTTTTCGGGCATGTCTGATGCCTCCAGTGATGTCACTGCCATGTGGAATGCGATGTGGAAGTACTGCATTACCAGCCGAACTATAAGGTAGGAGAGCATCCGGCATAGACCAGTGTGGATGGCAGTAGCCTGCAGAATAAGTGGTGGTTGTCGTTCTGACCGACCACAGCAGTCTGTGCAGATATTTCTGACGTTCGACTGATTAAATAACATTCCTGTCTATATGCTCAAGCTTGGTGGTTTCTGATCCAGAACCACGGAAAGAAATGATCACTGGCACACAGCTGAAAAGGCAGAGAGTGAACAGTTAAGACATTCCAAGGTCTTTCAGGACAGTCTACTTAACATGGACGTGTCTTCGATAATCAAGACTTTAGAATAATCTTGTCCTTTTTTTTTATTTATTTAAAAAAATCTCTTTTAAGCCTTATCATCATTTAACTTTGTCTTAGAGTAGAAGTGAACAGCAGGAATGTCCTCTGACATACAGGGTTCAGCTCACTCTCTGAATGAACAAAGAAACCAGCAGAAAGATTTTTTTTTTTATTTTGGATTTTATAATTTTGTATTACATAGAACAGATTTCTTCCTCTTATTATTCTGAGTCCATAGTGATGGAATTATGTGATTGACTGACCGTTTTTATTTTTTTAATACAATTTATTTTCCATTGTACATTTCTGTTATTTTCGGCCAGTGATTCTAATTATGTAGCCTGCAGGGAAAGTCAAAAGTACTGTATCTGTTTTCTAGCACTACTGTAACTCACAATGTTGACCTCTCCAAACATACAAGCCTTTTAATATAATCTATTATAATAAACTGCTCCTTACTGGCAGACTAAGCAAATATATAGGGAGGTTTAGTCATATAGTCAGCATATCAGTCATGCACCCAAATCTATACATAACTCTGAACATTAGAAACGTTTTTGAGGATAATACCAATATAGATGTTTAAGAAATCTAAATAACATAAATGAGCCAATATTCATTTTTATCAATATAGTGATAATATCGTTATCACTGATCTGATATTTACTAAAAAATCTATGGTCCAATATATCAACCTAAACCAAATGTCATTTCAGTTTATCACACCATGTTGAAACTTTATTTTCCTATTTCATGGGTTATGTCATGGGTCAGTGATAAAAGACCGTAAAGACTTATCTGTAAATGAGTGAAAAGCTTTAACGTTTAATCTAAAGACTTTTTATTTGACATTGTTTTCATGACTTCTGTTAGAAATTGTTCTTTGGTACCGTAGCTTTGTTTGCCTAAATATACTGATAAAACAGAAGACAGGAAGTAAAAGCACCAAATACACCCTTTTTACTAAATAGAATCCTGAAATTGGGCTACTTTTTTCAACTGGGGTTCTAGGCTCTGATTGAACTGTTTTTTGTAGGAGTAAGCCAAAATCCTCCAAAATCGTCCTCAGACCCCTCTCCCTTTGCTGTCTAGCCTATCCTTTTACATCCCCCCTCCCTTCCCGCTTTCCTTGATGGAACGGGGGGAAGAAAAACAAAGCAAAAAGAACAATATTTTTGAACAAATACAGGTAAATACCCTGAATGGGTTAATGTCAACCTGCTAAATGTCTGACAGATTAAAGTAACGAGGTGATTCATGACTGCGACAGAAATCCAGTAGCAGTGACATCGTAGACACCAGGGTACATCTGATATGACTCTGTGTCAGAGAATATGCCGGCACCATTACTTATTTAATGTGTGCAGATTTGGAGCTTGTCACTAGTGCCTCCTCGTCCCATTGTGGATATCTATAGGAAGGAGTACATCTGAACTGGGATATTAAGCACCACCTGGCAGAACTGCACTGCTACATAATAGGTAAATGCCTCCAACAGGATTTATAGCTTGGAATGTTAGCACACATCGGTGTTGGCCTGAACTGGACCTGTAGCGCTGTAGAGTGGGGGATTCAACATGAGAGCAGGCACTGACCCAATTGTTGGTCCCGTGCTTTGCTAGGCTGGCTTTATGACAAGTGAAGTCTATTTAGGGGGGTTGAGAGGAACAACTTGTGATGGAAAAGTAGCAACCTGCCAAAGCGAGCTTGCAGTTCCACTGTGGTGAGTGAAAAAATACTGTCCAGGATGGAAAAGCTTAGACGTGTCTAGGATGATAGCCGTATTCTGGTCAGAAATGTCAGGATGATCGAGATTTCAAGTTGAAGTTAGCCTGAACAGAAAAATGGACAGTTTTTCATGCCTTGCAGATTTGGTGCTCAATAGATTAAGTTCTCAGTAATGTTCCTTATGTAATTACTCTTCCACAGAGGGGGACCACAGTCACACAGACTGGTGCTAAATATGTCCGCTCACCTATTTTGTAAATGTCTTTTTTGCACTCATGCTTGTAGAAAATGTGTATCCAGTGGAAATGGGTTTACACTGCAGCAGTGTATCCTCAGGTTATTGCCATTGGCTGGCCTCCACGGTGGGCTGCATCATTATGGATGGTTGTTTTGTTGTTTTTTTATCAGTGCCCATGGCATGAGAAAAGAAATTGCTATGTGTTTGTGCTTTGGCTTTCAGTATCTGAGGTTTACTGTATCCAAAGCACTTTATGCACAGGTTTTTTTTCTGCTCTACGCTTAAGTTGCAGTCATTGTCCACACCACTGAATAATTTACACTTGTGTCTCTCCCAAAGAGGCATTATAATTGTGTGGGAATATCTCTTCTTCGTTACTTTTATATCACCTTTTCAGACTATTAGTTTTCTGCCTAGCTTCCTTGTTTGCTGAAAGGACATGTGATCATTAATAAATGGCTAATGTGGTGTGGCCATAAGGAAAAGGTTTGAGAATAAAGAACAGTCTAACTGTCTCCTATTGTTACAGGGTTGCAACATGGGAGAATATATTTGGGAACTTTGCCTCTGCTGCAGTATCTTCACTGCTCATGTTAAGCTGTACTGCTTTTTGAAATGCTAATCATCTGAGGAAGCCAGTTTGTTTACTCTAATGCTGAAGAATGCCACCCTTTAGGGAGAACGCCTTTCATGTTCAGGAGGTGTCTGAAGAGGAAGATGCATACAGTACAAATACAAAGACTCGTACATCAGGAAAAATTGTCACGTTTTAATGATGTCTCCCAGTCATCCTTTTTGTACACGTTATATGTATGATTAAAGCATGGCCAAAATATGTGTTCTGCTCTGCTGTGTGTGATGAGTGGGGGCTGTGAAAGCTCAGATGGAAACACAGGCGCTGTCTCTCACTGTGGCTTTATTGCTGTTACCCTACATTTGATGACATATTCCTTTGCATCTCTTCACAGGGCCTGCCTGGAAAATAATTCTGTGTGTTCTGCATTAACTTATGTAATGGCGAGCGGGATGAGGGGGCAGTGAAGGAGGAGGGGGAGAAGAGTGATGAGCTCATGCTGCTGCACTGCAGCTCTTCTACACACTCTGCACCTTGTAGTCGGTGTGCCATGTGCATTCTCTCGTCCGTGCACAGATGCATATACAGTATACCGTCTCGGTTTGTCAGTCTTCAGTTTATTGATTAATTCATATACTGTACCTATTTGTATCCACATGCAGGCAAACTAAAAAGGAACCATAACCCATTGCAAAATTAGAGCTATAGCTGCAAAGTAGATTACTTGTTAACTATAACCGTTAAATTATAAATAAAAATTCTCGGATTCCAGCTCCTTAAATGTTTTCTGGTTTCTTTACTCCTCTATGACAGTAAACTGAATATCTTTGAGTTGTGGAGAAAACAAGACATCATGAGGATGTCATCTTGGACTTTGGAAAATCTATTAACATTTTCTGAGATTTTATAGACCAAACAACTAATCGATTAATCGAGAAAATAATCCACAGATTAATCGACAATGAAAATAATTATTAGTTGTAGCCCTAATTAGAGCCAAATACATTTTTCTGCAGCATAATTCAAAGGCTAGCATGCCTGGTCTTCACATCATCTCTCTGCTTTTTTCTATGAATGGGAATCAGTGTGCTGTCTTGTAGCTGCACCACTGGTACAGGGAGCTGATGCTCAGCTGCCAACAACCTGAGCCTCCAGAGCTCTGTTTGGTAATTGCTGCTAATCCACCAACTCGTTTTAGAGTCAGAGCAGACCCTCATTATCCAGAGTGTGTTTTGATTTATGTCAGAAATGTGCCATGTGGGGCGGCCTCTAGCTCACCCATAAGAGCGTTCGCCCCATGTTGCCTTTGTCCTGCAGCGGCGCAGTTTAAAATCCGACCTGCTGCCCTTTGCTGCGTGTCATCCCCCGTGTCTCTCCCCCTTTCATGGCTATCCACTGTCTCTATGTAATAAAGGGAAAAGCCCTGAAAAAATCAACAAAAAAAAAAGAAAAGAAATGAGCCAAGTGGGGTAGGGTCAGAGAATGGGGAGGAGGAGTTGATAATGGCACAACAGTGTATTTAGTCTATAAAACAGAGTTGTCCCTTTGGGGGCTTTTAGCTCTGTCTCAGCTTGCAATGAATAGATGAATAAATGGATACAATATTGTTTTTGGCAAAAGACTAAACATTCAAACATAATTGTCCAATATTCTCAACGCTAATGTTATGGCTAATTGGTAGCACCACTGGGAGAGAGGGCCTGCATTATCTGTATGCTCTGTGGCTTATTATTTAAGGCTCATTATTAGCAGAATCTCTTTTTTTTTTTTTTTTTCTCACCATGAATATTTGAGGGAGACTGAAATAACAATGCTGACGGGAGGCTGGGACTGTGGCTGGTCATTAAAGTTAAATGTTTATCCTGGTTGAACTAATTGCTCTGAGCTGTGTGTAAATACAGGCCTGTTTTTTTTAACATACACAGATGTCTATAACTTCTAACGAGATGGACAGTGCATTTTCTTTCTGTCAGCCTTTGCTGTTACCTTGACAACTGGCCTCAGAGATCTATGCACATGCATGCAATTGTGATAAATCCTGCTTCAATCTATGAGGCAGCGTCCACAGAGACTCATCTAATGTGTGTATCACTCAGGGTCCCATAGTCAGATGACTTCTCAGTGGCATCATTCATCAAGGTTCATTCAGACCAGACAGATATTCCCCATCTGTATTGATTTGATTTCTGTAGACTGCAATTAATCTGACAACTGAAAATCAATCACTGGTTCACAGGAGTTGACTAATTGATAATTTGCTGTATCATTATTATTACTAGTTGCAAATAACAGTGGGAAAGCATGTGTTTGTAAGTTATGGTATGACATCTGTTTGTTTTATTTACCCAGACTAGAGACAGTTTCTTTTAAATTAAAGGCCACTCAAGTGAGACTAACTATCTAAGAGATAAAACCGGTCTCCTCATACAAACCCAAACATGTCTGCCTGTAGCTTAAATAAGCTCCTTTGGGAACTAGAGGATAATTCCTCTCTCTCTCACTATCTGTAGCCCATTGCTCTAACTCTTTTCTTTCTCCCTGCACATTTCCTCCCTTTTTAAAACCGTAAACCTCCCACTGCTGCTCTACTTTACATTAACTTGTTTCCTTGGTCTCCCTTGATAAAGACAAGTGGGAGTCTTTTGATCAGTCATATATCCCTAAACTCTAAATT
Source organism: Percina caprodes (assembly GCA_013375575.1). NCBI lineage: Eukaryota > Metazoa > Chordata > Actinopteri > Perciformes > Percidae > Percina > Percina caprodes. The sequence goes on from JABXJD010000162.1 coordinate 635,907, forward strand.
GGTCTCAGTACAGCATTGACTGTACACTACCACCATCTGTTGGTAGAAAGACTTTAGGACAGCCGTCTTATGTGCATCTTCCTTCCAGCGTGTGGAGGGCTTTGACGGCATTTTTCCTAAAGAAGTCATAGTGTTTTTCCTGTTAATGGCCACTCAGTCAATTGATTAGGGAATTCTGCTGTGAGTATGTTAAGGGCAGAGAGCTAAGTAATTAAACAATGCAAGATATTTAAGTCAAATAAATGAACAGTCCTAAATTCCACTGTGAGCCATCGGTGAGTGGAGAGAAGACAAATTAAGGCAGATGGGGGATCTTGCCTTTTCTGGAGTCCCACGGAGGCTGCTGCAGCCTTGTAGCCTGTTTCTCTGGCTTTTCTCCCAGATTTACTGCTCAGGCTAACTTACCAGTTCTGATTTAATAATGATTTTATAGGGGAGAAAAAGTATATATTGTTTTAGTAGAACTAAATCCCAGTATCACATTTTGTACTCTCACACTTTTTAGAATTTTTTGGAATTAGAAGAATATATGGTCACTTATTGTTTTTGATTGTCAAACTCAAACCTTTGTGTTTAGCAATGCAACTAAATGTGAATCATTTTCTGGTCTCTCTTCATATACAGATTGTTAGATGACCTGTTATCTAACTACATTTTGGATTGTGCTCGGCCTGTGTGAGGATGTGTTCTGGTTGAGAGCTCAGATTTCCCCTTCAGCAACACCATGTGTCCTGGAGAGGGAGGGGAGAAAAAAACAATCGGTGACCTTGCAGAGCTGCAACACGCAGGCTCCGGACATGTCCCCACTGAACCATAGACATCAACACAGCAGCTGAATAAATGACCACAGACCAGCGGAGAGGCATGTTGCGGGTGAGAATGGGAAGACAGCTGATGGTGGAAAGAGAGATAGTCTAATGAAAGAAAGAGAGAGATTTAAAGAGTGAGTATGTGAGCTACACAGCTGAGTGAGGCAGGGGAGGGTGCTGTATGAGGAAAGCCTCCTCTTTTCATTGACGTTTAGGGGAATGTGCTGATTAAAGGAGAATAAATCAGTCAGATTGAGGCTCCCAGTTTGTTGTGCCTGACAAAGCGAGTCTAGCTTTCCAGTAACTACGGTCACCTTACCTTTCAGTAGCAATTTGTCATCAAAGCCCGGATCTTATTTCACACTTTATAGGCCAACCCGAAGATAGATGCGTGGAGGTAGGTGGGCTCAAGTGTGTGTGTGTGTGTGTGTGTGTGTGTGTGTGTGTGTGTGTGTGTGTGTGTGTGTGTGTGTGTGTGTGTGTGTGTGTGTGTGTGTGTGTGTGTGTGTCTGTGTGTCTGTGTGTCTGTGTGTGTGTGTGACCTCTCTGGCTGTGAAGTGCAGGTTCATATAGCTTCTGTTACGGAGACAGCAGCTGTTTCCATTGTCAAACACTGCAGGTGTGTGGTGAGTTGGCGTGCATTCAGGAGAGTGGAGCTAAAATCTTTAGGCAGAAAATTAATCACCAACAATTTTGATAATTATGTCATTTATCAAGCAAAAATACAATAAACATTATTTTGTTTCCAGCTCCTCTAGTGTGAGGATTTTGTTTTTTTCTGTTTTTATGTAATTGTAAGTTGAATACCTTTATTCATTTTTAGACATTTGTATAGATATAACAAGCTATGTGAACAAGTTACCGGACTAAACAATTACCCATTTCATCTGGAAAAATTATCAACAGATTGAAAATAATAATAATTTGCAGTCCTATGTGAGGTGGACAGAATATAAGGATAGATGAAGATGTGACATAAAGCCGTTGATGCTCGTACTCAAGGGTGCCGACGCCGCTGCTCTGTAGTCTGATGTCACACTCCCGCTGATGCACTGTGCCAGGAGGGAGCATTATTTGTGTTTATTTGTGCTTCTTATTTAGAGTGAAAATGCATCTTTGCCAGCTGCTGTATAAACCATAGAACTTGTGGCCCATTAGCCTTCAGCTTCTCTCTCATTTATGTGCTTCTGAACTGCCCAATCCCCCATTTCCATTCCCAACATCTTTCTGACTCACAGCACATTCCTGCTGATTGTCCTGCTCACATCAAGCATCCTGTTGACATATTTTCCATGAAACCTATAGCAGGATGATCTATTTTCCTCAATTGTTTATGAAGCGCTTGTGTGCACAGTCCATGCGGACCTGCTCTCATTAGACATGTTAACAGAATGGAGGAGAGAGAGAGAGACCATCATTAAAGCCTATTAGATGCACAAAGCGTGAGACAGCTTCTCCTTCATCAGTCATGCTGTACGCGAGAATGGTGGTTTGAGAATACAGAGCTGCACTGAACTGAATGCATGCATGCTGCTTTTTTGCTTGCTCCTTATCACGTGCAACTCACCCCATCCTCTCTCAGTCCACTTCTATCACCAGTATTCCCCTTTGGGATCATTAGGCAAAGTGCAACAGCTATGAATCTCAATAGCGTTTTATTACTCAGAATTCCTCTGTGTTTCATCATTAAATGCAGAGTAATCGCAAAAGTTCCGGGGATACGCTGCTCATTATTCTGTAAAGTGTGCACCTTGGAAACAGCTAAAACAAGGTATCAAATCTGCTTAGACATGATGCTGTGGAGCAAGAATCCTAACCTTATGCTAAGCAGATGTTTATGCGCTTGCACAGGCCTGCCAGTAGACCTACTGTAAAAGTAAACCTGTCACACTCACACTGGCCCTCTTGTGTAACTGAAAGCCGTGATGATCGCTGAGCTCTTACTGCTTAGGTCCAAAAGCATGAACAGATTATAAAAGGAAAAGGATCTTATCCTGTTATCAGGGTTGTTTTCAGGATGTTACTGAGTTGCTGACTCATCATGTCCCTCTGAAATGGCTCCTCCCAGCTGTCACTGCAACAGTTTAGCAATGTGATGTACAATTTACTGGTTAAAGGTTTAAGTGAGGCAATTGACCTTATTCACAGTGGAGTTGTTGAACAGCCGGGATGGGAAAATATCTGGAAGACTGGCTGAACTGCAATGTCTGCTTGTACAGGGAGGTCTCTAGGTATTGATTAATAGCTACCAGGTAGCCGTTCAATAGCTTTATACAGAATCTGGATCCAATATTGAATATAGTTATTAAATATGAGTAGATAACTAGATAGTTTTAGATTCGGCAAGCAACTAAAGTCATAGATAACTTAAAACTACTATAATCAATATCCCTATGCTAACAATGGATCAAATAATTACGACAATGTGAAAGGGGTCGCTCAAAGTGATGAACCCACAGATAATTATCACCACATATTCTACATATAAAATGCATCTGTTTGGCTCTACATTCTTGCCATTAATTAATATCCCATACGTTGTTTGCTTTCCAATGTTTGTGTCCTTTTGTATAGTGTATCTTGATACCTATACCCTTTCATGCCTGAGGTCACCCTGAGTAAAATGTAAACTCAAACCTGCAGATGTGGGAATAAGGTCAGCATCTCATAATCTGAGGTAGACCAGATAACTGTAACACAGTGGCAGACTGCTCTTTCCCATAGACTAAATATTCTTTTCACCACAAAGCCAATATATCAAAAGTGAGAAAAAAAATCCAAGGCCAAGTGAACTCTAGGAAATCAAACTGTAGCTGGCAGGTTGAGGAAAATAGACTCCACCAAAAGAGAAAACATTCTCATATGGCCCATGTTGATTTTTACGTCAGTCATAGATTACCATGTGGGTGTGAGAATGACTTTTTGGTGATACAGCCTCCTGATATTGATTGACACCTGAGGCTGTTAGGAAGTGCGGTTGATTAAAATGAATCCTTCAACCAAAAGAGCCCCAAACCAACAAGTGAAAACACGTCAGTCTCCCGGCCGCACCCTCTACTTCTCAGACAAAGTTGTAGGATCCTGGTAAATGGGAGGTTGAGAAACATCCTCTCTGCCCTCTTGACATTTCCACATACGTGTCCAAGCCCATTTATTTTGGAAGTGTGTCTCATGGAAAACCAAGAATAAGTCATTTTTTTTAGTGGAAAAACCAAAAGTACCTGAGCCATATTGTGAAAGACCCTCTTTTTGTTTTGAGTTGCTTGAAAGAGTATCAGTACACTTTGAAATATAACTGTCATTTTTTTAATGGTGCTTTTTATGTTCAATTTGCTCAATAAAATAATGTTGGAGATTATTTTTTTTAATTAAACAAGCTATTTCTGTATTTTAGCAGAATACTGAAATCAACAGAACTGAGTACACTAATTTCTGTTTATGTATTGCAAATAATATCGTTTAGCCCTATTTCTCACACTGACATCTTAATCGCTGTTTTAAAAAACATATACAGTACATATACATATCTGTCCTTACCGCAGCGGCCCGGGCTTGGTTCCACCCCAAGAACTTTGCTGCATGTCACCCCCCCTCCCCTGCCTTTACTGTCTTGCTCTAGCTATCACTCTCAAATAAAGCAGAAATGCTGAAAAAAAATATTTTCTTCATCTTCACATGATTACAATTTGTAACACAATAAATAACTGCACTAAGGACCAGTTTGTCATCCTCTCAGCTCAGAGCTGACGGGGGCCTCAAATAAGTAATTGAGGGGCTACAGATCGATGTGCCCTACAGCCTGCAGAGACTTGGGCTGTGCTTTCCGTCAATAAAACAGCTTTATGGCTCGCACATCAAACCTCCAAGGATACAGCAAAGGTAACGGATTTACTCTCTGTTTGAAATCTATTACTCTATAATTACATACATTTGTCTTCTTTTCTTTTTTTATTCAGAGACTCCTTATCTGTGTTGCAAGTGTTGCAATGTTCATGTCTGATACGTGTGGTTGGCTCTTCTCTAGCTCGCCCCTGTAGGACGTATGTCGTTATTGAGTTCTGTTGTGCACTAGAAGCTGTCTATTAAACTTTGTTTGTGTGTGAATTAAATGGGAGCCAAGCGACGTTAGTCGCTGTCTGGTAGTTTGTCATAGAGATGGCAAATTAACACTTTTTCCTCGGTATAGCGGTATAACCCTTTTTTCTTGTAACGGTCTCAAGCAAGGGTTATGGCAGGCATTAAGAGAATGAAACAGTAAACATGGTGCTGTGTAACCTCTACTAAAGAGCTTGTTATCATGAATTTGAGTCTGCTTGTTATTCTCAGAATGGCTCTATCGTTCTGTTAAGCTAGTCTTCATGTCCTTCCCAGCCTGCCTGAATAAGATCTGCTGACTTGCACCCACCAGGTCTTGTGGAAATGTGGTATGAATGGAACTTGCACACTCAGGATATCTTGTTCCTCTGGAATATGTCAACATGAATCGATTTCTCAGTTTCTCTCGTGACCTGTACAAAATGTTTCCTCAGCTTTATTTTACATTCCTGAGAAAAAAGGGACCGTGGATCGAGGGTGACTGCTTTATCTTATTGTGCGTTTGGTCGGTGATTGATTGCTTCCTGCTTGTCTGTGTCCAGTTAGTAGTTTTCTTTAATTTTTTATTTCTAAACACTTTTTTGGGCTTATTTTCAGCCTCGCCAATACCTTATCACGCATGTCTAGTGAAGAATAACGAGAGATATGAATCATCAATTATTTCTTTCCTAATCCTGCTTTCATTGTTCAGGTACTTTCAACTGTGGCTTTCAATTAATATTTAAATAGAAGTGATCAAGTTCTCAGTGCAGCTGGAGCGACGTTCTCATCACATGTAAGCCGATACTGAGTTTTCTCATGTTCATTCTTTGATGCCTTGGCCTGCAGTGAAGGTTTTCTGCTTGTGATGTGCAGCGTTGGAAAAAGTAAAGAAAAGATCAGGATTTCCTTTTGACAAATGGATCGTTGACGCGGCAGTATTATTGGGCAAACCTCTTTTCTCTTAACCCTCATGTTGTCCTTGGGTCAAATTGACCCGTTTTCCTATACCAATGAATTAGTGTTACGAAGTGTTGAAAACGTCAAAGTGGCAAACACTGAAAAAAGTGTAAAAAAGTGATTGAAAAAAGGGACAAAAATATAAGAAGTTAAAAACAAAGATAAAAGTGTTGATTTTCAAATTTGACGGGAAGACAACACAAGGGTTAAGAAAGAATGTTCTTACTTGATGAACATATAGCAGCAAATCCATTTAGATTTCCTTGTGAGTGCTATAAGAGATAGTTATGGTTGTTCAACCAATGTAGTCGGATTTCTTTTATTATTACTGCACTGTAAAAGTTGATTAAATGCCTTAAATCACAACAGATCTAGTCTATATCCACAACGTTCTACTTCTGGGATTACACTTTTGCCGCTGGCAGGCAATTGTGCAAATGCGCTGTTGCTCTGTCCGGCGCTTAGCACCATCCAAGACGTTTGTGATTGGTTTAAAGAAATGCCAATAAACCAGAGAACGTTTTTCTCCCATCCCGGAATGTTGTGTGGACTAGCCGGACCCTCGTCCGCAGCGCTACGGTCTGGAAATGCGAGACTACAACACATCTTATCTTGAAATAAGGTTTATCTTTACAGTAATGGCTCCTCTGTAGCATGACATGTATTCCCGTGTTGACATTTATGATGTGAATATTGTAGTTTCAGGTGACTTAAAAGTATTTGCACCACAGATCATGATTTCCATATAGCTGCTTTCACTTAGTCACATCTGTACCCAGTCCTCCAGTTTTTGTCCTAAAATAACATTGTTTCCTGAATGTTTCTATCACTCAGACTAATGAGGGCCATTAAAATGAAATACGTTTTGTACTTTCACTTCCCAGTGGAACAGAATCTGAAAGTGGCTCAGAACGATGAACTAACAAGAAAACAACAAATATTTATTTATTTTTATTTATTTTATTTATTTTATTTATTTTATTTTTTCCCAAGTCTGAAATATTGATGTCATGGCTTTCTGTTGTTTAGTTACTGTGTTTTCCTTAAACAAAGACTGGAATGGTGTTATGTAACATGAGAAAGGCTGCCTTTATATGCAATGCCAACACAAACAATGGCCAGTGCCAGTGTAGACAGCCGAGCCGTGAGGTGCTCCTCGGCGCTCAATAGCCGTAATGATTCTGCCGTGGGCTTCGGATGCTACAAAGCCACATCTGTGTGTGGAGAGGTGAATGGTGGTGGAATGTAAGCTATCACAGTCTTAGTTTTATGTAGAGGTTTCCTCCCTTTATCTGTTTCTCTTTAACATTAACCTCCCATTTGTGTTGGAATAATATGTAGTAGGATGTATTGTATTGACATGTATGCTGAATCCCTAATTTAAGACCGTATCAGTCCAAAACTTTCCGTGCAATTAACATGTCTGTTTGCCTACTAGAAACATGTTTATACTACAATCAGCTTAAAACCAATACACTATTTCATGCTTTACTGCCAAAATAATCTTGTGACTGATTTGAATGAATAAGCAACACATCTTCAACATCATTAGCTATTTATCTGATCACTGATGCAGTTGAAAATGAATGGAATCTGATTGAAACAGCAGTTATTATCATCATTGTAAGCCCTCCAGTCAATTTACCCAGTTCAATGATGTAATTTACGTCTAGCTCACAGCTCTAAATTGATTGCAATACCATGCACACACACACACACACACACACACACACACACACACACACACGCACACACACACACACAGATAATTACTTTAGAAACATGTATGGTTTATATTAAGGATTTTGTTTTGTTCTCTAGGTCTATGCTGATAAATGGTTCCTGGAAATCAGTTCTGGAATCAGGGCAGCAAAGAGATTTTAAAAGTGTTGGGTTGATGTTATACAAAATGGGAGCCTATGCAATGATTGATTGGCTACCATGGTGCTATTAGGCAGGGAGGCAGATACTTCGGGAAGGTTATGGGACTTGAATTTATGGAGACGTCTTTATTTTTTTATTTTGTATATATATTTTTTGTAGTAGTAGTTTTGTATTTTAAAATATGCACATTTACTTAAGTTGTCCAGTTACTTAAACTATTTGTGATTTTACAATATTGCATTAAAATAACAGAAAAAGAATTGTCTTGAATACAAAATATATGGTATATATAAATACAAAAATCTTTTTTTAAGGTAATCTTAACAGAAGGCATGCTCTTCATCTTTGCTGTGCCACATGTAGTGCATGTCAACCACAGGACTTTTGGTCTGTGACTTGAGACAGGTGTGAGTCTGTCACTGCCCCAAATAGATTATTGCACCAACCCCCCTACATGTCCCCGCCATTGGCAGCCAATCTCCCAACCAGAAAAAGCTGGTCTTTTTACATCCTGGTGCCTTTGAATAACCCAACCACCCTCCCGACTTGCAAATATGAAAAACACGTGACCTCAGTAGTCTTAAATGACATCACTGCCACATGTCGGCCCCAAGGCCTGGTATATACATCTTTAAGGGGACATGTAGTATCATTTCTAACCAGTGGGTGGCACTGTCACTCTGAGAGCCCACTGTGGAATGGGTCTCATCATGTCAGGTCTGTTTTGTTGGTCTTGGCTGCGGTATCTCACTGCTGTATCCATCATGACCAACTTGGGTATTTATACCCGCTGTGGCTTTTGTCACATTTACAGTCAGAGCTGCTTTGAGCACCAACCACTGGAGACACCAAGCTAAGTCTCGCACTTTTCCATCTGACCTCAAAATTTTACAATGTCATTGAATAGCTTCGCACAATGATCTGCCACCAAGGAACAGATAATGAGATAAAATCAGCAGGGCATTAAATGGCCATTCTCTGTTGTTAATGTGTATTCTTCCTCTTGTGCTTTAGAGCATTGCTAGTCTCCCTTGCAGTGAGTGTTTACCAGAGTGTGTCACATCACATGGGTCTATTTTTAGCAGGGGAGAATAGTGCTGTAGTGTTTCTATGCTGGGGTGGGGCTACACTGAAGAACTTTAGAGAAATATGGTATCTGGTAATGGAGTGAACTGAAGGGAAATATTGTAAATGGACAAACAGGGCCTGCTTCTAAAAATGGTAACAGTAAACAATACAAAAGCATTTTCTGCCTTTTTATAGAGCGGGAGAGATAGCAGTACAGCAAGTACAAGTACAGCTTTAGAGTCCTGTATTTTTTTCTTATACAGAAAGTAGTGCACAGACATGTGGTTGAGTTGTTAAGTAAAGGTTTGCTAGGTTCCCAACATAAGGGTGTCATTTTATTCATGCATTTTCTCTGCCCACTCAGTCATTTTGAGGATGGCAGAGAAATACCCAGGACAAGTCTTTGGGCAATTTAGAGTCTCCACCCCAGCTGACTTGCATATGGAATGTAAGAGGAAACTAGAAGAAACCCACACAAACGCTGACGGAACAAGCAAACGCAAAGCTACCCAGGTGCCATTTAAAACTGGCTGTTGGTAGGGCTGGGTACCGTCTGAAATAATTTTAATACTAGTGCAAATACGTTGCCTAGGTTTTTATACAGATATAAACTGATACTTTTCAGACATGTTTAACAAACATGGGACTTCTTGGTCAGCTGTACAGTTTTTATACTAACCTGAGCTAACCAGCTCCTGGCTGTAGGCACATATTTAGAGTCATGAGAGTGATGTCAATCTTCTCATTTAATAGTCGACAAGAATCAAAAAATCGTGTTTCCCGCAAGGTCTACTACTATTCGTAAATAATGTTTTGATGCCCCAAAACTAATCTCAGAACTGCGGTTCAGCCTTCAGTTTCCATGTGTCTGGACAAACAGATTGTTTCTATCCAGATTGAAATGACAAAGTGACGTAGAAGTAAAGAGAAAAGCCTCTCAGGCATCACTTGCCACTGATGATCTTTGATCATTCCCACAGGATCCCACGGGCAACACATCTGCTCATGCTTTGCCGCCAGGATGTGATGAGCAGAGGCAGCATATCCTTTAATTACTTTCATTTCAGCTCTATTTATACATCTGCTGCCAGATCCTTCTTATGCACACAAATTCTTTGTTCCCGAGAATTCATAGGAAAATAGTTTCTTTTTTTGTTTTTCTTTTTCCCCTCCTATACAAAGTCCTCTGTGTTCACAAAGCTATGCCGGGCCACTGCATCTCATTTAGTATGCTGTTGTATCAAACTATGACATCAGCCTGTTCTAATTGTTTCCAGACCGGGCAAGGGTTGAGTTTTCATTTTATTTTCCTTTTCTTAGCCCAGGTCTAAAAGTCGCTCAGCATCCAGCAAAAGAAGATAATAAGAAACGATGATGATGTCATGTAGACAGAGCCCATAGCGTCTCGTGACTAAGTTTCCAGGAAGCCATCACTTTCCCCTGTCATTTCCTTTGCTAACATTTCCATTGCTGTCTTTTCTCAAGTCTCTTCTTCTGATAATATTCAGGTAGTATTTCTGTGGGAATGCACCTGATATAGGCGTTTGTGTGTAGCTGACCTGCGGATGCCTCTTTGGCCTTGTCCCAAATGTAATGTATCCAACTTTCCTCACACTAAAACATGAAGGGAGAGGAAAAGAAGGAAGGGCTGTGGAACTGAAAGAGGCAGAGGGGGGGCGGGGGTGATGGAGTAGGAGCTGAAATGCAGAAAGACCATATGTATTGAGTTGAAGAAATTGCGTTTTATGAGCAGTGAGTGGGCCTCTGCTTGGAATTCTCAATGACCTCATGCTGGAGCAGAGCTGTGCAGCCAGGAGATGGAGTGGGCCTTCACCAGACAGGACGACTAGACTGGACCGTAACACTAGAGGAGAGAGGGGGAGACGCAGAGGCAGCCAGACAGAGAGAATTGCACAGGCTTACCAAGTGTTCTGAGTTTTTGCAAACTTTCACAGCTTTACCTGGAATTTATCTAATTAGATAATTTCAGCAGAGCTCTCCTCAAAGCTTAAACAAATACTGCCCTTGAGCCTCATGCTGAAACAATCATGACAGGCCTGGGGCTTGGTAGCATCTCAGGCCTGCCTGCAAAATGAGACCATGATATTGCTTCATATGTCATTACCAAACAAATAACGTCTTGTTAGCTGCTCCCTGTGGTCTGCCAGCACAACAAAGCCTGCACCGGAGCTAAAATCTAATATCATCCACACATTTCAAAATATAAATGTCTGCCTCCATCTGTGCCTCTTAGGTGATAACAAAATGAAATAAAAAAGTGTTTGTTTTGTTTGCTGTCACTCAGGAATGAATTGTTTTCAGTAAGAGTGATGAGATTGCGTGATAGGGGAGATGTGTAAGTTGAGTCAAGTATCTGCAGCTCCACAAGGCATTAGCAGCTGTAGTCAACAGAGTCCAGGGCCAATGTTTCAAATTGAAATAGATAAGTTGGCCAGTTACTGTCTGTCGGCCTTTCTACACCTAATCATTCTGCCTGAGTCACACATCGCAAGTAAGTCTGTGCACAAATCCCAGCTGGGATCCATAACACATGTTAAGATATGCATACTTTTTACTTTTAGTATCTCATTCTGCATCTTTCGTTTGAAGTATAAGATGAAAACAGACTAGTAAAGGTGATCATTTTAGGGTTGAAGACCTGTAATTAGAAGACATCCCGTGTGTGTGTGTGTGTGTGTGTGTGTGTGTGTGTGTGTGTGTGTGTGTGTGTGTGTGTGTTCATTCCCTGTAAACTGGCTCCATGTGGGAGCCATTCTCCTCTGTTTCCTGTGCCTGTTGTCATTAGGTAGAAAATACCTTTGACTTGGGGGCTGTTTGCCCCAACCCCCTTCTCTCAGAGGGGTGATTAGTCACTAGCCTGTCTCAACAACACTGTGAAGTCCACAGAGAAGGCACCATCAGTTTGGGGTCTGCTGTGAGTTTGAAACTGGATGGAAGTCCTGGCAAGCTTTGCAACTATGGTGCAATATAGGTGGCATTTTAGCAGTATCACAAATCCATACAATGCTCATGTAAAGGAGGTTGAAAGTAGAACGGCTAATGGTGGAAAACTTTTGCTTGACAGTGATTTTCTGCAGCACAAAGACAATCCTCTGTGGTTCTTTTCTTAGTGCACATCATAACAGTCACTTCTCAACCCTGAAAGGCTCTAAAAATAGAGTTGCTCTCTTATATTGGCCATCTGTACCAACTAAGTCCTTTTTCCTTCGTCAAAAAAAGGCTACCAAAAGGTACCTCTGACATTCAAGCACTCCCAACACATTTCCTCTGACACTATCTTCTGTCTTTATGCCACCATCTCCTCATATTTTGTACTTTTACCTGTTTCTCCATTTAAATCCCATTGCTACTTATCTACTATACTCATGCACCTGGACCAAGCTGTCACTCCCCCTTCAAACACTCTGTGCTTTTAACACCTTTCTTTATCTATTACCCCCTCACCCCCCCTTGCTATCTGGACCTGGAAAAAGGTGATTTTTTCTATTCTACGTCACCTGCTCCACGGTCAATTGTGTGTCCCCTCCTTTCTTGATTAGTGTTGTGCAGGAGGTATCTCATCCCCTTCTCTCTCTTTCTACCCAGCTACAGAGCCACCACGCTCACACACCCCTATCCTTGCACCCGCCCCCTTCCATACTGCTCAGGGCCTGGCAAAAACCAACACTCCCCTGTCTCCCAGCCTCCGCCCCCCTTATACTCCTACCAGCCCGGCACACGAAGGACAGAGAGGAAGAAAGAGAAAAAGAAAGATCTCCATTTGTCTGTCAGAGATTACAGACTGCCACTTAGCACTAAACATGTAGTCCTACCCTCCATAGGGAGCTGCTTTCACATTGCAAAGAAATGGAAATGTCTGCAAGAAGAAGACCGCTACAAGCTATAGCAGATGGCAGTTTTGAAATGTGTTTGTTTGTTAGAGAAAGCGTTTAGGCAGTAATACGGACTGGTGAGGGGGACTGTTAATGTTTGGATGACATCGTCCTGTGAGTGCTGGCCAGCATGTGGTGTTTGCAGTGTAATTCAGAGAAGACCCAGTCGCTGCTGGAACTGGAGCTGAATGGCTGGTAAGAGTAATTGGAGAGTGTAAATGTGTTTTACCTTGTAATTTTTTTGTCATTGGCTGAGGTTACACCAGGTGTGTGTGTGTGTGTGTGTGTGTGTGTGTGTGTGTGTGTGTGTGTGTGTGTGTGTGTGTGTGTGTGTGTGTGTGTGTGTGTGTGTGTGTGTGTGTGTGTGTGTGTGTGTGTGTGTGAAGAGCTCAGATCACATGATGACTTAACCTGCTTCTTTTATGCTTTCACATAATCCACCCCGGAAGATCACAGGAGTAATATGATAATGTGCCACGAAGATCATGAATTTTAAAGTAGGATCTGCCTTTTCAGTTTTCTCTAAGTGGAAAACAAATCATGTCCCCTCTCTGAGTCACTGTATGCATGTGCTATTGTGTTGTGTTTAGGCTTACTGTACAGAATCCCCCCCGCTTGGCTGAAGAGCATTCCTGTGCTGTGTTGTGGCCCTCCCGCTTGCTGGCCGTGACTGTGGGCTTTTTCATAGCTGGTTATTCAGGGGCAGGTGCTGAGTGTAGTGATTGGTAAATTATTCATTACTGAAAGATAATGACAGTGGCTTTGTTGTTGTTGCTGTTGTATGAGTCTTGAAAGGAGGGAGGAGCAGGGACGCCTTTGATTCAGACAGAATGAGGCCCGGCAGTAAACAGGGGAATGGTATTGATTTCTGATTGCTTTAAATAACAAGTACGTTGATGGCATCAACAAAACCTCAAACCACTCATCACCCTTGCAGTGGAGTATCTTTTAATTTGCTGTATCAGAGCAGTGCTGATGAAGCTTTTTTATTTCAAGTCATCTTGAAAACTCTTACTTATCAAGAATCAGCAGGCTTTATGTAGTAAAAATCTGGTGTCTTTCTCTTATTCATCATAATGTTACGTCTGCTAATTATCTTCAATACGTTGTGATTTGAGTACTCAAGGAATACCTTTAATACCTTCGTGCTCACACATGCTATTCATAAGGATAATAGTAAGAAGAAAGGTCATTTGTACATGCAGTTTGAAGCCATCAAGCAGTCAAGTGTACATGCGGATACATTCAAGTACATCCAAGACTGTTTCATCCAGTATATCCAAGACAAAGACGGTTTCTGATCAGATTGGGCGCCAGATGACAGTTGATTGGTAGAGACACCCAGGCTAAAGCTTTCAGACTAAAGTATACAACTTACAGAAGTTATCAGCCACAAGCTGTATAAGGCTCCAGTCGACTATATTCCGTCTGCTGCAAACTCTCAAGAGTGATACTGTCAGTCTGCTGGCCAGTGCAGCTCTCCAGTTTGCAGCGGTGTCAAACAGGAAATCCCCAACCTGCTCCTTGCTGTCTACTTATAGCCGTTACAGAATCAGCCATTAGTGTTGTTATTGGTGCTAAACTATACCTGAGTGTTTACTGCCAGATTTACCTTTTAATGCTGGACTTCATTAACATGTTACTGTGTGGACTCCTAACCTTTTTACCTGCTAAATTGATTTCCTCACATCTGTGTTGTGAGGTCTGGTGCATGCATCTGTATTTATGAGCTCTGTGAGTTGCTATGAATAGAGAGAGAAAACATCTGCTTTTGTTGTGTCCAGTGCACATGTTGTCAGTGTATGTGGGGGGAGAAGTGCGTTATGTTTAATTTGATTTAAAGGTCAGTTCATTGTATGTATATAAAGACTGGTCACTTAAAGCTGGACATCTGACAATGCATTCACATGTGTTGCTTTAGTAGCCTAGAAATCTAGACACACCCTAGCGGCAGCAAATGTAATTTGCAGCTACGGTCAGTCTAGCAACTCTCCGCTGGCTTGCGAGCTGGAAAAAACAAATTCTGGTCAGGCCAATCACATTGTGCATAGAGTTGGTGGGCGGGCTTAACATAAGGATGGCAGAGTTGCGACGGTCCCACTTGAATTCCCTGTAACTTGAAAACAAAGAAGATGGCTGCTGCTGGCGAATAGCGGCCTTTTGATTCAGCGTTGACCGCAACTGTGGAAGACTTGGAGATAAACACTGAAGTCATTCTTAAAAAAGGAAAATGTGTTTAGAGTTTATCTGGCCGGATATAGCAAAAGTTTAATCTATCAACCAACGTTTCTCTGGTTGGTTCTAGTGCTATTGCGTACAGAGGGAATTTGAAAGACAACCATTTATCCCGCCCCAGGCTGTTGCGTTAGTGTTGTTATACATATTTTATCCTGTGAAGGAATGAGATTGGGTGAGTATTCAGATTAGTATTGTGCCTGTGAACACATTGCATATGAAAAGATTTTCTATAAATATTTAGCATAGTGCTCATTTCAATCAATTACACTTTAAATACTGAGAAGAGCACCCTTGTGTTGTCTTCCTGTCAACCATGAAAAAAAGTTAAAGCTTTTTCTGACATTTTTGTCACTCTTTCAATGTTGTGGGTGCTTTTTTTTAAATGTTTTTTCCAAAGTTATTTGATATTTCTAATGTCTAATGAAGGCCCATTTTTTGTGATGAAAAAACTGAAAATGGGTCAAATTTAACCCGAGGACAACATGAGGGTTAAAAAAAAAAAAAAACTAATTAGAAGTTGATTAGAAAAACAAGCAAGCACAAAGACGTTTGTAGACTTCTCCATCTTCTCTGTGACTTGGTTTGGGACTTATGTTAGTTCCAAACTGTAGCTCTCTCTTCCTCCGTAGTTTCAGCCTGCACTTCATTAGCCTTCTTCTATTCCCAGAACTCCTGTAGATGTGACTCCTCTTTTCCGGGATGGAGGAATGTTTCTCCCTCAAGTCCGACTGATGGAAAGGGCCTGGGCCTGTTTGTTCAGGACGTGTTGAGAGGAAAGGAGGAGAGAAAAAAAAAGATGGTTGACCCCCCCCCCTCAATCCCTGGATCCCCTGGCTGGAAATCACTGCCAGCTGAGCTGACATTCTTATCCATGCCTACATCAGAACTAACAGAGGCTTCTGGTGGATAAAGAGCCAGACTGAGCGACAGACATTGTTGCGCATGTTGTGAGATCATATTTCATCTGGTACAGTCACTATCATGAAGTGATCCTGAGAGAGCCGTCATTGGTTCATCCTTCATCTTTCAACACTGGTTCTACAGTCCTTGTACATTATGGATACAATATGTTAATATTTGGATTCAGAAAACTTTGTCTGTTATGACAGAACATTGTCTTAGACACAGTGCAAAACAAATTCAGACAGTAAACATACAATATATAACTCAGAAAAATGATTTACACCAGAAAAAGTTCAATAATATAACTGTGCAAAGTGGCATAGTGTTAGTGTGGGTGTTTGAGTCATATAAACGATAAACAGGCCTTTCAAAGTTCTGTCTGAGCCATGTGTATCTCTGGAATAACGTCATGCAACTTCCTGCTCTGCTGTAGTTCACTCCCTCTTTTTTTCCTTCAACATCCATCACAGCTTAAAATATCAGTTCTTTAAATGGTGCTCTCTTTTCCTTCCCCCTTCTCCCGCCATGATGAGCAACTGACCTCACTCTGTGGAGTATTCAATGACCTCAGAGCAAAAAAGTACTGTAGCACTTATTTGCGCGCTCTTTCCTTTCCTCTGGAGTCTTGATGCTTGATCAGTGGAAAGTGAAGCAGAAAGAACAAAATGGAAGAAAAGATGCTGGCTCCGGGTCCCATTGGGTAGAGTCAAAGCCAGTAGTACAGCTATATTTGGCTGTTTTTGGAGGTGACAGAGTGAGAGAGCAAACCCTAGATGAGAACTGTAGTAGCTATTAAAAGCCGCTTGTAGTTAGTGTTCAGTTATTAATTGTAGACTCAATGCACAGTCCTACAGATTTATTGTCCTGTTACATGAATTTAAATTTTATTTTGATTTGCAAATAATTACATAATTAGGCGGAACAATTGAAATGCAATTACCCCCAACAAAATAGCAAAGCAGGAAAACAATATAGTAAAACAAAGGCTAACAGCATCATGCAAACATTCTCACAATGACAATGCTAACATTCTAATGCTAAGCCAGTATAATGTTTACCATCTTAATTTAGCATGGTATTATTTGCATATAGCACTTAACAAAAAGTACAGTTTAGGCTGATAGGAATGTCTTAGTTTTGCAGGTATCTTTAACCCAAATATTGGACAGATTGACCTGATGATGGTGTTAAATATAGGGTCTGGGGATCACCAGAGTTATTACAATTCATCCTGAGGGGAGCATGATTACGTGTACCAAATTTCATGGCAATCAATTCAGTAGCTGTTGAGACATTTGTCACATGAATATTGATTGAATATATTATCATAATCATAAATACATTTTTGCCTGAAGTTCCTTGAAACATTTTTTAATTAGCAATTAAAAATTTGAATTACTCTCTTGGTTCCATAAATTTGCCCGTTGAGCTGAAATAGAATTATTTTTTATGTGGTCAGTCCTCTCAAGTCACATAGGCTTCCTTTATATTAATCTGAATATACTGCTGTACTCAAAAGCTTCCTTTCATCATCACTTTATCCAGCTCAGTTATCAATTTTAAAATGAAGAAATAATGAAACCACAAATTACAACCGGTTGTACTCTGTTGCCGTTACAGCACGCAAGGTGTGTCTTCCAACTCCAGGGATGACGGCGTCACAGTTTGCCACGACAGATGGTTGGGGAGATTCGTCCCAATGGCAATTATGCAATAAAGTATGATTTTTCACTGTGCTGTCCAAGGTTTTATGTTGGTCCAGCAGCATAAAGGCATTCTCTATTGGCCCTGTTATGAGTACCATTATGTGTACCCCGGGCCTGAAGTTCTCCTGTGTCTGACCCTGAATGGGTCAGAAGGGAAGGAAGCCACTTAATGTGATGTACAATAACTCACTCTGTTGCCGCATTCTGTGGGCGTGTACACCTGTGCTACTTAAGGATGTGATATATAGTTGCATTGTAACTCAATTTTTACTGTTGGAATCAGATTAACAATTTTCTGGATGCTGCCTACAATAATTGGTGGTAGTTTGGCAGCCTGCAGGGCAATGTGTTTTAATATTTCACATTTAAATGTTTTAAAAGCAGAAGTGCCTTTTTTAAATATGTATTTCTGTTGGTCTACAAAACGGAAGTGTCTGAAGCCCATGCAGGGAAGCAAATTGGCTCAATTGTCTGAGTTGTAATCAGTAATAGTAGGCGTTGGGTTTATATTTACTTTATATTACATTGCTCTTTCTCTGTTACATAAAGAATCGGCAGACAAGAAGGGAAAAATTGTTGGCTGTAAATTAGATTCAAATTTCCAAAATAGTATGCAGAAGTATGCATTCTAGCAGACTGCGGCAGGCAACATGCCCGAGCCTGAAATTTCTATCAGGCTTTAAGCATTCATAGGCTATAGTGAACCATGACTGACTATCTTTTGTGAACTTTTTGTTGGCATGCTGAGGTAAGTAGGCTTGCAAACCAGTTTATATGTAGTCATTTTTGAGTAAAACCTTACTATTGTGGTCTCAAAAGGAATTTACAAATACATCTGCTGCTTGAACTTTTAACCGTATTCAATTCCACTTTTTTCACTCAGCATTGGTTGCTGTTTGCTTGCAAGCTGTTGTTGCAGAATGTTGATTTCAGGCTGTCTAATGAAGGAAGTGGATTGTGTACACTGTATGGGTGTGTCAAGCCACAGTTCAAATACATTTGGTTGACAGTGAATGCACTGTACCACGAAGGGCAAGAAATGGTGTAATATATTCTTTATTAAGCAGGTGGGCACCACAAACACTCACATCTCAACCACTGAAGTTTTTGCTCTGTCATTCTACTCTAAACTGGACTTTGTAACATGTTTTGGAACAGTGTGTCGTCACTCCGGCAAACATGATGTAACTCCAGTTGGTCGCTGATTGGTCCTTAAGGTGGCATAAACTTTAGTTTCCTGGACGAGCCTGTGTACTCTGGACTTCACTTGACTGAAAGAATGGTGGACAAGATATGGAGGAAGAGTTGGCAGTTTATAGAAAATAGACGCTCTTTTCGTAATAAGCAGTCCTCTTGTAATACAGCAGAATGTAAGAGTGAGTGAGTAACCTCCTTGTTTTTTCACATTATTTGTGTAAGAGGTAATCCCTCAAGGACAACGGATGACTTGATGTGTTTAATATTTGGAGCGTTTGCGTGGCATTTGTGGTTTTTGAATATAGCACATTGACTGTCATATACCAGTATTAGGCAGCTTTGGCAGTTGAAGGCACATGAAATGTGGGTTTTACTGTATACTTGTGTAAGATGTAAAATCAGCACGTCCCAAACATGTACACACAATGCAGTTCACTTCTGTACTACTATACTTGATTGTATATTTGACAAAAGAGACTAGAGTACTCATTTTGCTGTTTTATTAAAGCAGCTTAGGCCATAATTCCCTGAAGTTAAACTACTTTTTGCTCTGACATTTCATAAGATGGATCAGAAAGAAAGCTGCCATTAACCTGATAATACTATGTAATTTCCATTGTCTAATCGTTGTAGCAAGAAGATAAAATCTCTAACATTCCTTTGCTCTCTTATTGCAGTGTGGAAGGGGATGGACGGCCCAATGAGAGTGGCCCTTCCCTGGATGGTGGAGCCAGCTATGGCCAGGGCCCAGTGACTCACGGCTCAGCCATCAGCCCTGACCGATTTGACAGCCCACTTTACAGCCACGGGGTCCAGCCTGGGCCTCAGAGACCCCGTCGGCCCAAGCTCCAGCACTCGCAGTCCATCCTTCGTAAGCAAGCTGAGGAGGAGGCCATCAAGCGGTCCCGCTCGCTCTCGGAGAGCTATGAGCTCTCTGCTGACCTCCAGGACAAACAGGTATTCCAAAGTAGCCTTGCTGAATGGTTTGCTTTGGCGTTGGTCCAAGTTTCTTACATTCTTGTACACAAGATTAAAAGTGCAATTTCTTTTTAAACAATTATGAATTGTGTGTGGGTAACTTATCAGTAACCCAGCTGTGTGAGAATATTCTTGGTACAAATAAAGCAGGAAAAGCTGTTATTACATTTTGTCACAGAGCCACTGACAACTGGAAGAAGCAGATTATCAGTGACATTCAGAAGAATGACATTTCTATATATAAGAAAACTTAAATGTTATAGTCCATGGGTAGCACAGTTTCACAGTTTATTTACTCTCTTTCTCTAGGTGGAAATGCTGGAACGTAAATATGGTGGACGATTCATAACTCGGCATGCGGCCCGCACCATCCAGACAGCCTTCCGCCAGTATCAGATGAACAAAAACTTTGAACGTCTTAGAAGCTCTATGTCTGAGAACCGTATGTCCAGACGCATTGTTCTCTCCAACATGAGGATGCAGCTCTCGTTTGAGGGCCCCGAGAAAGTGCACAGCTCCTACTTTGAAGGGAGACAGGTGTCCATGACAGAGGATGGCACCCCGCTGTCCATGGTGCAGTCTGAATGTGGAGATATGGAGGTCCACCAACAGTCCAACATGGCACCTCACCCAGCCCCACAGGGTGACTTGACAGATGCCATCACGGAGCTGGAGGATGCCTTTTCCAGGCAGGTGAAATCTCTGGCTGAGTCGATAGATGATGCACTGAACTGTCGCAGCCTTCAGGGCGATGAGGGTCCTGACCCAGAGACCATGGGCTGCTCCAAGGTGGAAAGGGAAGTGCCCTATCAAGTGAAGTCCCACCGCAGGGCAGCTGGAAGAATGCACGATGAAACGTTGGCATCCTATAGCGATGTCACTCTGTTCATCGATGAGGAGGACATGTCCCCCTCTATTGCTCTGTCAAGATCAGGGGACCAGCCCTCCAGCACAGAATCAGACTTGCGGTTGCGGTCAGTCAACTCCTCCCAGGACTACTGGCCTATTGACCCCAAAGATGAGGGTCGGGACACAGATACAAGCTGCCGCAGCACTCCTTCTCTAGAGTGCCAAGAGCAGCGACTTAGAATGGACCATCTTCCTTTGTTGACCATAGAACCTCCTAGTGACAGCTCTGCAGAGCTCAGTGACCGGTCTGACCGGGGCTCTGTCAAACGGCCGCCCGTGTATGAACCACACGGCCACATCGTAACGTCATCCCAGGCGAGCCCTAAACACATTTCCCACGGACCCCCACCGCGAGCTTCCTCCCGTGACGATGAGCCACCTCTGCGCCACCGCCAGCGCCAGCTGGAAAGCCACTTAGCCATCAACGGCTCAGCCAACAGACAGAGCAAGTCAGAATCTGACTTCTCGGACGGGGACAACGACAGCATCAACAGCACATCCAACTCTAACGACACCATCAACTGCAGCTCTGAGTCCTCGTCGAGGGACAGCCTACGAGAGCAGACGCTCAGCAAGCAGACTTACCACAAAGAGACTCGCAACAGCTGGGACTCACCCATCTTCAGTAATGATGTTATTCGCAAGAGACACTACCGGATCGGCCTGAATCTCTTCAACAAGTAGGTACTCAGCTCAGATGGAGCAGGCGCTTGACCATTGTTTGCAGTGATTAAGAAAGATATTTGCATTGAATACATTTTTAACTGTTTGTACTGTCTGTTGTATATGACTACAGTGTGACATTGCTTTGTAATACTTTATAATATAGACTGATGTAACCGAAAGGGGCATTTCTAGTCAGTTAGAGAATACACATGCCTTAAGAATACTTTAATACAAATTATAGAAGACACCTCAAAAAGTTGTTTTTTATGTATTTTCTCCGAATTTTGAATTAATCGATTAAACAGGAGGAGATTTTTCTCTCCAGTTTTGTTTAATTTACCTGCATCTAAATGTTGGACTTATCAGGAAGCCGGAAAAGGGTATCCAGTACTTGACTGAGAGGGGATTCATCCCTGACACACCGGTTGGTGTTGCTCACTTCCTGCTGCAGAGGAAGGGGCTGAGCCGGCAGATGATTGGAGAATTTCTCGGCAATCGACAAAAACAGTTCAACAGAGATGTCTTGGAGTAAGTTTTTTTTTTTCTTTTTTTCTTTAAAAGCATGGATCAGGCTCAGAACACTGAGATATATGATAGAATTAAAGGCAACTTAAGATAAAAAAATAATTGATGATGATCTGAAAACTGCTGTATGCCATGTTTGTGTTTCATTCTTTCTGCCATCTGTCCTCTTATGTACCAGCTGTGTGGTAGATGAAATGGACTTCCAGAGTATGGAGCTGGACGAGGCTCTCAGGAAATTTCAGAATCACATCCGTGTTCAGGGTGAAGCCCAGAAGGTAGAGCGGCTCATCGAAGCTTTCAGGTTAGATCACACAATGACACAGGATTTAAACACAGCAAAGACAGACCAATATTTGCACAGAGAAAAGAGAGGAAACAAGATTATCACGGTGAATGATTGGGACTGGAGAGGAAACACTGATGTTGTGTTCACACTTAGCCATCTATTCAGTACAATATGCCTGTGTCACTTAAGAAACAGCATGTACTAATGCGTTGTGATCTTAATACTGGAAGCAAGTCATTGTTGCCAGGTTTTCATACAGCTGTGTTGTCGAGATAATTGTTGAAACATGAAGAGAACCTGCTAAAGCACAACTTCTGTTTTCTTCTGTCAGTGTTGCAAGTATTTCATCACTATGACCATGACTGTCTATGTGTTATTATGTAATCTGAGTTTGACTGTAAATTGAGATGGGTGATATTGCTCTCCTGTCTCATATCTCTAGCCAGCGCTACTGCATCTGTAACCCTACAGTGGTGCGGCAGTTCAGGAACCCTGACACAATCTTCATCCTGGCATTCGCCATCATCCTCCTCAACACTGACATGTACAGCCCCAACGTCAAGCCCGAGAGGAAGATGAAGATGGAGGACTTTATAAAGAATTTAAGAGGTAACATAACCAATGACTGATATGATTATGCAGGGATACTCTTTGTGAACAAAATGTGCTACACAAATGTGCTAGGAAATAGACTAGTTTAGTATTATTTTCCCTCCTCACTCTCGTAATCTGTGTGCCAGGTGTAGATGATGGGGAAGATATCCCTAGGGAGACTCTGGTAGGCATCTATGAAAGGATCCGTAAAAGAGAGCTCAAGACCAACGAAGACCACGTCTCGCAGGTGCAGAAAGTTGAGAAGCTCATTGTGGGAAAGAAACCAGTAAGTGCTGTTTATTACCTACTTGACTAAGTCCACTAAAATATATTGTGATTTTTAAGGCATGACATTTTTTACCTATATGAATTCAACACTGTTTATACTATTCTTAATTAAGTACTAACAGAGCTAAATCTGCTGAAAAGGACTTTCCATAAATAAAATGCTGTTTTTCTCCTGATTTACTCACTCCCAAATTTACAGAGTCACAGAGGGAACAGAGAAATTTAGAAATAAATCTGGTTTACCTTTGGGTATTGTTGTGTGAAAGGGGACAAATGCCTGGGCTTAGACCTTCACGCTGGTGAATTTAACACACCCGAAGCCCTTGAGAGATGTCACCAAGTGCTGCAGTCTGATGAAAAATGGGCACTTTCTGCCAGCGTAGCACATTGTAGTTCTTACTTAGTTTCAGAGGGACAAGTGCTTAAAACCAGCAAGTTAATTTGGCTGCAGAAATTACAATAATCCGTTGATTCACTAATCATTAGTCAGTTTATTTCTGTGCATGATTACTGAACCAGAGCTATTATCATGTTTAGTTCAGACTGTGCTCCAGCCTCTCAGGAGCATGGAGAGTACCAATTCTGCATTATTCTGGATGCAATGATGTCTTGTTCATCTGTGAAGGTTAAAGGCGTGATTAACCTATGCAGCACTGGGGAGAGACTTGGAGGACTTTGTTTTAGTTGGTTTCCAATGGGATGGAATCTCTTCTGCTCTGCCAGTAATAATTGCATGTATTAAAAAATGATCCCTTGTCACCATTTAGCTGCAAAATTATAAGCTCAGGAGGACACTCAGTAAAACACTTGGACATAAGAACCACACCAAATAATCAGGTCCCCTAGTGCTGCTCAGAGTGGGCTTCTAGGGAGGATCTGTTTTCATTCCAATATCATTACAAACTTCCTCAAATCCAGCAGCAGAGACATATCACCACCCTGCATACAGTGGTGTATGCGTCTGCATGGCCACTTTAATAGGCTATAGGCGCACATTCTGCATGGGAAATTCCTTATATCCATTAATAAGCAGGAGAGGTTACATTGTCATGTTATCAGACACGATAGTTTTAACAATCCTAACATAGCAGCTGCATATAACATCTTCGTTGTTCTCTGTTTTTAGATTGGATCACTCCACCACGGCCTGGGATGTGTAAGTAGGCTAAATATCCTTAAGCCATACTCTATTTGATCATTTTTCATTAATTATTTCACTGTGTGTGTGCACGGCTCCCTGTCTCTGTCCCTGGACGTTGCACAATGCACATCAAACAGGTAGTTTAGAGTCAGCTTATCTAAATAGGCAGAAACCTTTCCCCCCTGAAGCATCTCATCTCTCATTTCTGCACCCAAGAGACAGAAGAATCAACAGGCATAAATTCTTGGGTGGCATTGAGATGTATTGTTTAGATTCTGTGCTCAGCAGGGTATACACCACTGCTGGCTGCAGGCCACCATGCACATGGCTCTCAGTCAAGGAATATACTGTGGATTTGTATGGAGATTGTTAGTCATTATTATCTTTATGGAAGGAGCTGTGCGCTGATTTAGCACTAATATTAGTACATTATTTTGTAATACAATAGTGCTAATTATACAGTATCATTCCATTGGTTAACAGTTAACAGGTTACATCTGTCTGTGCCTCAGTATTCTCTGACTTCCCTACCTCATACATAGCTGATGTTAGTAGTTTTCACACCTCATACCTGTATTTAGTTCAAGCTTATAATCTTTTTGGTAATACATACCTTTTAATTTATTGATATTTTGTGTCCCTTCCAAGTTTATTTAATGGCCTAGAGCCAAGTTTATGACAAAGCACATTCATTTCCTTCATAATATATGCTTTTATTTTAAAGGAAGCCTAAATAATTTCTTGAAACAACTGAGCACTGTTGTCTTTCAGGAGTAAATAGGGCTTTTGGGACTATCTTGAGCTGTGGACTTGGTGCATTTGTGATTATTTACGGAAACAGGACGGTATATATGCGGCACTAAACCCAAAATGTCAACACATCTCCCCATACATCACTGTGAATGCTGTGAAAAATGCAGAACACATAGGAAGAGTATATTAGTCATCCTTTGGCTACACCTTTATGTTCTGCTCAAAGGAAGAGGGGACTTCTGTTCCTTATTATCTTTTGGACTGAGGCCATAATGACCTCTGATGTGTTGGTATCTGTGCTCTTTTTTTTTCTGCGTTGTAGGTGCTGTCGCTGCCCCATCGCCGGCTGGTGTGTTACTGCCGTCTGTTTGAAGTGCCAGATCCCAACAAGCTCCAGAAGCTGGGCCTGCATCAGCGGGAGATCTTCCTGTTCAATGACCTGCTAGTGGTAAAAGCCCTCTCCTGTCCTCTCTTTTCTTCTCCTCTCCTCCTTTTTCCTCACCTCTACTCTCTTTCATTAGACAAACCCTTAAAATATTCTCTTTGCATGATTTCAGGTGACTAAGATTTTCCAGAAAAAGAAGAACTCTGTGACGTACAGCTTCAGACAGTCCTTTTCTCTGTATGGGATGCAAGTCATTTTGTTTGAAAATCAGTGTAAGTGGCATTTCCTTTTATCCTGTCTTTATCCCTGTAGAGTGTTAGCTGACAGTATTTACACCACAGGGTTTGATCCAGCACAGTAACACATCCAGCAGAAAAAGGAGTTCAAGCCAATGGGCTGTGACATTGTTTATACTCTCCAAACTTCAGACAGAGTTGCCCAATGTGTTTTTAACTCGGTTTTGTTGCCCCAGATTACCCAAATGGAATCAGACTTACATCAGTGATTCCAGGTGCGGACATCAAAGTCCTTATCAACTTTAACGCGCCCAACCCCCAGGACCGTAAGAAGTTCACAGACGACCTACGAGAGTCCATTGCCGAGGTCCAGGAAATGGAGAAATACAGAATAGAGTGTGAGTTGCCTTTTTCCCCCATCCCCCCTCTACTAAAGTAGAAACAGGGCATGGTCCTCATTACTCAACAGCAGCACTTTACAAGTGAGAATGTTTACAGAGATCACAGGATGGCTAACAGAAGGGAGAGCAGAGTTGATTTTCTGGACATTCAAAGATCAATTCCATCATGACATACAAGAACAGGAAATAATGTACATCAATAGTGGACGTTTGTGAGTTTCAGACAGCGAAAGGTGGCTGAATACATTACAGAAGACATTTTATAAAGTCATTCCCTGGCCAGAGTGAGATGTAAAACCACTGTCACTTACCTCAGTCTTTCCTTGGCGCCTTTCCACAGCTGAGCTGGAGAAGCAGAAGGGGGTGGTGAGGCCCAGCATGTCGCAGAGCTCCGGTCTGAAGAAGGAAGCTGGCAACGGGAACATGAACCGCGCAAGTCTGGATGACACCTACACCATGGGCGAGGGCCTGAAGAGAAGCGCCCTCAGCAGCTCCCTGCGAGACCTCTCTGAAGCAGGTACAACCAAAAGGTCTTTGTTTTTGCCAGCAGTTTCTTTAACTGAGAAGTACTCGCCTTCTGTCATCTGACTCTTTGTGATGACATCAAGGGGATAAAAATAGCAAATGTCGTTTCACAGCACCATACATTGATTTTAGAGTTTTCCCCTTTAAATCCACTATATAACTCTCATGATTGGATAATTTGGTCTACACGTTGTGTCCTTCGATGTTTAACTTCAGCATACTTTTGTTTTATAGAGCGGAAAGGTGTGCTCCAACTTTTTTACAATTCAAAGACTGAATACAGATGCATTTGAGAAGAGGTTCATAGTTTAGGAACACAGTTTTTCTAGTAATAGAAATTGACATGCAGTAGTCATCTCTAATCATGTAGTTATTTATGAACATTTCCATGTTTATAATTGTCACCTTTTTTCACTTTTGCACTCCTAAGTTTGTTTTATTCAAAGACATTCCATGATAATCTTATGTTGTGTTTTATTCAAACACCACTTGCCATTTCCTCTCACGTATATTTGTGAACTAAACAAATCAGTGCTGATGTGTACCATTCTTAAGCAGCAACAAGATCAAGATTTAGTTTCAGTCTTGATGTTAAAAGTCATTCTACATCCATGAATATCAATGTTTAGCACAGCCGCTCCGTCTCTGAAGCAAGAATACATTTCATTCATTACAGATAACAGCTATGTGAAGTTATCGGGTGATTATCTTGATAACAAAATGAAATCCAGTCAGGGGTCTGCTTTACAGTTGGTAATACGATATGCTTTGTTCTAATGATCACTACCTCAATGGAAAATAATAGGTCAGTCAGTGAAGAAGTCCCTCCGCCTCCTGTCTCCTGTGTTTTTTGATACAGGATGTGGCATGTTAGTGGGGTCATTTTTGTTAAGTGTTTTCTTTTTCCTTTCCTTCCATACTCCCATTTCATGTGTATTTACGGTGTTATATCCATACACATCAGGTATTTTCCTGTTTATGTGTGATTATTGGTCATGTATCATTGGCTGAGTGTGCCTAACAACAGCAAAAGTGCTCTGTTCGCTCTTAGACCTGTATATGCCTGTACATCCCATGTGCAACAACCACTGTATTGCTTTTGATGTGTTTCCTCCTTCGTGACTGTCACTGAGACTGGCTTTTCGGCAACCTTGACCCTTTTGAAAATTTACTTCTTGGGACAACATTAGCAAACAAGTTGTCATGTTTTATCAACTCAAAAATCGGGGAGAATTTGGTTTAGGGCATCAAACCTGTTTTAAAGGTTTTTCGAAATAGCCTGCAATTTTTTGTTAAAACTTCACTCTGGACACGTCCTTGGTATATCAGACTTAATGCCCCTGGGGGTCCCTATTTGTTGAGATTATAATGAATAAAATTTTTTAAAGCAGTTCGAAGTGCGTTTTAAAACTTAAATGACTGAAATTAAAAATGCAGCATTAGTTATTAGCCTGCGTGAAGATGTGACTTCACTATACAGTTAGCTACTGTACCACCTGTCACCCACCACTCTCCCAGACCTGAACGCGCTCTCCCCTTCCCGCCCTTATTTGGAACTTACTCACAGTCACAATTCACTGCACTGCCCCCTTCGGGACTGGTGGGCGGCCTAAACGTCTGTAGTCGATCCAGGAGTGCTGTCGATATCTAATCTGTGGTATTGCATGTCTCGGGCAGGCAAGCGGGGGCGTCGCAGCAGTGCAGGATCACTAGACAGCAATATGGAAGTAAGTTGGAAGCAGCTGGTATCCAAGCTACTCTCTATGTGATAATGTGCACTGTGAAAACACACCATTTATTTTTAGTCTTATACCTTTTTTGCTTCATAGACTCAGTCCATTTGTTTGGCTCATTTATTTTTCTTCCTGGGATGCCTTATAACCTGCTTGCCTCAGTTAGTGTGCATGAATGGGTTGCCTGCCTCTGATCCTGTCACTTTTTTGGAAACCAGAGATCTCCTGTTTTGGTTATATGGCCAATATACACTTTTATCTTCAAACAAGCATGACTCTACTAACCCCTCCTCTGATCCCTCCCCTTGTCGCCTGTCTCTGTCTTTCATTCAATCACATCCAAGCGGTTTTCATTTGGTTCTTCTTTTCAGTGGTAGGGTGGTAGCTCTGTGAGACACTAGGAAACCCCTCTCCCTCTTTGGGTCTTTGTTTTTCCCTATACCCCCACTTTCACTCAAATGCTTGGTTAAGGTTTATGGAGGAATGTAGCCAACTTCAGAGGTCTACTGATGGGCTTCACACTGACTTATAAAGAGGTGGATTTCATTCATTCATCTTTCCTTCATGTCATGTGTCCATGTGTTCAAGTATTGGGTTGAAGTCTGCAAACCTGAAAATTTCATTCTTCTTTCAAAGACGTTGTTTGGGCTTCCTCCAGTCTTAGATGAAGCATGTGCCAAAGGAAAAGCTTCTTTTTTTTTAGGAGAATTCATACCTGGATAGGGAGCAGTGTTGGAAACGGGAGGAAAAGTGTCCAGGTTGTGAAGTCTGCACACAAGAGCTTAGTTTATCCTGCTTTCTGACTTCTAGTTGAATGCTAATGTGTGGATGCTGAGTTTGCCTGTCACATCCTCTGCATGTGGAAACTATTGTAACAAGTTGCATGTGTGACTCTTTGAGGGTTTGGCATACTGACTGCAATGAAGATGAAATGTTGTCTTTTCTTCCCTGGTTGATGTCATGATTTATGCTCCCAATGGTATTAATGTAATTACTCATGTTACAGATTTACTGTTTCAAGCCAGTTAGCTCCTTTACAGCAGAGCTCCTTTTAAATTTGGCTCCATTCATCTTGAAGCTGAATATTTCTAGTGTTGCTGCTGCCTACCATGAAAACATTTTTAGTTTCTCATTTGCATGCCCTTTGACATTTTGCTACTTGTTTATCAGAAATAGGAAACGTGAATTCATCCTGCTGGTGCCTTGTAGCTGTTGTTCAGTAGCTGTTGTGCAGTAGTACTAACGCAGTGTCTGACGGACATGCTGTTACCTTTTTTCCTGCCTGCAGGGGTCCATCATTAGCAGTCCACACACACGCCGGAGAGCCACCACGCCACGTGAGAGCGCACCCCGCGGGCAACCCTCCGTCCCTAACTCAGCATCGACTTCCATCCTTGGGTCGCTCTTTGGCAGCAAGCGAGGCAAACCGTCATCCCAGAGCCACTCCCCGTTCCCTCAACCTGGTCAACCCACTCTCATTTCCCACAAGCCCCACCCGACCAACCTGCACCACACAGCACAGGTAGCAAATACAGTGCAACTTCACGGCCACCATTCCCAGTACTGCCAAGTCCCACAGAACCCGCCGCCTTATCACCACCACCACCACTACCACCCCCCTCCCCACACACAGTACCACCAGCACCCAGGTTACGCCGCACATGCACACCAACACCTCCATTCACAGCACAGCCATTACAGCCAGCATTCCCAACACGCCTCACACTCCCAGCATGCTCCCCACCACCACAGTCAGCAAGCAGGTTCGGCACCTGGCGGACCCAAACCTAAACACAGTGGCATCAGCACCGTAGTGTGATGTTCCTAACACCAAGAGGAAAGAAAGAGCAGGGAACTTAATGAAAGAGGGACAACTGCTTACACCAAAGGGACTGACAGCATAACTCTATGGCCTGTCCACTGTGTTTTACTGCTGCTGTGATGGAAACCAATCACACGCGGTCACCTTTTTCACCTCCAGGTCCAACTGATATGCAGGATGGAAATCGGACTTAAATCTTCCAACAGGGGCCTTTTACTAGTATGCCTGATCATGGGCATGGCCCCTTCAGGGTGTTCTCTCACCAAGCCGCTCCACACTGCTTCATTCCTTCAATAGCCTGTCTTACCTTCACATAATCAGGAGGAAAGATGACCTGAGACGAGAACATGGTTTTCTCTTTCACATCGATGGCATCATTTCTTGTGCACAGCCTTTTCGGAAGTCAACTTTCAACTCTTTGGTTTGCAGATCCTACCATCATATGAATGCAATTGGTCATTGCCTCCTGTAGAGCTCATATGTAGTGAAGAAGCTGGGTATAATCATTTCACACTAACTTAAATCAAAGGACAGGTTAAACAACTTAGTGGACCGTCTCAGTCATTGTAGTTCTAGTGCTGTATTTACTGTAGATGACAGCTATATGTGTTTCTCCTAGCTCTCATAAATAAATGTGCCAACTATTAATGCATAATCTATTTAGTCAATACTTCATGTACAGTATATTGTGCGTAAAGTAATTTGTAAGATTATACTTACAATTATTATCAGCAAAACTTATCAGTATTATACTGACTCTGTGGTAACGGGATGTAGATCTGAAAGGAGTGAATTCCCATTCAGTGCGGCCTATAATCTATTCTGGAATTTTCTTGCCTTTCAAATGGATCAGAAGGAGCCTCTGGGTGGCAGCTGTTGCATATGGGCTTTAAAACGCTGTGCTGTCACAGCTGAAGCCTCAAAGCAAACTTTCCCTGTCAACTCTCACAAATGTTGAACTGGGCTGGTTGGTTGTTTTAATCTTCATTTACTGCTCATACTGTAGCTGCTTAAACCGTAAAAAGTAATGAAGATTCAGAGTGAAGACATTTTGAATATGCTTCGAGGCTCAGTTCAAATGTTACAAATGGACACACAGAACGCGTTGAACATTGAGTCTGTTGCCTTTTAAGATATGCGACAGCTGCTCTCTTGACTCTGGAAATCAAAAACAGAAACACTTTTGAAATCTTCTTTTGCCTTGTTTAGTATATTGTTTTTTATTCACCAACGAGGTTTGGTGAGTGAATAGAATCAGTTCCTACATAGTGAAGTATTTTTTTCATCTTTTTTCTATCATATGTGCAATATCGTTGTACTGATTTTGTACATTAACAGCAAGCAAGGTGTCCCTCCAATTTGTGCGTTTTTCTCATGTTGCGTCATTATTTATTTAATTTTTGTTTTTGACCCCTGTCAGAGTCTTTCCCAGTAAATTAATGTGTGGCTGTCCTCGTGGTCTAATGAGAGGTACAGACTTGGAGTTCAGTGGAATGTCTAGTAAGTGATTTTTGCATGTAATGTTGTTAATGTGAGGCAATCCTCTGCACATTGTATAACAAATCAGTGTTACCATAGCAAGTTTAAGTGCAATCATGTTGGAAAATGCAGACTTGTACTGAGAGTGGAAGTCTGTTATCTTGTTGTCTATGATGAGATTTAAGTGGGAAAAAATATCTTTTTTCATTTAAAAATATATAAATACTTACACAGTTCACAGTGGGAAGAGGAATGTGTATATATATTTTAATAAAAGGAATATGCTTCTCTTTGGGCTGAACAGAAATATTTTGCTGGATAAGCACATATGAAAGGACACTTTCATTTTTTCAGGAAATGCAGTTATACTATACACAATGCAAACTGAACAAGTGAACTGGGTATATGTAAAGAATAACTTTCTACATTCTACAAATAAGAGTCTATTCTAGTGTGTAAATTAGTGACAGTAAACTGTTTGTTCCAATATTCAGGTTGTAAATGTATTTTAACATTCACAAAGAAAACCATTGCCATAAGTCAAGGCTTATTCTTACACATTTATTCTCATGTGAAATGTTAACAAAGAACGCTCAGATGACAGACATATCACTTATGGGACACTAATGATCAGTTGAATGTGTCTTTTCCATTGATTTCATAATGTTTTGCTATAATTCTGAAATCTTGGGAAGATGTAAACCGAGGAAACTGTTTATTTTGGTGTGTGTTGTAGTGCTTGAAATGTCTACAGTCATTCTTTGTGAGAAAGTATCCCAACAATGCACTGCATGGATCATCATGTGTCCTATTCACTGTGAGCAATTGGGGAGTGAAAAAAATCAGCCTATACCTTTTTGTTTTTTGGTTTCGATTAATTTGGAACTTCCTGATGTTGAAGTGTTCTTGTTGCTCCGTGTTTAGGCTGGTAGTTATTGAAGCTCAGCATGCATTTCATCAACAAAGCCATTGTGTACATTACAAACATTAAGAACATTGCACTTCTGTTGCTGAGGGCTTTCATTGTGTAAATATGGGATTGTGGTGTGCAAACTGATGAACTGCTTGGAAGGAGGGTGTTTTGTTATGAAGCTGTAAAGGGACCAAGATGGGGGGTAAAGCAGCTGTACATAATGTGTATATATGATCTATTCTGATATCTACAGTTAAGATCAGGATGTATATATATCACCTCATGTATTAGAGAGGTGATTTATGAACATATCGATTGTCCTCCAGCTGTCATAAACTGGCATTTGCTGTAGAAATTAAAAAAACAGACTGTTTGAAAGTCCGCTGCCATTTACGCCCAGCTCACTTTTCATACAGTACATGCAACCCTGCGCACGCACACACGCACACACACACACGCGCGCGCACACACACACACACACAGAGAGAGACTAATACAAGCATCCTTCTGCAAGCTGTTCAGTCTGGCGTGAGATACATTTAAAAAAAAAAACAAAAAAAAGGAAAAGACAAGAATGGCCTCATTTATATGTGCATTCTGTTTGTACAGTGAGTAGTAAGTCAGTAAGACCCCAGTTATTGTAAAACTTCAACTGTGACAATGTTGAGAACGCAAAATAAACGAATATATGACTTATGGTACGCATGTGTTGTTTTTGCTCCCAGTGTATATAAAGTACAATAAACTTTATCATATTGAGCACAGAGTCAGGTATCAGTATGAATCATGAAACCACTTAATTCTTTTCTCTCCTTTTTGTATAATCCATTTGACACTAATGCTTTATCTTTAGGCTCCCATATCTTCCACTTCCAGACACCAGAATTACTTTCCATTTCTTAGTGTTGCAGCATTACCACTAGAGGGCATGCATTAAATTGCTACTAAATTAAAAGAAAAAAAACTGTGCCATTACACCACCTATGGGTGAAAAGTGCACCTGCTACACAGTTAGTTACTCATAGGATCAGCCTGTGAAAATTATTATCCGTACCTTTCAGCTTTAACCCACTTCTCTGATCTATGGAAGTGAGACATTTTTTTCTTGGATTGTAGATTTTCTGTCCATTCTGCTTTGCAGCTCAGAATTTCCATTAAAAAAACATTCCTTAAGCTCATTTAGTATTATCTAAATATCTCATAGGTAAATTCACATGCTCCCAGCTGTATGTTACAGTAAGTACCCCCCTGTGCCCTCAGGACTGCATTGGATGTCAGTAATGAACATTGTGTGGGAGCGCTTCAGTTAGGCTCCGCCTGTTTTTAATAGATAAACTCTTATCTCCTTTAAGCAGATAGGTTCCCTCTATGTCAAATGTGTCATAACCGTGCAGTGTTATTGGTGCGTTCCTTTCACTGACGTTTCTCTGTATTGGGTGTGTGATTATTCTGTTTTAACAACATGTTACGAAACAGGGACGCCTTGCATCCAGGAGAATTTTTTTAATTACTCAAATGCAACATTGGACTACAGTAGTGAAGATATAATTACATTTTAAGGATGACTGGAATCACAAGAGGTAACTTCTAAGTTGGTTTGACTTTAAAAGTCAAACCAACAAATACACTGACTTTGTCATTTGGCATTATCTCTTTACCACAGCTTAAGGATACTCAGAGTTGTTTTATATCATTCATCTCACTTATGTATTCACTTTTGGCATAAACAGTTAAATCAAGACTCTGAAGATAGACAGTTTGTTTGCTGCTTTATATTAATATTGTTCTACTGCACAGCTTTATGAACACTGTCTGGTTTTAGAATTCTTCAATATAACTTCTTGTTCCTATTATTAACTGGAAATTACAGTGCAAATAGGGAATAACCTTTCACCATCTTGCAGGATGCTCTCCGGTTTAAGCTTAGCTGTCTTCTTTGTCTGGGCCACATTAAGCGCACACACTACTGGTCAACCCTGCCAATGTTCAGCCCTCCTGTCTGATGGCCTGCAGGTCAACTGCAGCTCTTTAAACCTCATGGAGCTGCCTCATCTGCCCTCAGACACCACAGAC
This sequence comes from Percina caprodes, assembly GCA_013375575.1. Taxonomy (NCBI): domain Eukaryota; kingdom Metazoa; phylum Chordata; class Actinopteri; order Perciformes; family Percidae; genus Percina; species Percina caprodes. The sequence goes on from JABXJD010000162.1 coordinate 670,346, forward strand.
CTCGATGTGCAGAACAACCGACTCATCTCGTTGACTCCAGGCCTCTTTGACCAACTGGTTGGTCTGAAAAAGGTCTCACTATCTGGGAACCCCTTTCATTGTGACTGTAGAATCCAATACCTGAGGAACTGGTTACTGAAGAACAGGGATGTTGTCTCCAAGGAGCCCACCTGTTCCAGTCCAAGCTCTGTGTCTCAGAGAGCCATCACTGAACTCAGCGACAACTACTTTTCTTCCTGTGCCCTGACAGACTGTACTTATGGGATTTATAGTACTGTGATGGGAGTGATACTATGCTGCCTTATTGTTCTGCTTCTGTGGAGCTTGAGACTAGCCAAAACATGCACATTCACTCTGTATATATATGAGAGACATTCAGGATTTGAGGCCGACTCTTTGCGCTCACTGAAGCCCAAACACAGGAGGAGGCTGCACACTGCACAGTCAGAGGTCAGCACGGATTCCCTCACATGTGCGGAGGATCTAGAAAAAACACTTATCAACATGGAGTTACTGCCACAAGTACTGGATGTGTTGCACAAAAAGCACAATATAAAGATAAAGGCTACCTGAGGGACCTTCTACAGTGAAATTACAAAAAATACGAGTGTCAAATTGAATTAATGGCAACACAACAGATTTCTTTGTTTTTTGCAATAAAGTTGTTTTTAAAAGTGCAATAAGTAATATATTTACTGTATTAAATCCAGAGAATTACTAAAATATGTCATCAGCACCCATATTATGCTCATTTTCAGGTTTGTAATTGTATTTTGAGGTTGTACCAGAATAGGTTTACATGGTTTCATTTTCAAAAAACACCAAAACTGCACATTGCTGCAGATCCTGTTTTTATGTCTCTGTTTTAGCTACAGAGTGAGACATCTCACTTCTATACTACCTTTGTTGGGAGTCGCACATGCTCAGTAGCTAGGTAAAATCACAGCTAGATAACTCTTTCTCCAACTTTGGTCAGTACAGGCAGGATTAGCTGGGAGACTTCTTCTAAACGAGGGGCACATGTGGAATACTTGCAGAACAGGGACATGTGAGTAGTTCTTTTGTAGATTATGGTGAACTAGTGTGTTTTGTAGCAGTGTTTTGCCATTGAGAACTAGCTAGCATGCTAGCGCTAGCATGTGCTACAGTTAGCCACTTCATGTCGGCTAGTGACGTAGAAAGCCGTGCAGATTTTGAACAGCTGACCCGGAGACTGAAGGCAGAAGACATACAGAAACCTGTATCTCATTTAAAACAATTTAAAAAAAAACACCCCAAATCCCAGAAAGTTTTTTTTCTTTTTTATAATATTGACACTTAGCTAAATTTAGCTAAGCTAAATACTATCTTTTCTGAAAATAATAGGCTACTTATCAACTGCCCAGTTTGAAGCCAGGCTGGGTTGCCAGATGTACCTGTCAAAACGCAAACCCAGCATGTTACAGCTGTAGAACAGCTATGGAAGCAGCAACAAACGCACAGGATCAACAGAGATAGATTCTATCCAACCTAAAATAAAAAAAAACAGAGACGCAAGAAACCCTGGATAAATAGTGTAGATGTATTTGAAAGATGGAGACAGATTAGAGGCTGAAAGGATGCTGAGTTGGCTAGTTTCCTCCTGAACAGGTAAGCATTAAGCTTCAGGCTAATTTATCACGGATACAAGGGATAGGCATTTTCAGGCATTTCAACATTAAATAGAATACTCGGTTACTCGCAAAAAGAATTGAGACACAGCCAGTAAAGTGATCCCAACTGGTTCTGGCTAACGCCAACATACTAACACGCGATAACTGCTGGAGCTGTCAAACGGTGAGTAATTTTATGCCAAGAAATGGTGGCTGTAAATCGGGTAGAGAGGACTGCGAGTTTGTGCTGATTTTAGCAGTTGTTGGAGTAATTTTAAACCAAGAAAGTGTGTCTGTCATTTGGTAGAGTGGACGGTGAGGTAGTGATCTTTTTAGCGGCTGATGGTGTAATTTTAAGCCAAGAGAGTGTGTCTGGCAGCCGGGTAGAGAGGACGGCAAGGTAGTGGTCTTTTTAGCTGTTGAGCTCTGCGTCAGCACACACTTTTTATGAATGTCAACACAGCCAGCATCTAATGTTGGCAACTCCGCTGTGATGTGGGGTAATGTCTGGCTATGTGAGCATAGCAAGCAACATTGTTGGAACCCCTTTCAACCTGGCAACCTCCGTTAACTTCCGAGTCTGGGGAGGAGGGCCTGGCGAGATGACTTTCTCCAGTATTTTGTATTTGGACTGCATTCCGTCCAGTGTTTAGGAATTTCTCCCATCTAGCGTTAGATCATATATCGCAAACAACTCTCTCGCACCACACAATTCAAAGTAGCCTACATATGACAGCTACGGTAGCCTTCACGCTTCTAAAAGCTGGTCTTTTGCTCTTTTCAATATCCTTTTTCTTTTTCTGGGCGAAGAAGGCTCCTGTTCCTGAAATTTGGATTTTGAATACGTGTCATCCTCCTTTTGTACTTCTTCACACTTGCCGGGGCCGGGAAGCGACAATATCCATTAGCAACACCTGTGAGTTTATCATGTGACAGCAAAAAACGCAAAAGGCGGAGCAGTACGTCCTGTATGTCCCTTACTGGCTAACGTATTCAAGATGGAGCATGAATATGGACTGTCTACCCCAGTTTGTTCATGCTAATGCAAATGTAAAATTTCAAGCCAAAAGGAATACATGTTGGCGGTAAATATTTATGAAAAATGACAAGTTTGTGAACAGGCAACACTGATTTTAATAATGAACAACTAAACGCGTTACACACTGGACCTATAACTATTTTAAATGCTAGCTGTCAGTATTCCATATTGGACCATTAATGTGAAACTGCTACATTAATGTCTCATTAATGACTTCTGGGTAACTGACATTTTTTGTCTTACAAGGCAATTTTATGCTGGGACATTTTAATCATTTAAGCAGGAAATGCGGCAGATAAATGCATAATAAATAATAATCCAACTGAAAAGTTTTTCATGTACACTGCAAGTCATAACATGCTTATTTCAGCATTTCTGGTTAAAGCTAAAGAAATGTGCACATTACAGATACACTAGAGTATTGAAGACTAGTTTGGCTTCTATATGTTTTAGGAAAACCTAGATATTCACGCTTTAGTCGTACAACCGATTGGTCAGTCCTACGGAACAATCTTCGGCATTTCTGATGAGTTGTAGATCATTTTTGATTGAAAAAAAACAACACACAGACAGTTTGTAAAGCAAGTTTAACGATTCCTTATAAGTTTTTATGCTAAGGTATTTACAATGAGTGAAATACTACAAATGATCAAAAAATAAAGCGGTAAAGGTTTTTTGAGTGTATCTAAATGTCTATATAGTTTTGCTTTTGGAATTACAATTTGAAGCATAAAAATTAATTTCTACATCATAATAAACAGGGTATGGCAGGAAAATACGGTAACATTTAACAAAGATGAAAGTCTCTGATCTCTGCAAAATACTGGTCAAGGCTCTCATAATGCAGACAGACATACAGTACTACTAGCGGACGATACAGCACATCAAACTGTTGTTTTTACAGTACAAGTTTTACTCTCATGTTCATGCATAGAACAGAATAGATGGGTAAACAAATGTTTAAATTGTAATAATAAAAAGCCACCATGAGAATAGGGGTCAACTGTTATCTGAATAGGCTTCTTAAAAACACTGGTAAATTCTGGTAATAAATATAAGGATCATTTCAGGATTTGGGATTATCTAAAACATTGCTATCATCTAAAAAAACAAAAACATAGTAGGGTCAAATAAGGCAGTTACTTAAATGTTTCCATGATGTAAACAGGTAATAAAAGGTCATCACAAATAGAATGTTAAGGAGCAGTTGACAATAACCGTTACATGATTAAGTTTTTCTCAACAAGGAAAGTTTAGAAGATGACCCATTTTTTGTCTGCCAATGTCCACAGTGCACGGCTCCTACAGGTGTATGCATTGAGTGGTTTACCCAGTGTAATGCTCCGCCTTCCACCTCCCGATTATAGGACTTTCATAAACACACAACCCCTGTTGGCTAAACTCTATTGAGGCACAAACCTCTCCAGCTCAAAGATGAGGTCTACAGCTTCTGCCACATCCTGCACAATGTGGTGTGGCTCCACCAGCGCAGGGTCAAATCTGAAGTCCCGGTGGCCGTGGAACACAGTCTCTTTGATGCAGTGACTTGCATCCGACGGCACTTCTACGTTGGGGTTGTACACCCCTGTGCATACTAGGATAGACTTACAGGAAGTGGCAGCGGGCAGCGCTAGCTCGCTCTCCCACAGATTGTCCCTCTCCTCTTCCTGGGGCACTGCAGTGGTGGACCCTGTGGCGGAGACCATCTTAGCAACAGCTTTGGGGTTCTTTCGAGTAACTCTCTCCTCCAGGTAGCGGTTGTATAGATTGGCGCCATAGATGTCAGTCATAATGTTATCCCTAAGGGTACAGAAGGGAAGAGATTACTCAGTGCCTTAGACATTATGCATAAAGCTACTCCGCCGGTGAAAGAGCAATTAAAGCAATTGCTGGAACAACGCAACCGCAACCATCGTGATAAAAAGTTGAAGTGAAACTTGCAAGTTCTGAAAAGGAAGGTGTGATATGTTCACTTGTGAGCAGTTGAAAGGAGGGAGTGTTTGTATTTTCATAATGTTTAATACCTCAGCATTTCAGCTTGGTAACATTGCAAACCTAAGTTACAATGTGAGCACACACTTTTAAAAACATAAATAAAAGTCAGGTGAGGTTATCCCAATTTTAGTATGCAATTCTTGTTCCTGCATCATCAGACTGTCAAAAGTGAATTCTGATCATGTTGGTCTCATTGCTTCTTTAGGTTATTCTATTTGCTGTTAAATATATTTGCAATAAAGAATAAAAAAACATGGGGTCTTACCCTATAGCATAAAGGGTAGTGACGGGAAGTTTCCATTGCATTTGCATGGCTTGGGTTCTGATGAGGTACTCTGCAAAATGGTAGGTCAGCTCACTCGGTTTTCCCATGAGCGCCTCATACTTCAGGTCTTTACCTGTTATCTTCTTATAGATGTTCTCTAGGCAAACCAGAAATGTCCCATGGCCAAACCTGAGCCAAATGAAAGACAAAAGGGATATACATTTACATTTGGCCGTTTTTTAAATCTGTGCTTTAGTTGCTAATGTTAATAAATGAAATCTTCCTTTTAACTGTTGTGTGACAGTGCTGGTTACCGTGGAGAATGTGCCTCAGCCATCCACATGAGGTCCATGTTACAGGCCAGCAGGGGGAGATGAGGCATATTTTGGGTTTGGTGAACACTGCTGAGGTTCCCTTTGGTCAACAAGAGGTCTATTATCAGCTGGAGGTTGGTCTCCCATCGGATTGGCTCCCCGAACAGAACCACGGCTGTAGGTAAAATTAAAACAGTAACATTAAGTCTGACAAAGCCGATGCCAAGAAATAACTATGAAACTGACTGATGAAAGGTACATGTTCTCACCATCAATCTTAGGAAGGTTGCCAACAGGATTGGACTGTAATGGAAAAAAACATTGCTGTCACTAGAGAACAGTGTAATGTTTGTATTATCCACTTCCTGCACCAGATTTCAATATCTCACCGGCAACTTGGGTCTCCTGTTGTGATCCACCATGTCCAGCAATGGGAATGATTCCCTCAGCATATCAACACTTACAACATTCGTAAAGCCCACGCTGAAGACACAGTGTTAGGGAGAAATGAAGTGTACTATGCAAACCTAATATAAATTAATCACAAACAGAAAACATAGCAAAGCAAGATTCCAGGATACTTTGTAGCAATTTCCAGGACTGGTCCCTGTCCTGACACCAGCACACACTTGTCATGAAACTTATTAAACATCCTCAGGGGACTGTGGGACATAATGACTTGATCTTGTGTAATCTGGAAACAGATAAGTGTTAGGCAATGTTATTAGTAGAGGTGAGAAGGGACACCAGATTAATAAAAGTAAAAAAAAGTGCAGGTTCTGTGTCTCAGTTTGTTATATTCATTCTACATAGAACAGCTAAAGCAATGTCAACAGCTTAACTCACAGGTACTCCCAGGATGTGAGCGAGCTGGTCTGCTTTTGTTTGTCGGAGGCAATTCCCTGCATTTGTGACAAACACAACTGGCAACACAAATTGTCCCTGAGAGTCGACCAATTTCTCAAACGCCTTCTTTGCAGCAGGGATTGGCATCCTGCCCCGGACCAGCACGCCATCAATGTCAAACAACAGCCCAAAGTTTGGCTGTGGCTGTGGAAGGAAAGGAATGGACAAAAAAACAATTAATCAGCCAAGCGGCAGGCAAAAAATGAAATAGAAAAAATAAAAAATGGATGAAGGAGGCTGAATGATCAATATGATGGTGTAAGGGAATTAACTGGAGAATTTGTAACCCTGCACAATAATCAAAGGTGCCTCTTCTGCACAAATTGCCAAATTTAAAGACTTAAATGTAAGTTATAGTATGTATAATGCATGTGGAAATTGTTGCCACACATCATAGTGTGTTTCTAATAACATACTAAGGACAGAGATGACTCTAGTCTCAAGTATGACATAATATAAAACAAGGGGCACAGATAATCTACAGTGGGAATCCTATGGTGACACAGCAGTACATAGGGGTAGGACAATATGCATTGTTAGCATAACTAATCTTAAGGGCATCTCAATGTGTATGCGGTTACTGGGACTAAAAAAAAAACCTGCGCTTGTTTTTATCATGAGGGGAAACCCAATAGGCTACTGTAAGCTACATCTGCTCTTATCCCTGATGTCAGGTCCCCTGTTGTTCCTGCCAGCGCGTCCACAGCTAAACATTGTAGCGTATGCAGCGTCGACTTGATTTACCGTAACAATCTGAACCAACTAGCCTACAAAGTACAAAGTATCGCCTTGTCAACAATGTATTGTTTGCATGAGTCCGAGGCGCAGCAACAGCTCGACCCGTACCTTGCTATTAGACTGAGTTCCGCAAACCCCGCACCGAGAACCGACAATCCCAGCTTTTCGTCTGGCTTGACGGTTACTCAGGGTGCACAGGCCCCGGTAAAACGGCAGGAATCCCCTCATCGCTTTTGTTTATCGCCGGGTTTGAAATAGAGAAAACAATATTAACCAAAACGACCGGGCACGAAACGAGAGCCGGCTCGGTCCGGCCGCCCTGGCTGATGAGGTTTTTTTTTTTTTTTTCGTCGTAGGCTCTCTCGCCTAGAATTTGATTGGACGAGACCCAATGACGACATATGAGGAGTAGGCGGGTCCCTTGCTGCATCTATGCCGGAATGAGGCGTAGGCTATGAGAGCTGCATCTGCACTGCAACCCCCGCTGCCATTTTAGGCACCGAGGTGGAGTTGTGTTTCTTGCACGCCACGCACCTCGATGAATCATGGGAGAGTGCAGCAGAAAAACACGAGCTCATTGATCGCATTTACCCATCCGATCAGGTTTTTTTTTTTTTTTAAACAAATAGCTTGTATATTTATTTCATGGAATGTTTTATTTATATCCAGTCCGACTCGCACATGGTAGGATTAATAAAGGATTTTGAAACTTTAATGAACCATAACGATTTTCCATTCTACTCCCCGACTTTTGCTTTATGACAGAATCATAAGCATGGTGTCACAGTGCACCAGTCTGTCCTCATGCCCTAGATGTGCCTCAGGGGTGGCTAAATTTGAAGCAGAGAACCAGCAGGAATTTAGCAGGGAAACCTGACCTGACACCAGAATCCCCTTTCCAGTTTTACCCAACAGCTCTGTGAATCAAAACTCCCTTTTTAACTGAAGCGTGGATGCACAAATTGAATGGATGCTTATAGTTTAGGATAAATGTGGTTGAATTTTAGGGATCTAATGCTACAATGTCTTACCAAGGTATATTAACAGAGGGCAGCCAAGTAAAAGGACAAAATGTTTGTGGAACAAAGAAAGATACTTTGTGTGCCGTTAACCTACAGATGTAAATCAGTTATATGTATGTCTAGCAGGTCATTTTGGATATCAACTTCTTTTTATACAGGCTCATGAGGTGATTATGTATGTATGTCAGACTCACAGTACAGTTTGAGACAGATCTTTTAAGAATGGACTAACACCTGTAAAAGTAAGGCATTTTAAAAGAAGAAATTAAATGACACCAGGTCCTCCCCGTGCTCCTCCAGCTTTATTGATAGTTTAAAATTACATTTCTATTTTCTAGGACTTCAGTTGCACTTTCCTTCCGACTTAAAAACTGAGTACAAGCAAATGGTATTTATACAGTAGTCTAAGTGATATTGTACAAAAATAACATTTTGATTTCTGTGAAAACATTTTTTCATTCCCAAATAACTCCTAATTCTGCTGACAACTGCTCGATGTTAAAGTTTGCCAAGGTAAAAAAACAAAAATTCCAAAGCCATTTTAAAAGAAAAAGTCTACCTTGGACTACCAAGTGATATTTAAATTGTAAACAGATTTCTATAAAAGAACGCGTTTCTTTTAATACCTCCAAAATTTTTATATCGTAGCAATATAACATGTAGTTTGTTATCGCCTACTTAGCTGCTCGTAGGTCTGAAATGCATCATGTTATGAACTGTTTCCATGTCATACTCTCTTGGCCAACTCATATCCCACTAAAACAAACCAAAATAACCATACATGGAAGTTTGGTTTCCATTTACTCCCTTCTTCTATCTCATTTTACTGAGGCTCTCTTCCACAAGCTCAGAGGTCCTATAGATTCCCATATTTAGTCCCATTTATTCATCTCTGATCACCAGTGGCTTGGAAAGGGGGGTTCTTTAACAAAGCATTATACATAACACCGCTACCAAACTAAAACATTTTTGTATTGAATGCAGAAAGATATTTTTTCACCCCTTTCATTGTATTACATGTCGAGAGGCTCACTGGCCTGGGACTAGCCTCCGTTAGCCAACCTTTGGCCAGTGAAGAGGATTCAGAGAAAATAATACAACCAACCATCAATCTGAAAAAGGAGGGGCAACAGAGGGCGCTGATTATGCACTGCCTTCAATGGTGCAATCTTTTGCCAGGTGGCCCGCCTTTCCGCAGTTGTAGCAGTTAGTCTCGCTGGCTTTACTGCAATGCACAGCAACGTGGCCAATATCGCCACACCTAGAGGATACGAAAGTCGTTAGCTCAAGTGAAAGACAAAAAAAAAAAAAAAGGAACACAATAAGCTATTTAAAACAGGACTATGAGTCAACTCACCTGTAACATTTCACCTTATCGCAAAGTTTCTGGATGTGGCCAAACCCACCGCAGGAGTAGCACTTCTGCTCGTTGGCATGATCACAGTCACGGGCCATGTGGCCAGCTTTACCGCAGGTGTAGCAGAGCTGCTCCCTCTCCTTTTTGGGCTCCTTGCAGTCCCGGGAAATGTGGCCACTCCTGTGGCAGTTGTAGCACGCTAAAAAGAACAAATAAATAAAATAAAACATACACATTTGTCAAAAATGTATTGCCATGTCATATAAAGGTTGGTTCTAAAGAAATTATAAATCTTGTGGATACTATACGGTTATGTGTGTGTAGCATGGGAATCAAAATGTTGTAATTACTTCTGTAATGTGGTGTAAGAAAACAGCACTTCACACCAACTAACTAGAACTGAAATGGAAGAATTAGAACTGCAATGCACACCATCCTCAGTTTGGTCACAGTCCCTGGCCATGTGTCCTTGGTCTCCACACCGATAACAGAACAGCTCTGGAATGACAGACATTAGTATGCAAAGATGAACGGAAGACTAGGTTTTAATTTATGGCTGCAACTTCCCCAAGTGTTTCTCCTCAAATGAATATGTGCCATTGGGAATGCTGCAACAAGGCCCATCTGTAACCCCACACTACAGCTACATAGGGAATAACACACTCAATGTTATTTATAGTGTCAAATCATAGCCGACGTCATGATAACATATGTCAAATGGTCTATGATAAAAGTGTAGAGAAAAATATGTAAGCCAGAATAATGTAATAATTATTTTGTACTGGGTGTGGCCTGAATATTAGATAGTACCCTTGCCTCGTCCCCGACCCCGGCCGCGTCCACCTCCACCACGTGCGCTTGGGCAATGCTTGACCCAATGCCCAGAGCGGCCACATCCAAAGCACTCGCTGCTGCTGCTCATTTCCATTCTCTGAACAAAATGACATGACACATATTAGGACACAAAATTCAGTTGAAGGCAAAATCTTTACAGGCACCATTGAACTCACACACACACTCTTCCTTCACTGGGCCCATTTTAGCTGTGATTTTCAGCCAGACACAGAAGGAAGACAGTTCTTTTCAACTGGGAATCATCATAATATTCCATCTGTACATTATAATCATACCTGGCACAGGCATGAATTGGGAGGATATTTATGCCAGTGTATATTGTTTTCATTTTCTACATTCTGGCTTTAATAAAGTTTAGAAAGTGACCTCTGATTCAACAATTAAGCTGCTTCGTATGCTGGTCAAACCCTTACGCTTTAACATAGCACATTACTCCCGTCACTAGTAGCCCAATCTGTTTACACTACTTCCAAACTACTTACTAACACATTAAGTTGGATTTATTTTCAATTGTGCAAAAATAAACTGCCCCCCCCCCAAAAAAAACAACTAAAAACTACAAAACACACATATTTAGCGATTTGTCATGTGGTGTAAAAGCATGTTGAGCAATAAATCTTACATTTTAACCAATGCAGCTGTTTACAAGCAGTAAATGGACAGCTGATGGTGGGATGTTTAAGCAGTGCAACCAGGTGGCATTTGTGCCATGTCATCAAGAATGACCCGATCATGGACATAATTATCTCATGAAAACCATTTTCAAAAAATAAAAAAAATTCGGTTTCAGATGACGATTATTTAAAAACAATTCTTCATATCTGAGTACAGCACTTAACCGTCCCACCAGTACTGCACGGGTGAGTCTAGCATGACTACCAGGGGGATCTAATCTACAATCAAACATTTTTTCAGCTGTGGTGTATATCATAATTGGCCATCAGAATACATCTAACTACTACGCTAACTTACACGATTTCCCAATGGAATCATGCTGTGATCGCCATAGGCCACACTTCGTTTGCTGACGGTGCTAAAGACATCAGGTCGGGAAGAATGGGAGTTAATGAGTACCCAAGCTCTTAGTGGTAAGTAACGTTACCCAGAAAACGATTTGGTACAACAAAACGAATTTGGATTGAAGTAACCTGTGTATTAGCGCAAAGGCTAACTTGTTGCTTCCCATGCTTATAATTTCCATTCAAATGCACGCCGGGCCTCGAGTTATGGGTTACATAATACTGCTTTACTAAATAGTTGCTGAAACAATGTTTCTTCAGTAGCCACAGAAGAGCTCGTCTCCACTAGAGTACAGACAGCTGACTTTAGATTATCTTCGATCATTTAGTCCACCATGGTGCTATCACACCACCGATTAACGGCACTACAGAAATGACCATTAAAGCATGCCGTGGGTTGTGTGCGCTAAGTCGGGAAGCTAGCTCCAGAGGGCAGTCCCATCACATCGTGTTATGATGAGCATCTGCTAAAATCGTAACCATGAGGACTACTAAAGATTAAAGATAACGCGAGTCGGTTTTTTTTAATGTACGGACCATTATCCACGTAAGTAACCCAGACAACGTGTTTCCGATCTGAAACGGAATGAAATGCCAAAGGTTGAAGCTACGCTAACGTTGGCCTAGTCACGTTGATTTTTCTGCGTACTCGCGAGACACTGGTGCTGCTGGCTAGCACATGTTAGCACACCGCCTCACGATCACGACCAAGAAGCACGGTTCCGTCGACGATCGGTCTTCTCCCCCTAGTAACAAAGTGTCGGCACGGCACTTAGGGCGATAAAGGGTTACCGTAGATGGTTTCTGCCGGGTATTCAAGTAAATATACCGTGAAAACAAAATTTCCCGCGCAGGGCGCACAGACCAAAGTCGTTGTGACGAGCTAACGTTACTAGCAGGCCGGGCTGAGAACCCGATGCTTCGTTACTAAGACCAAACCAGTGCGTTCTTAAAAAAGAAACCGGACCAAACATCCAATTTTACACTATCACCAGTTTAAAAACGATATCGTTTCAACGTTTCCACATGTAATAAATATTGATTAAAAACATTTCAATGCTGTTTTATTGCTTACCTCGCTGGCTACCTAGCTCGGTCAGTGTTTACGCCTCCTTCTTTGCGCTACATGCGGTGTGTGATGAACAGGAGTTCCTGAATTGTCATTCACAGTATCCAGTAAAAAGCTGCACAGTCATTGGTCACATACTCTGCAAGCAACCAATCAAACGCAAGAATGTCTGGACACCGCCTCTATGATTCAGCCAATCATGGCTACATGATGGTCCCTTTTCCCCAGACTGGACTTGTTTTTCCAACTTAATGATCAACATTAGAGAAGGAATATGTAGATAATAGCAATATGCTACAACTGGTAGACTACTACTAGCTACAACTAAACTCCCAATAAAGGGCATAAAATGTAAATTGTAAAATGCAAACTATTCACATTTTAACAGGAAACTTAAAATATATATGAAATGGTTTCATGTGATAATAGCCTATAAATGGGTTACTGTCTGTAAAGAGGTTAATCTCTTAATTATACCACTGTTTCTCTTAAAACTAACCAGGCAGATGAAAGTGTTAAAGTAAAAAGTGTATTTGAAATGTATAAGAAACAGACTAAAGTGGATCAGAATCTTTTTTTGGTTGTCTTCTGATGAGAAATACATGAATAAATAATAAGTAAATTTAAAACACTGAAGTAATTTTTTATACAATTTGTGCACTTCTTAAAAAAAATCAGAAATAACCATTTATATGCTACTTAGTTTGTTTGAGAGTGTTAAAAATGGGGAAAACAAAGAATCCTGAATTGTATTAAAATGTAAATAGACCTAATAGTATAATGATCATAAAAATCTAGCAATAGTGTGTATGTGTTTCAGACTAATTGTATAACCCTGATGCGGGCCCTTCTTGTTAACGAATCCTGATTGCATCATATTTTAAATACAAGTGGACTGATGGAGACAACAATCCATGGGAGCTGCAAGCATCTCAGCTAACTGGCCTGAGTGCTCAGTCAGATCAATAAGTGGGAAACATGCATTCATCTCAGTCTTAAGGTGGCTTTTGTTGTAAAGCTCTCGAGATAGCAATTATTATTACCCATGGTCTTTGTTCTGCAGCTGACAACCTTAGATACAAAGCAGGGGGAAGGTCACAACCTGGGGTGCATCATTTTTGAATTGATTAAAAGATGTATCACCATATTACCCCATGCTGACTAAAATACACTTGTACTGTTGCATGTGAGGTGGAGTACCTTAAAACGCTCTACAATGACAAAGCCCTGCCCTCCTCTTCACAGAAACAGTATTTGGCATGTCTGTTATTTGTTAGATGGGATATCTCCTAGAAAATAGACTAAATTGTAAAGTTAGACGCGCAGAATGAACGCAAAATTGGAATATAACATGGGTTTGTGATTTAGATTTCTAGTAAAAATGGTCTGCTGCTGCTTTATGAAACAATGTATGCTGAACCCATCAAGACACACTGACCGGGATGTTTATAAAGCTGTTTTTATTCTCAGATGGTGTCAACTCCAGCTTGCTGAAAGGACCTATGAGCCATCTGTAATTAAGGTTCCTCAGGGGACCCAGACTGGGATGCTACAGAGATGGTGAACACACGGTGAGTGTAGAGGGTTCACAATTGTACTATTGCTAGACCAGTTTTTGGAAAGGAGAAGATGTGTTCTTGGCTAACAAAAAGCTTATGTTTAAGTCTGTTATTATGATTGTAACCATTTCAAATCCATAAACTACATAATCATGCATTTCCTTCAATTTAAAGAAAATCCTCACACCTAATGTTAGGCCTAATAGGTGGAACCTTTTCAATAGCCTACATGGCATACTACAAGTTGACTATTGTCTTTTTGAATAGATGTGTAAAATGTGGCTGTCGTGAATATCTGAAAGTCTCCGAAATAATGTCCAATGCTCCAACGCTGCACTGTCCCCAAATCTCCAGATGATGGTGCACTTGGAGTCCATAATGGATTAGCCTAAACTCCTTTACTCCAAACCGGTAGTGGGCTGATTTTTTTTTCTTTTCAAAAGTTGCCTTTGCAACTATTATTTTAATAAAAAAACTATATAAAAGTTTCACATTGCCTTTAGGGAAAATGAACCCGCATGGGCTCAACGCGACGTATAGCGGCTACAGAATATAACTTTAAATAGGCGTGCTGTAAAATATGGTCGTATATTTAGAAACCAACATTTCATTTATAATAAGCAAATACAAATGTTTTACCACAGTGGGTGGGATTACATGTTGTGCTGTGATTGCGCAGTGTGAGTAATGCTGATGATGCTTGCAACTCTTGTTATGACTGCGAGGTCCTGTTTCAATCACTGGCGTCAGACGGACGCACGACACCAACTAAAACCTTTTCACCTTCTCCGTAACAACGTAAATATTGATTTTAAAAGCGAGGCAGTGCCGATCACTTATTGGAGTCTTAATTTGAAAGTTCTCCACGGGATTTAAGAGTAGCCTAGGCTATCCCTCGCCTTGTCACTTTGAGGGTCCGACGGATTTTTTTTCTTTCTCGCATTTACCACGACTGGGAGTTCAAACTTTTCCTCTAGCCTATTGTATTTGGTGGCTCGTATAAGAGACCCGCCTGTGACCTCCACGTCTTACGTTATTGCTACATTTACCGGATTCACAATTGGATACAATTTCAGGTTCTTTACCAACTTCGACTTTTTCCTTTTTCTTTGAATGCGTTGCAAATATGATGATGTCACCGACGCCAGTTTTTCCTGAAGTTATGGCGGAGCACAACTTTCCTAACTTCTCTTGGTAAGCACACACAGGCTACTGGCTCTTAGCATCGCTACTCTTTGAATTATGTTTTTGAAAAAAACTAACTACAACTTGTTAATGCTTCTCCATAAGGCGCATGACCACGAAATGCATCGTTTGAACAAGGGGAATTTGAATGGAGAGTGAACAGAGCTGAGCAGTGAAGTTTAACGATAGAGAGATCGCCTCTGAGGGCCTACAGGCAATTTCACACTAATAGCTGGATGTACCAGGCCTTATAAAAACACTAATAGCTTCTGTAGTTGTGTCAATCGTGCAAGCATTTCATTAGTAGCCCAGGCTTATTTTGCTAGTAGGCCTACGTTTAGTAGTAAGTTGGATTTCATTGGAACTCAATTGAAGGCGTTTAAAAGTCAGCGAGCCCACGTAAGTCTCCTAAAATATGCAAACCTGCTGACATTGACCTCACCTACATTTATGACTCCATCCAAGTCAAAGATATCCCCTCTGTGGATGCAACAGTAGTTGTGGGTTTGTGAAGTCGACTGTGTTATGTAGATGGGTCTGTTATGTAGAACAGATCTAAGCAGCAGATGGGAGTAAAGTCTAATTATTCTGGACTTAACTTTTTTTTTTTTTTTTTCTGTTGATACTTTAGCCCTTTCTGATTCGTTTTGAACACCATTCTTGCAGCATGGTGGGAAGGGTGGAAGACCCACAATCTTCCAAGTTCCTTCTTTTCTGTGTTGATGACACACACACCTGTATGTGTGCTGTGACAGCTAACTACTAACTGCAGTAATCATCTCTTCATTGTTGACAGGTCTTTGTATAGGACTCACCAGAGATAATTAAAATAAGGTATACACACTGAAAATGAAGATCAAGAATCAGCCAAGTTTCTTCAAGCCATGGCATGGTTGACAAATAATTTTTTTTCTCAAGAAGCATAGATGTTTTTATTTAGTGCACCAGTAGTTTTATTAAAGTTATTTTCCTCCTATATTTCCAAATTAGACATTATATATGAACATTGTGATACTAAATGTTACAAGCTGTTGACTTTTAATTGCCAGACCATGCAGAAATAGTCTGAGTGCATATAAGGCTGACTGCTGAAACAACCTGAGATTCCTGTTCTGAGTGTGTGTGTCTACATTGCTCTGCTGCTCCCTTCTCAAATGAAAAGAAAAGCACAATTGCTGGTGTTATGCCATGAAAACACTTGCTATTCTTAAAACTAGTTGCTATAGTATAGGGTTGAGCCCATAGTTTAATTAGCAAATACGACCACTAAGTGGTTCAGAACAGTACATGTTCTCTTACTTTTCCTGTCATACTTGCTATTAACATACATAACCCTGAAATGGCCCTAATCATGGCATCACATCTGGCACTTAGGGAGATGATGTTTAGAGATTACATCCAACAAGTTTTCGACGTCATAGCCCAAACCTTAACTTTGACACCAAGGTTGCACACCACTGTTATTAGAAGAAAGAACTCATGTAATATTAGGTAGTCACTTCTTGCTGTGAGCTCTCAAGCATGTAGACTGGTAATACTGTGTGCATTTTTTTCAGAGTGCACTTGACAGATTGAGTGCACTTGGCTTTACTAATGGAGCACCTCCAGGGCGCGTGGAAGACCCTGAGCAACGGTTTCGGAATGAAGGACTCGGCGTTTGAGGGCCCGTGCCTTTCCCCGACGTTGGTCCAGGGCTTTCCTTGTCAGCGTCGCTCCTCAGATGACAGCAAGATGCCCGACTCAAAGACGAGCAGCACTATCCGTGTCTACCTCCCAAACCAGCAACGCACTGTGGTGAGTGGATTTTTCCTGCGTGCAGAAGATGGCATACTGATTTCCAGACTTCCAATAAGGCTGCAAAATGACTGCAGTTGAACACATACAGTAGTACGGAGCTGCTTACATCCTGGCAGGCAAAAAAGGAATTAATACTTTTTTGTCCCTCAGGTAAATGTGCGACCAGGAATGACCCTGCACAGTTGCCTGATTAAAGCATTAAAGGTGCGAGGTCTGCAACCTCAGTGCTGTGCTGTTTTTAGGCTGCATCCAGGACAGAGGAGGTGAGCTTGCTACTACCGTGGGTTTGCAAGATCAGAAATTGTAGAAATCACATTCCTACCCGGTCAGGTTATTTTTGCTCTCTTTATACACCTTCATGCAAAGCCTTTTTTATATATTTTTTTTTGCACCAGTAAAAAATTACGGATGGATTGGAACACTGACTGCACCTCCCTTATTGGAGAAGAGCTACTGGTGGAGGTTTTAGATCACGTTCCCTTGACGACGCATAATTTTGTGAGTACCTAAAAGCTTTTACGATATCCTCACACTCAAGTCACTGCAAAGGGTTACTGCTAAAGAAACACTTTTTTTCCCTTGTCATTTTCAGGTTCGGAAAACGTATCTGAAACTAGCGTTCTGTGACATTTGCCAGAAGTTTCTTTTGAATGGATTCCGTTGCCAAACGTGCGGCTACAAATTCCATGAGCATTGTAGCACCAAAGTGCCCACGATGTGTGTGGACTGGAGCAATATCAGACAACTCCTGTAAGTGTCTTCACCTTAAAATGGGAGCATAGTGTAAGAAAGGCCATCATTAACTTCTCAGTACATTCTGTAACAATACTTTTTGAACATTTAGATGCCGAATAATTCATTATAGAAATATAACTGACAAATATGCTTGCTATATAGAATATAAATTATATAGAATATTTATATCATTTCATTCAATCTGAGGTTGGATTCACACTGCATCAGACATTGTGTTGTTGAGATAAAGTGATGCCACACGTCTCCTGATTAGGTCTAAGCCCGTATATATGGATTTGCATACTCACATAGAATAGAAGTTTGTTAGTGGTATTTTGCATGCAATCTATCGCACAGACCGTAAGCATTGAAAGATCCATATCATTGTCAGCCCTTATAACCCCAGATAAGCCCTTTCACCTGACAACCATTGCAGTCTGTAGCAGTTAGCTGTTATTTGATTAAGCGTTCACACATTCCCACGCACTGTATGCTACAAGAGATTCACTCTGTATCACTCTTTATCTTCAGGTTGTGTCCAACACCTGGTGAGAGCGGTGCCCCGTCACTTCCCCCGCTGACGTCCCGGCGAATGAGAGAATCCTTATCAAGATTTCCAAGGTAAGGCAAAGTTTTTGATATTTGACCAATCCATAACCCAGTACAGTAGTAATTGCTCTCAAGATTACATTCTTCCCATTCTCAGGTGCAAATGGTACATGCACAAATGAGACATTTTGGAAAGCCAAGCATATGCATGCACACACAAGATACAAACTATATGAAAATGCTTTTGCTGAATTGAGCCCTCCTCTTTTGCCTCCAGAGGAAAGGACATGACTTGTCTTTTAGTCGGGCCCTGTGAAGTTTTCTTGTAAACAAACAAAAGTTATGTTTACATTCTGTGTGTGTGTGTGTGTGTGTGTCCCCTTGAGCTCTAACAAATGTGTCCAATCCTCATAAAACATTCACAAAGCCGTTTTTCTTTTTTAAGTATTTCAAATCCAGCATTGTTTATGTGCACGTTAACAGTTTCCTCTTGCCCTGTCTATGCGGGTGCATTGCCACATATCTTGGTATGTTACGTGCGTTCATCTGCGTGCGTGTGCACGAGATAAACAAAACCGGGACCCTTTCATACAAAAACGGCTGCAAGAGGTCAAAAACATGTGGGGTGCTACGTGAACTGCAAACTGCTGGCAACTCAGAAAGGAAAAAATAAAGTTTTAGTTGCTGTGGAGTACTGAATAATAAAAATGAGGTATTGGATGAGTGTACTGGTTATAGATGTGGAGATACATTGGTAGGTTTAGGAAGCCATGATGACCTTTTATTTTCTGTTATTTGTCATGCTTGACTACAAAACAGCCGTAGTTCTAATGTGGCAAGAACCTTAATCTTAATTGAACGGAATCCTATTTTTAAGACAACATCCTCAGCTTTATGGAGGCTTACCAGTCCAAGTGCTGATGTAATGAGATGTGTGAAAAGAGCCTGTTGTTTCAGGAGCACTTAAAATTGTTAAAAAGCACTCTGAGCTGCCAAATTAGTGCTCACAAAGTATCAAGTTGTTCCATGCAGAGCGATCTCAAATACTCTTTTGAAACATAGTCATGTATTGCCAGAAGGGGGATTGCTCTCACGGAGTGCACTCCATGGTCATAGGTGTTATTTAATAGGATCTCTGTTTATATACACCTTACTCAGCTTCCACTGTCCCCAATTTAACCAGCAGCTACAGTACAGCACAGTTTAATCCAGTAACAGGGCGGTTTTGGGATATATTTTGACTTTATTAGATTTTTGGGCTTGTAAAAATGAACTTCTCAAGTCAGACTAACATTTGGATTGTTTGCAGATTAACATTTTTGGCTGGTGAGCTTTGTACTAGCTGAGCCAATGCTGATCTTGGCAAGGCCACAACAAAATTAACCAAGAACAACTTTCTCACTCTATTTTTGCAGTCCCCCCGCCCCCAATATAGTAGGCCACTTATTGATTTTGCATGTGTGGTAGCAGATTGTTGATGGCACTAGATAAACAGATGAAGTTTGAATGGGGAAAGTGAGAGAAAATGACAGAAATGAAACCAGAAAGCCCCTGCATCAACCACCACCACACCCAGGGCAGTCCAATTTTAAAGAAGTCCCAGCATTCAGTGTTTGCTTTTTCTGTCAAATGTAAACCCTGTGTGTCATATCAGTGACACAAGATGTAGACAAACAATAGCTGCTTGGTCGTAATATTCCATCCATGTTCACCTTCACAGCTCAGCCCACCGATATTCCACCCCCCATGCCTTCAACTACACCACGCCTTACACACCCACAGGCGGCTGGCTCTCCCAAAGACAGCGCTCCACTTCCACGCCCAACGTCCACATGGTTAGCACTACCATGCCTGTAGACAGCAGCATGATTGAGGTAACTACACACAAAACTTCTTGGATGTCCTATCTACCACTCAGTGATAAAGTGTTAAAATGTTTTATTGCTTGTGGTAGGAATGCTTTCTTGTAGCAGTCCGTGGGACATCGACGCTATCGGAGCCTCTTAAAGAAGCTGCTCCTCTGTTGGACCAGTGTGAGGTGGAGAGGGTGGTTGGGGTTATCCATGATAACAGTTTGTTCACTGACCTCCTCTCCACCACAGCTTCAAAAGTGTCCTGTTTGCAGCCAATAACGGGGCACTTTTGAAGCTGTTCAAAGTCACTCCTAAAATATCTCCTACGTTCATCTCTAGGCATCCCAACTATCTTCGCCCTGCGTCTTTCTACCTCTTATCTACTTCTGTGTTATGTAATCCAATCCACCTGGGTGGGGTTGGGCCTGTTTTTTTTTTAATTCCCCTGATGGCATCTTATTTTAGCGGTTTTTTTTTTTTTTTCTTTGTTTTATATGTGCGACACTTGACTTCCCCCTGTGCAGTTCTAGTTTCTGCTTTTTCACTGTCCATGTTCTTGCATAATCAGCTCACTAGTTTTACATGCTTTGTAGAATATCTTTTCTATATTCTGTCCAGGAAGTAACCTGGGCATCACTCTTTGCATTGTTCCTTCCTTACTCTCCTTTACTGTGTCCCTTTTCCTCCTGACCTCACTGGCCTGTTGTATTGTGTACCTTGCTGGGGAGTAGCTAGACTGCCTGAATACCTCCCCCAGCTCCTGGTGCCATAGATTCTGGCTGAAGAGGAAAGTAGGTATTGTGCACTTCTCCCAGTCTTTTGTTGAGGCCTCATCTGAGAGTCCAGAAAAGGTTAGAAAGCGGAGCGTCTGTGTGCGGTCTGAATGGCATGCATTGCAAACAGGCTATCTGCATTCACATCTTAGTACTGAAGTCAAACCATGAGTGACTACACAGCATATGTTCTACTGTTTGAACATGCTGACAGAATTTTCTCTTTTTTTGTTTGTAGGATGCAATGCGTGATCATGACTCTGGTAAGTGCTTGCTCTGCATTTCGTCATGTTACTTTTGTGCTGCATGACACACTTCCTCCCTTCACCCTCTCCACTAATAGTACAGTAATAGTTAAGCAGTAGAGGTGGTAATCCAACACTAATCTGTATGTGATAGGTCACTTCATGTTCATTTGAGGGTGATCCTGATAACAAGGAGGACAGTTGTGTCCCAAATTGTTAAATAGAGAAGAATAGATTACTACAATAGGGCTGGGGCGATATCCCTTTGTCCCGATTCGATTCTTTCACAATACATGGGTGCTGATTCGATTGGCACCCATGTATTCTAGAATATTACGATTTTTTTATTTTTATTTATTTTTTTTAACAAAAACAAAAGTTGAATAATACACTTATCATGATGACACTATATCATATGACATTTTTGTAAAAACAAATTTTCTAAAAAGAATGCACATCACATGTCCGTCATTGACATTTATTTTGTTTTGTAAAGAAGTACATAATATGGATTTTCTGCATTTTCTACTTTCCTGTCTGTTTAGCTGGTCACAGATATGATGTAGTCACAGTACTGTATAAACAGAAAAATATTTAAGTGAATCCTTTGTAAAAAGACCAATATCGTTTCTAAGGAAAATAATCGATTTTAAAAAATTTGGCTAAAAAAAATTCCCCGTACATAATGAATCCTTTTTTAATTTTTTTTTCTCTCTTCACACGCTAAATAATCCTTATTACATTGCATTTCATTTAGCTGATGCTTTTATCCAAAGCAACGTCCAGTAAGTGTATTCAACCATGAAGGCACAAACTGAAGTGCATTAGCTTCAAAGTACAGTAGCTTCAAATAAGCCAAACTACAAAGTGCCACATGTAAGTTCAACATATACATATACTTCCCTGGACAGCCAGTAGTAAATAATTGACTTCTTTCCATCCTGAATTGCTTCAATCTTCTCTCTGTATTCCTGAAGCGGGGAGTTCCCCCAGCCAGAGCCCTACAGGCTGGTCCCAGCCCCAGTCCAAAGCCCCTGCACCTGCCCAGCGAGAGAGGGCCCCGTCCTTCAACACTCAGGAGAAAAATAAAATTGTAAGAGCTATGTCTTGTCTTGTAGGCAGAAGAGGAGTAATTAATTGGTTTTTGTTTCTAAAGCCCAGCCATTTTACTTATTTTATGAAGTATTGTACTTATATTCCTTTTATTTGAGTAAAATATTCTAGTACTCTTTACATTCCTGCTGGTATGTTGTGTGTTTATATACAGGGTTTCCGTGGGGTCTTAAAAAGTCTAAAATTTCAAAGTGTGTGTGTGTGTGTGTGTGTGTGTGTGTGTGTGTGTGTGTGTGTGTGTGTGTGTGTGTGTGTGTGTGTGTGTGTGTGTGTGTGTGTGTGTGTGTGTGTGTGTGTGTGTGTGTGTGTGTGTGTGTGTGTGTGTGTGTGTGTGTGTGTGTGTGTGTGTGTGTGTGTGTGTGTGTGTGTGTAATATAGTAAATACTTTCAGACCAGTTATGCAATCTACCCTACTTCTTGATTTCTGTTTATCCAGAGGCCTCGGGACAAGCGGGACTCCAGTTACTACTGGGAGATTGAGGCCAGTGAGGTCTATCTGAACTCCCGCATTGGTTCAGGCTCATTTGGAACTGTTTACAAAGGGAAATGGCATGGTAGGAATGCACTTCACATGGGGCAGGGCACATTCAGGTGTAACCACTAGCATTTTCTCAATTTCATACTACACTTAACACTTTCAAATCAGTTACCTGGCACATACAATGGTTGAAAAGTGATCCGTTTGCATGTAGCATGGCTTTTCATATGAGCTCACAGTGGGTTTTTTGGGGCAGTGGTAACTGAGCAGACTATTTGTGTTGTAGGTGATGTAGCAGTGAAGATTTTGAAGGTGACTGACCCCACACCAGAGCAGTTTCAGGCATTCAGAAATGAAGTGGCAGTCTTGAGGTAAGAAATGGCATCGACACATTGGGTGTTTTTGTTAAGCTGTGTTTTTCAGCTATTTTGAAAGTTGCAAATTGGTAAATTCTTGGTAAATCATCTTTAATTTTTATCTTCATTTTGGTGATTTCCTCTTTTGCTCTTCCTCTGGTCACAGGAAAACACGACATGTCAACATACTGTTGTTCATGGGCTACATGACGAAGGACAACCTGGCCATTGTGACCCAGTGGTGTGAAGGCAGCAGCCTCTACAAACACATTCACGTCCTGGAGACAAACTTCAAGATAATCCAGCTCATTGACATCGCCAGGCAGACAGCTCAGGGCATGGAGTAAGCCCTGACAAATGGAGCTTTACTGATAGACAAAAATAAAAGGAATCAAGATGTCATCTGATTTTTTTTCTTCCTCATTTTTAGCTATCTGCATGCAAAGAACATCATTCATCGTGACATGAAGTCCAACAGTATCCTTTCTCGTGTGTGTGTGTGTGTGTGTGTGTGTGTGTGTGTGTGTGTGTGTGTGTGTGTGTGTGTGTGTGTGTGTGTGTGTGTGTGTGTGTGTGTGTGTGTGTGTGTGTGTGTGTGTGTGTGTGTGTGTGTGTGTGTGTGTGTGTGTGTGTGTGTGTGTGTGTGTGTGTGTGTGTGTGTGTGTGTGTGTGTGTGTGTGTGTGTGTGTGTGTGTGTGATTACTTAGTGCAGTGTAATCCTCCTACTGATCAGGATGTGTTTCCTCAGTGTGCTTTAGCTGTGATTCCTTGACAGCAGCATAGACATCTTCTTGCATGAAGGGCTAACAGTGAAAATTGGAGACTTTGGTCTGGCGACGGTGAAGGCCAGATGGAGCGGCTCTCATCAGGTGGAGCAGCCCTCTGGATCCATTCTCTGGATGGTCAGTAACACAGCTTTGAGTTCACTTAAACATATAAGAAGACTACATTGAGACACGTTTTGAAACACAAACGGATAAAATAAATATATAAAAATCCAAAAAGAAAATATCATCCCTTGTGTTTCTTTTTCAAATCTGTATATCCACAGGCTCCTGAGGTTATCCGCATGCAGGATAACAACCCCTACAGCTTCCAGTCTGATGTCTATTCCTATGGAATTGTTCTCTTTGAGCTAATGACGGGAGAGCTCCCATACTCCCTGATAGCAACTAGAGATCAGGTAAAGTCTCATTCCACATATCATACTGTATGTCAGGTGACAATAGTTTAGTGGTACAACTCTGCATATGGGTGGCATTAAGATGCTGTCATAAGACTGCAAGTTGTTGCTACTTTGTTAGATTTGGTCATGTAAAACAGAGCTATAACCCACAGTCAGACATATTTCTAAGCTCTAGTCCTCGCCCGGGTCCCAGTGTCATGCTGCATGGCCAGGGCCTTAAGGTGGTGGAAAGACACTGGGTCGCTGTCTGTGGCGCTGGCCTAAGGCCCACCATGGAACAGAGACGGGCATCCTGGAGCCACTGGCCTAATTTTAGACCCCGTAACACAACCCTGTTTGTGGGTGAGGAAAGGGGTGCATAGAAAGGGGTGCGTGTGTGTGCCTGTGTCGTCCTCCCACAGGCCACGAGACCTGGTTTGGATTGTGTCTGGCTCCTTGTTCAGTTCAGTTCACTGTGTTTGTATTCAAAATAGGCAGAAGTACAAAGTGTGCCATAAGTACTGTTATGATGCACTGCTGAACTGGAAAGCACATAGAGTGCTCTTATTATCCATTCTATCTCTGCTGCATCATGTACTTATGCCTTCACAATAGCTGCAGTGTTTCAGAGGCTTGCCACCTTTGGCCCACTGGCTGTACTTCTATAATATCTCTGAGATTGACTGCTGATTTAGGACTGATCAGGTGTCCTTACTGTCTCACTGACTTGGATCGATAGTTCAACGCTGAAATATTTCCAAATGTTCCAAATGCTCCACACACTCCCTCAGTCTATCTGCTGTGTGTGACTTCCTCCTTGCAGATTATCTTCATGGTGGGAAGAGGCTATTTGTCTCCAGACCTCAGTAAGCTCTACAAGAACTGCCCTAAAGCCATGAAAAGGTTGGTGGCCGACTGCATCAAGAAGTCCAAGGACGAGAGACCACTCTTCCCGCAGGTGAAGTACAGTCTAATTGTAGACAAACTAAAGCTATACAAAAAGTGTTTTGTTTAATTAATTTTTTTCTTTTTCTCTCTTTTTTAATGCTTTTTAATTTAAATTATTTTTTTAAATTTTTTTTTAGATCTTGTCCTCCATTGAGCTTCTCCAGCATGCCCTACCTAAGATAAACCGCAGTGCCTCAGAACCGTCCCTGCACAGAGCCTCTCACACTGAGGATATCAATGCCTGTACTCTGACCTCCACCAGACTGCCTGTTTTCTAGAGGCTCAGACGGCACTACCCGTTACACTTCCACCCCTCTCTCACCCTCCTCCTTCTCTTTCAAAATATCTGTCAGTCCAAACAGTCCAAATGCTCAGTACGCCCAAAATTCTCCACATACAGATGCAAATGTACACCTAAGGATGTACATGCAATCATACATAAACCCATGCTAATCAATAGAACATGTAAGGGGGAGAGGAGAGAGGGAAGTGCGTCTGAGATTTACTACGGAAGGGAGTGAGTAATGCTGGCTTGCATTGGGATGTACACATGAAGAGGATGGTGTAAGATGCATTGAGTTGGTGCCTTGCTTTTCATCACTGCACGTATTGGGAAGTAGGCAGAGGCTCCACGGTGGCAATGCTTTTGGTCAAGTTTGTAAATACATGCACGCACACCTACCTAAGACGACGATAAATGGACACTGAAGGAAGCTCAAGAGAGACAGATGTGTCTCTCTTGATTTGGGTTTTGAGATGTGAAGCACACCCTTCTATCTGGCAGCCTTGTTTTCTGATGAAGAGGACCTTTCAAGCTTATATGCCTTAAGAGCAAACAAAGCCTGGACTAAGATCCTGCACAATTCACCTCCTATTGTTATCACAAACAAAGCCGTTGGATGTAGTCCATTTAGTTGCACAGTAGAAGTTGATTTTGCATTGTCATAAATGATAATTGCGTAGATATGGGAAATTGTTGTCCTTTTTTTTGTTCTTTTAATTGTTTATATTTTGGGGTCATGTTGGAGGATTTATAGCCTGTCAGACAGCAAGCATGAGTGATGATGGAAAAATTCAATTTGCACATTTTAGCAAAAGCAATGGTTATGTTTCAACAGTCTACACATTTGCTTAAAAGCGCTGAGTAAACACATTCTTATCAGTCCTCACCATGGGTAGGCTATCATGAGCTGGACATTTGGCAGTTGTCTTAAATGTTTAAAATGATTTGGAAACTAATTTGTATTTTTTTTTTTGTCTTTTGATGTCTCTTTCAAGAGGTTAAATGTTTTTTGTGTACGTGGTGAGAAAGTTGTCTATTCAATATTTTAATAAAATTAAGTTAAATTACTTTGCCAAAGATGTGCTCCATGTTTGTTTTACTTCAACATGCTCTATGTTGCATAGGTAATGTTTGACTACTTGAGCTTCATTTTAAGTGCAGGTATGGAAGCACTGTCCCTCTTCTTGTTCGTTATCAGTAAAATCCCACGCATGTGCAAGACTTTGTGGCAGGGTGAAATGTTTGCTGTAGCAGTGGCAACGTGGTGTAACCCCACAGGCGATCCAGTTCAGACACGCCACCAGGGGATTCTACCATTGGCTGATGCTACAGTGCACTGCATAGCCACTGGCAAGCTCAGTAGAACAATCATTCAGTAAGGCGGTGACATGTGGTGGTAAAAAAGGACAGTTATTTTTTGTTTAAGTGTAAACATCCAATGTGTTCCTCCTGCTGGGCAGAACTACTTGACTTAGTTCAGGGCCAAGTATAAATGTATAGTAAATATGGGAATATTTTTGCTGTGATCCAAATATAGAACCATGTGTTTATTTTGAATTTGAATTGAAGCAAAAACCAAGATAGAAGCTTTATAAATTCTATCTTATTTGATCACAGGGTAAAATAATCTCATGTCATCAAAGGTGGAGCAACACAATATGAGCAAAGCCATCGGCTGACCGCTAGGAATCTATTTTTACAACAGTTTTACTATATGTGTATATCTGTTCTATTTCTGCATTCTAAGAAGCCACACTGGCTGGCCAAAATGAAACCCACCGAGCCCAAACGTCCAGCACCCCTAGCCTACAATGGCTCCATCTAGTGGATGTTCCTCCATGATGTGTGTCAGCCTTCTTCATATTAGTCCTAATAAAAAGTGGTGGAACCAATACAGTACCGCTACAGTAATGTAAAAATCACGTACAACTTTATTTGTCCACAGAGGGGCAACTGATTGTGCCCCATCACAAGTAAAAGTCCTGCCTATTCATGTAAACTCCAGAGTAGTAGTAATATACTTGTATTAGGACCACAAGATGAGATGATTAATGGGGTTGGAAGTAGTATGCGTTGCATTGAAACCATCTGAGAAGGGCAACAATTATCTTTTGTAAAGGGGCCAAAAACCCAAATATTTGAGAACCCCTTGTTTAATATTTAACAATGTATTTTATTTATAAGCTTATATACCTTTTTTTACGTAGTAGATAAGTGGTAAGTGACCATTTGTTTCTGAAATATACAGTATTAAAGTAGAAGTAAAAGGTACAGTAAACCTACCTCAAAACTTTACTGAAGTACAGTAGTTAGGTAAATGCACTTAGTTACTTTCCACCACTAAAAATTATGAATTTAAAAGTTATAAAGTTATTTCATTTCCTGGATAAGTATATGAGTGAATTGCTCATCACAGGCAGAAAGAACTCTGCTCTCTGCTGTTTGACTCACTCCATTGGAGTGTAAAAAACAAATCTATTCAGGCAATGCAGAGTCAAAGGGAAGAGAGAAAGACAGTTTCCTTGTACATGCTGTTTGACAGAGACGACCTCCAGACAATCTGTAACAGGAGCCCTGTGACCATTATAATAGTGAATACCAAGACGGCTACTAGCATTTCAACTCTGTCTGGCAATAAAAACCCATCAATTTGATATTCATATGGATGCTGTTCCCTAATGGGAGTAGAATTGAAGGCTACATATGTATCTATAATACTGTAACTGCAACCTAAATCTCTATGATAAAAGACCCATTGCTTACTAAGCATATGTGTTGTGATTGTCATTTAAATGGTTGCATCAATTCTGTGACATAGTGAAGGCCCACTCATGCAGCTCAACTGGCTAATTATGTAACCATAACAAGGATACTGTATGTAGGCCTCCTCAAATCCACCACCAGATGGCAACAATAAGCTTTGTATGTCTGCTATGTTGTCCACAGTATTTAACTATTAAAGCAGCAATGTTGATGGTGAATATTTGTTTAGTGTTTTTTTTCATTTTAAACCAGTAAAAGCATTGAGTATTAAAAAGGAATTGTGTTATGTCGTGTTACGTTATGTTAGAAATGATAATCAGGTGATATTCAATGATCCCTGTGTTTGTCACATTGTGGGATGGAAGCGCTACTCTTTGGATGTGTTCTTCAGCAGATGGACAGTGCAGTGTACACCCGCAAGGCACAAGTTCATGTTGTGCAGCAGCTTGGCAGGCAGCTGGGAGGAGTCTAGACGGAAGCTCCTCAGCTGGAGCTTCAGGGCCCACAGTGTCATTCCTCTGTTCTTCAGTGGATTTTGCTACCACTAGACCCAGGTCAGTGTGCTTGGTATGAGAGGGCAAAAAATATCAGCATCATCTGGAAGCCTCACAAATACATACTGGTGAACATATTTGATCTATGGGAGATGTTTGCTGATATTTGTTAAAGCAAACAACATGGATTTGCTGTTCTAAGACAAATAACAGATGTTGTGTCATCTAGCTCCAGTAGCTCAGACTTCTCAGCAAACATATGCTCCCAGGGCTTCTGCAGCCGTTGCAATTACTAATGCTTCATCTGTAGGCAGAATATGTACCAGTGCTGGTGGCTGGTGACCAGTCTTTCCTGTCATGAATAACAAGAGGATGCACACCAATGCATCATATCAATGAAAAGAGCAAACTAGAAATGTTGAAGTTATCAGAAACATTTGAACATATTCTTATGGTTATGTGCAGGTTAAATGTTTAAAATGTTAAAGAATACAACCTCCACTTAAAAATGGGTTTTGCTTATTGGTAGCATCATGTAGATGTTTGACTTCCACTGTGCAGAATGATGTACGTGACACATCTATGTGACACAAAGGAAAGTTTCTTTGCAAAATCTGAGTTCAAGACGTGTGTCTTAAAACATTGTATGAAAATACTGCCCTTGATAACATCAATAATAACCAGCACAGCTCATTCTGTGTGTGTTCCATATCAACAAATGTAGGAGCAAAAACACTGAAACAATGTTCAAACCCCATGTATGATATCATATATGCATATGCTGTGGGTTCCTTGTGCTGTCTAAGTGAAGGTAGCACAGGTGTAGAAGGCAGTGTTTAGTTGAAATGAAGATCTGGTGGGACGTTGAGATGCTGTCACAGTTGGGTTATACAGTATACCTAGGCAATCACGATGGAGCCTCTGAACACTCATCCGACTTTTCTGTGATATTGTTCACAGTGGTAGAATTGTTATCAAGAGAATGATAAACCTGGATGATTAATAAACATTGGTGAGTAATGACGTCATGTCTGTCACATATGCAACATTTGAAAGAAAAGTGAATCACATTTTATTTCCTGCACTTTATGAGCCTGAACACAACTTGCTGCTTTATCTCACTTCATAAATTGGACTTCAAATCCCAAAAGTAACTTCACATTTACATCTCAACTCAAAAAAACACATCTAAGCCCAGTAACTTATCACCATGGGTCTATGTTAAAGTGATTAGAAATAGATTAAAAATAACCACTACAACCACTATTTAGTACACAGTATTTACTAATGATAATCACTATAACCACCATTTAGGGTTACATGTTCAGAAGGTGAGTATCAGACAGTGTACACCAAAAAAAATACATTTCCAGTGAAGCAATCACAAAACTCATTATTCTTGGAGTGGCTATACATCTCATTTGTTAAGACATTCCCCTTACAGCTTGGGTCATATCATGTCATTGACAAAATACCTACTAGAACCTAATACTATACCTAATATGTCCTATAACGTCAGTATTTCCTGTATAGCTAAGCAAACAGGCAGGTGAGCAGTTGTGGAGTCATCTAGTTTGAAAATAAAGCTTCTTTAGTCAGAGAACAGACTTCCAGAGGACTTCCTCAGCGTGCAGATGGTCTCAACGTTTGCTGGATCTTCACTGGCAGTGTGGATTTGCTGGAAGACAAGAGAATCGTGACTTTGCATGAGAGGTCAACTGTGGAGCATGCCTTTCTGAAAGAAATCCTCGGGGTTCCACTGTGCCCTCTAATTTCAGCATGAGACATATTATTAATATTCAGGCATGTTACCAAAACAGACCAGCCTTTTTTAGTACGTTCATATGTCTTCTCATGGATTTATTTGTTAACTAAGCTGACACAAATACAGTAATCCCGCATTGTTACTGTGTGAGACAGACACCACAAAATAAAGGCGCAAACAAAGCAGAGGGAATGTATTATCACAATACAGATATCGCTTCATGCATTGTGAGCAATATGGTGTGTGCAGTGCAGTGTATATGAACTGTTAGAGTGGTATGGATTCCTCACTTCTTTGGATATTTGATAAAACCTGTAACATTATTGAGCATAATGGTTTTCTTAAGAAATAATTTTACTCATAACATCACACATATGAGGACACACAACAAACATATATTGCAAAGGAAGCTTTATTGCCAGTGACAGAGAGGAAATATCCAGAAAGGACGTTTTTCCACAATATATTGTATTCTGAAATTGATTTTAAACAGTCCAACACCGGTTTTAAAAGTACATATATTTAGCAAGTTACTGTGGCCCTTAACAGTTACAGTCCTGCAGGTCTAAATGTAGAAGTTTCACCTCAACCCAATGGGCAAATAAACACGACCAGTTATTTATAATTTATCAAATATTCAATCACAATCACTGAACCAAGGTCTACCATGCAGCTGGTACCTCTGCATGTTCCTCCCTTAAAAATCAATGCCATGGCATATTTCCTATTAAACAGAACATCACACCCATTAAGCCTCAGGCATGGCTTTTACAAGGATACGCTCACAGACACAACTTTATACAACTTGGAAAAGAATTGCACACAGAGCTTGTTGAACATTTTATACTAGTAACATACTTTTTTTACTTTTGGAAAACGGTAAAGATTTCTTTTTACAGTTGATTTGGTTGCTTTTTAGCTGTTTCACCATTTAGGGTATTATATATATGAAATGGCCTCCACTAAAGCCACTGGACAACAACCAAGTGATTTGTGTAAGAATGCTTTGAGTGTGTGAATGACTACACCTAAGATTTGAGTTCAAAATAAACACATTACATTATTGAGTAAAAAACTAAGGTCTATATTGCACTTTCCATCAAGTCACAGGACGAGTTTTGAATCTTTGAATGGCAGTAACATGAGCACACTAAAACCTCAGAACTCTTGCATTGTTGTCATGGCAACACCACCATAATAGCCAATATCCAGTGTGAGGGTCACAGGGGAAGCAGTTCTACCTGTCATTACATGGCAGATCATACCTTATACACCTTTTTATTATCAGCTGTAATGTCTGCCTCCACACAACCAAACGCAAAAAGACAACAATTTGAATACTGCATCCGCTCACACCGGCGTGTTATTTACAACAGGATATTTGAAAACATAAATATTGTTTCATAACATTGTTCTCTGATGAAATTAAACACTCCATGTGACATGCTGCAGTCTGAACAGTCCCATACTGATATTTACATTGTGGGTTACTGAAGTGCAAAGAGTGAAATCATTTATTCTTTGGTTCAAAATGATCTGGATATATTTAAGTTGTGTGTGCAGACACCTGCACAACATCCTACATGATAAAATCTTTAATATATATATATTTTTAATATTTATTATTTGTCCGTCTATCAATATTCTTAAATCCCTTTACTTTTCCATGGTAATATTGTGACAATATACTGTAGATGAAAAAAATGAACTAAGAAAGGCCACATACTGTATGTCTCTATTGTATGTAATGAATGTTTGATAATGAATACATGTATCCTGTAGAATGTCTATAATATGCATCTATATGACACATTCACAATGCATGAATCATAGGGAACACAGCTTGGGTAAAACAGCGATGTTACATGAACATCTCACTTGATCAGACATTATTAACTAATTTGTATCAATCATGCAAAACAAAAATAAATATCTATTAGTATACATATGAAAAATAATCACCACTACAGCCATACACACACTCACATACTGTATACATATTGAATTTGACACAAACTTCAAACTGCCCGATAGTCCACAGTTTGAACAATATTTAAAGTCGCACACCAAAATAGAAAACAGAAAAGGGGGTAGGGCGGCAAACTAAAGATACACAGCTGGGTTAAACGGATAGCACAGAGCAGCACTGAACTCAGTGTAGGCACAATCTGCTTTTTACATCATCAACAACAGCCCCAAAGAAAACACCACAGCTACTGAAACATATGTGACCTATACAAGCACACAAATCTACAGGTCAACAAGTAGACAGTACATTTTGACACTGCATAGAGTTAAAAACACAGTCCAAACCAGCACTCAGCTGTGCCGAGCTCACGTCACCCATATCTGATTCTAGCAATTAGCATCCACACGCAAATATACACACGTCTGCGCTTGTGTTCAGCTAAGTTTTGTCGTTGTTATCTAGACTTCCCCCGCTTTCTCCTGGGTGACTCAGTTGGCCTGGACTGGTTTTGGACCCACTGCAACGCCATTACAGTCGAGAATGTACTGCAGACAACCTTGAGGCGGGTGCGCAGCACCGTTCTTAGTGGGTTCACCAACAATCTCTCCCTTCTGGCTAGCTCCCTGAAAAGACAAATGAATAATTTACTCATCCGGCAATGGTTTTCTTGTAATGAGATCATTTGATTACATTTTGAACAGATGTCACGTAGATGGCTGCCATGTCTCGGGCTCCTCCACAACTTTGCTCTTTTTCTTGTTTAATTCTGTTCTATCTAATTCTCATTTAGGTTTTTTTATATGTGATTTTCTGTTTTATACAAATTTAATTAGCATTGTTTGAGGGAGCTTGAGACCTAAGGTTTTCAGTGACATTGACTTCTTCTATCTATCTTCTGCAATTGTTGTTTTAATCTGATAATAAAAAACTTGAAAAACAAGCCTCATGTTTCTAAAACCCTGAGCCAGTGCGTTACAATACCTGCGATGGCTGTATGGTGGTGGGTCTCTGGGGAGCATTAGCTTCCTTCTCTGCGGACTGGTTCATTGCTGCCAACACCATGTCAGCGATGAGCTGCCTGTCCTCGGCCTGGTGCTCCCCAACCAGGGGCATGGAGGAGCCCACCACCTGTGCCACATGGAGGATGGTCATAGCAGAGAGAGAAAGAGGATGTCGACAAAAATGTCACATTATTTTGGCTGATGTACTGTATTACTTGACACAGTGGAACAATTTCAGTATGTACCAGGAATATACAAATTTAATTAGCTAAAAACAGGATTATCCTCAACTCCTACCTCTGTGATGAAATCTCTCCCATCTTTCCCATGGATAGCTTTGACTGCACAAATATCTAGGCCCCCGAAAATCTCTGAGCAGGTGTCAACCCACAGCTTGTACCTAAACGAAACAATCAAGGCATGACTCAAAACCAATGGCAGCATAATGAGACACCACGGTCTGATTATCACAAATGATTAACAACAAATAAAATAACACACCGGCAGATGCTTGCTAAGAAATCACATGTAGCAGAGCTAATTAACCTTTTCTCAAACTGAGACCTTTTGCTACATCACAATGAAACGTTTGTTTTATTGGAGCATAGGATTCTTGTTTAGCACTCACCTATCAGTCATGGCCACCTGTTCGAGCATAGCTGAGCCAGTATTAGTCTTCCAATTACCAGATATAGACGTTCTCCTGAAGTGTGTGAAGCCCACAGATTACAACATGTTTGTTTCTCATTCACTTGTAAAGTTGAGGTAACAAACGTGTAATTATACTTACATGTAGGCTTTGTAGTCAGTGCCAATCTTCTGGATTCTTATGTCGTACTTGGAGTCGATGAGAGGTTCTGTGGTGGTGTATGTCTGGGTGAGAGCCACAACACTGGCTATGTCCTGGAACTTACTGTGATTGTCCACCTTCACCTGTACACAAAAACAGACACATGAGACAGAACACAGCAAAATACCCAGGATTTAAAAAGGCACCTGGCACCTTATTGACTCTTGCAGACAACATAATAAAAATAGACAAATAGCTAAACAAAATGATGCATTCTTTCATATTACTTCATATACCTTTCCAATACCGGAGTGGGCATGTCCAATCTTCACAACGACAGGGAATGATGGCATGCTTACCTAAAATAAGAAAGTGATTGCCTTACTGTATATTTTGCTTCATCATAACAAACCCATGTTTTGTTTAATGTCAAACACAATTTATGAAATGATCTTTGGATGCAATAAAAAGTTAGTTCTCACCATCTCCTTGTAGTTTGGGTAAAATGTCTGCTCAATCAAAGGGAACTTCTCCGAACCAAGCTTCCTGTGGGTGTTGATAAGTTGGGCAAACTGGAATAAAAGGTAAATAAATCAGATATACTGTAAGTTTCTATAAATCATGTCACAGAGCAACTTACAGTTAGTTTATAGATAGGATGCATTGCAGATAGATAATAGCTTATTATTATTGTCCCTTTCCCTGCTGCATTGCTTTACACTAAAGCTCTCTCTTGATGCTAAGTGCCTACCGCCCATGGCTTGTCACACAGGTTGTAGATGGACTCGAGTGAGTTGATGCATTGGACACCTCCATACTGCAGACCAATGATCAGGTTGCGGAAATCTTCATTTTGGGTCATACTGAAGGCATGTTGACGAATGAGGACAAAGTCTGGCTTGAATGACCTAAAAAATAAAATTGTAGCAGAGATGTGAGAAACATCTGACACCAGAACAATTACAAACTGATAATCTGAAAGCACTGTAGGTCAATACACAACATCCTTATTGATTAACCATACAAAACCATACAAATTTATGATAAATCTTCTCTCCTTTATCACCTTCTTGTGTGTGTGTGTGTGTGTGTGTGTGTGTGTGTGTGTGTGTGTGTGTGTGTGTGTCTCACCTCATAACCTTGGTACCATTTCTGAAAACTTGCATGTTAACGTTGCAAGTCCTGTTGGCATGGGCTACAACATTGATCTCATTGAATTCCGCCTAAGGAGTCGAGGACAAGAGAAGCATATGAGGACAGAGTACTTATTCTTCTCTTTACATAAGTACTTCAAATGGCTAATACTGGCTTTTTGAAATGTACCTGCTCCACTTTGATGTCATAATCCCCATGTAGTTTCTTTCCCGGAATAATTTTGCCCTGGTTAAAACAGAAACAATGTTTAAACTTTTGAATAAAAAAAATAGAATAAGGACTCCTAAATAGGAATTATGGTTGAACACATCCCACTTTGTTGAGTGTATATACAGCACAGAGTAGACAAATGTTCCCTTTCACACTCTTCAAACTACTGATGCACAGCCTCTCTAACACTTATTCCCTTTAATCTGGCAATGAGGATAGCGATAAAACATTACAACATTTTTCCAGGCTGCATAATTTTTAAAAGGGACGCCTTCCACAGCACACACACAGACAAAAATGAGCATTTTGGTTTCACTAGCAGTACCGCCCAGTGCGGTGAATCAAGGACGATGCAGTGAGGTAACATTTTCATTGTAGACACTGAATACACAATTTCAGAAAATGGCTGCACCTTTTATCACTTGTGATTCAGCACTTTTTGGCTTTTCTGACTTGACTAAAAATGACACCTGTGGGTCCTTTAATTCTTCTTTTCCCTTGGATCACTGGTGAAGTGGAAATCGTTTGCCATGGGATTTAAGATTCAAATGGATCAGTGTCAAAATACTGACACCACACGGAGAGGAAAGCCGGAACGATTGTTGTGTGTGATTTATTTGGCTTTTTCCTATTAATGATATGCTGGGGCTGGGCCTGACAACAAATGCTTTAGCAGTAGAGACTACTAAATATAAAGTAAAGTTTAGATTTCATTCTGGTGTCTCTTCAACAGCTTAAAGCCCATACTTAAACTAACATATACTGCAGTGCAACAGTGGTTTATTTGGCTGATGCAGAACATTATGAAACCATCTCTATCCAAAATAGGATTTTTAGAATTTTTACCTTTCAGTATGGCTGTGTTGATATATTTAGGTGACATGCTGTGGAGTTCTCACTTCCTTATCCTTTTAGTTTGTATCACCCTGCTGTCATGTACCCTGCACTCCTTGCCAAGCGAGGAGGTAAAGCTGAATAATTCATTCCCAATCTAATTGGGGTATTGGGATCTATTTGGCTGTGGAGGAAAACAAGCAATAAAACATGATTCACTGCTCCAATATCAGGGGGGATAAAAAGCCTAATCTGCACTGTGATGAATGTGCTCTGCCAATACATACTGTACACTGAGACAGTGTTTCCCAAACATGACTCCTCGAAACAAACATCGACATAAAACATTAAAAAGCTTCTGATTGTATTTTGCTATTCAATTTAAAAAAAAATAAAATCTTTATCAGCATGGGGAATGGCTCTGTGGGTGACCATAGTGTTAAGTTGAATCTTTGCTATATCACTCTGCAGAGCCCTGCCCAGCTCGGTATACTGAGCATGGAAGCCTCCCGCTCAAAGAGGACACCACATTTGACATGATTTTTCAGCACAGTGCCTTAATATGCATTAGTATTTCACAGTCACCAGCTCCTCTAGTTAACATCAAGGCCAATTCTCTTCTCCTTGCATTAGCTTTTAATCCAAAAACAAAGGACATAATTGTTATGTATTAGGTATACTTCTGCTATTGCCCTTGACTAATGTACTGGGTGCGTTCCGCTCACTGAGACGTTTTCTTGGATCATTCCTTTGTAAGAATCAATATGGGTACTCATACTTTAATTTTAATTTAATTATAAATAATGACAAATACAGTGATTGCATTAATGGTTGCAGGTTGTCAAATTGCCAAATTACATATTGCTGCAAAATAATTTTTCATTCAGATGATTCACCCAAGGGCTTGGTAAGGGGCACTCCATGCTGCATTTCAATGTCCCATCACTTAACTTGCTTCACATTCACTTTCACATGTGGGTAATGTTTGAATAAGGTTAAGCTCAGTACAAAACATTCCAGTTTAATACAGTCCCCTACGTATTTTTGTACTTTTTAACACAAAGTGACTAAATAAAGTGAAGTTTCTCTGCTTTAAATTGAGCGACGTTATGGAGAGAATAAGGAAGCAGTACATGTCGGCCATTAGTCTGATAAGTAAGACAGTGGAACATCTGCTCCTCCTGTCATAAGAGCAATTTATAGCACAGTATTCCTGGCATCAAACGGACCTCTCTGGGTGACTGGCAGCGTCATCTCACAAGTACAAATGCTGGCTGAATGAAGGTAGGCTTCTGTGTGTGCTGTGACCCTGGTTATCACTGTGATTTCTGTGATTTTTTCAGCACACGTTTTATCCTACAGTTAATTATTCTGCTTAACATCACCTATTATTCAACAAATTTCTTATTCAAATATGTATCCTAATGCCCTAATGTGTTTCTGGCTGATTTTAAAATTGCAGGACCTTTTGCATTTACAGGCCTCTGTGAAATTTTATTACCACACACAAACACTGAAATGTTATGTTTTTACTAATTGCCAAGCTCTCAGTAATTGCCTATGGTACGAATGAGATGTGTAATAAAAAACCCATCCCAGACACTAAAATAATCCTCATCTGTTGCTGGATAGTGTCCATTTGCAAACACTTTGTATACATTTTCTATAAGTCATTTTACCAATCTAATTAATTTTTTTTCTCAACAACACCTGGAATACATTACTAAGGATTACACAAATTCTATGTTTTACAAATGATGTCATGGTAACAAAGTACTTTGACAGTGTGGTATGTCACCGGGATGTTAGAAAAACACACACACACACACACACACACACACACACACACACACACAATGGGATTTGACTCATTTGATATGAAAAATGAATGTTGGTGGCTGAGTCTTCTGCCAGATGTAATTTGTCTGAAGGACTATTTTGTGATTTAATTCTGTCTCGGGGCCACCAGTACTCATCACTCTGGCTTTCATTTGCAGCGGCGGGCAGACAAAAGTCCTAAAATAGACGTCACACAATGAGGTACAGAACATAAACAGGTCGTTAGGCTCAAGGTGTGCCAACACTGAATTGCAACATTACAGGGTAAATTCGGTACTCAGCAAAACCTGCATGGAAATATAGACACATTTCATCTTCCTATAGCTTGCCAACAGCTATATTTGTTATGGTTTTCATCCTTCCTCTGTCAGAGCTGAATACAAAGCATGTAGCGTTTCAATTACAATTTCAAAAATTGGCTCTACACAAACACTTATAATCTACATAACATCACCATAGTGTCTTACAACCACTGGATGATAGGTTGCTTAAAAGCAACCAAAACAAACTAAACCTGATAAAAAAAACATGTCCAGCTCCCCACTCAATGATATTGAGCAGCCATGAAAAATAGATGCAGCACTCAGACAGATGAAGCCTCTTGAAAAGAGTATTTTAGCTGATTCTCCCAAGTGGCTGTGTACTAGAAATATGAAGCAAGAAACTGTTAGAAGCAATGCTACTCTG
Organism: Percina caprodes; assembly: GCA_013375575.1. Taxonomy (NCBI): domain Eukaryota; kingdom Metazoa; phylum Chordata; class Actinopteri; order Perciformes; family Percidae; genus Percina; species Percina caprodes. Next base: position 709,102 of record JABXJD010000162.1, read on the forward strand.
CGGAGCGCATGAACACAATGAAATAACATTATATTGAATAAGCTGCATAAGGCAAGAAAAGATTTCAGAGCAGGAAATCACTTAACATTTTCAACCAAATACAGAGACACTACTTCATATCAGAAATTGTTAAATGCCAAAAGTGAGAACGATGGAGTGTGAAACATTATCTCACAGCTCAACCTACTCAATATTCTCAATTTAAATGACCTTTTGATGAATACGTGTATTATATTGTGTTCCTCTGCCAGAACTGCAGAACAGACACAGACTGGAATCCTTATTTCTTAACAAGCAGCTTCCTTTCTACTCACAATAAATGTGGAACAAGTGAACGCATAAGGTTGGCATCCATCCCGGGGTCTGATCTTATTAAAATAGATCAACGGTTCTGTTATATGAATGGCTAGTCCTGCACACACAAACAGGATTGTGGACACAGCAAGGCCACCTGAATTAGCCAAGCTGATATCCTTTGTGTGATTTAGTGTGTTTTGATGGCAATTAAATTCAGCTGTATCTTAATCAGTGTAAAATGATATCCCACCACCGCGGCCATCAGATGCAGACAACATTTTAACCTCGATGTGACATGTGTATATAATCTGTATATAACATGACACACCCAGACTGTATATGTTATTACCAAATGTTAAGATTATCTAATGTGATCTTTTTTCTTGCTCTGTGAAAATAGCCTTATGGTTTACTGTAGACAATTTTCACAAATCAATTAGTAACAAATCAGATCTAACTATCAACTATTCTGATGTTAAGAGTCAGTTATGTGGCTCAAGATGGGAAGTATGGGGTCCCATGCTGGGACCTCGGATAAGTTGAAGATGAGGGATGAGGGAGTGTTTACTGTGATGTTGTCCAATACTTAAAGAAGGGGGACGTAATTTTAATACTGATTTTATTTACATCAGGAAAGCCCAAAATGTCCACAAAGTCAGCATACCATCCAATGTGAAAGTGGTCTCTTTGCTCTGTGTGTTAGTAAGGCATCATGGAGTTGAGTTTCAGTTTCCTGCTTTTTATCTCTAGGTGGCAACCAATAATGCCCATAAATATTATATAATGCAATGAAAATCACATAGATGAATTGAGCAAATGTTGGGGGTATCCACTGTATGATCAAGCAGCACAGCCCGAGCACACACATTTCTATGGAAAATATTAGCTGTGTGAACAAGTGTTGATCACGTGATCATTTTTTACCCTTTGACCAGATTTTAGACAAAATACGTTTCCTCTAAATCTGTGTATACACTCATTCAGATCACTTTAATTCTTTACCACAGTTGACTGACAAAGATGCCTGTTTTAAGCTACCTCTGAGTAAGATCCCCTAGGACTTATGGTCTGCCAAATGTGAGCCCACCCTTAAATTAATGACACAATGGTCCTTTTCCCCAGACAAATATAGCCATGCAGATGATGCTATTATATTTTTCTGACTTACCTATCTACAGCACACCGCTTGTATAATTGACTAATGGGACTCTGTGCACCATGCATAGTGCAGGGCATGTCATGTGATCTCCTATCAGTGAGAAGGGGAAACCCTATTGATGGAGGGAAAGCACTGCAGTATTTAGACTTCTTCCAGAGAAATAATGTACATTTCCCAATTCTGCATAACCTGTGGAACATCTTTTTTTTCTAACAATTGCAAAATACCACATTACATGACAATACTGTCCATGATTTATGTTAATCAAACCTAATTTCTGCCACAGAAAAACACATCTCACAACAATAGAGGACAGTAAAAGTAATCTATCTTGGCGTAATTTCATTACTGCTGGGGAATCAATGGACTGTATTTGCTTAAGTATTGGTTGGCTCTTTGTATTATAGTAACACTTGCATGCTGTATCAACAAACCACAGCAGCAGTTCCCATTCACATCTGCAGCTTCACATGACACACATATGTTGATTCAGTGGGTCTTTAACCCTTACCTTACTACTACATTCAGAGGAATTATGAGGAAAAAATAGGCATTCAGGATGAGCACACAAAGAATACACCACCAATAAATAGTTTAAGATTAACTATATAACTGAGCAAAGCAACATATTGTCTTACCACTCCTGTTGTGGTTCATCAATTACCAAGAGAATCTTGAACTTCTTAGGTGTCGTGACTTGGGTCTGCTCCACCAGCCCTGCTGAGGCTGCTGTCTGCTTAACAGCGTTGGTGATGGAGCTAAAGAAGCCTGCTCCGCTGGACTGAGATGGCTGGGGTTTCCTCTCTGGAGCCGGGGAAGTGGCTGGAGGTGTAGGCCCAGTTGTAGGAGACTTGGCAGGGGTGGTGGAGCCAGGTGGTGGAGGCTGAGCATTGTCAGGCCTCTGGAGATCTGTCATGTAGCCATTGGGCAGGTTGGAGATGAATGTGCTGTCCGAGAGACGCCGACGCAAATAATTCATGGCTTCAGCTGATAGAGAAGAAGAGTCAACAAGCACCAAAATGTATTCTGCAGAGGAGTCCCTGTTCCCAGCGTACAGCTGATAATGGCTGAGCTCTCAATGCAAAACTCCCAGTGAACGTATTCCCTCCCAGTTCAGTGGAGCATCCTCAGAGCTCCCCCTCAGTGGCGATGACGCTACACTCTCCCTCAACCAATCCCCTTACTCTGTGCTTTCCTCAACCATAGCAAATGATGCTCCAGCACTGCCTCTCCTTCCTCCTCTCGTTCTCTCGTCTCTCCACTCTCTCACTGGTGTGCCTTACCCCTCCCCCATTTTCTACTGCCTAACAGGCATCATGCCTTTTTGAACCACATCATTTAAAATACAGGGCTATCCAGTGTAAGTGCAAGAGGATATACCGAGGACTACATCCTAATCACCCTCTGTTCCTTGTGTCTTCTTTGCCCTCTGTCCATGTTCAGCATTTCTGTTTGTGTAACATGCAGCCATGAAATCTAAAATGGCTGTTTAGACTGGTGGGCAATGTTGAATGAGAGGAGCAGCGTCAGCAGAAGCCCCTTGAGACCCTCTCTCTTAATTGATTCATCAATCCTTATTTAGCTACTAATTTAATTATTACAATTTTCTACATACATGCTTTACCTAACTGTTTTTGTAGACTGAATTGGACAGCACTTGTCTACTATGGCACAGTTTATTATTATGTGCAATTTCATTTTATAAACACATTCACCTCTGTACACATACAATCTTAATGCTTATGATAACACAAGAACACAACTTACAAAATTATGGACTAATTGATCTGCTAATTATCATTAATTATGCTGAAAGGCATATATTTGCAAAAAGCATTTAAGAACTACATCATTATGAATTTAGCAAATAAATTCTATGATAGAGGAAACAACTGCCATGGTAACCATAATAATTGATTGGGCTGCTCATGCAACATACTTATAATAGGTTTGTATACAAAGAATGTGGAAAGAACCATCACAGACCAACATGTCTCCGATACCTGTAAAAGAGCAAACAGATCAATAAATCAATAACTCTCTCTCTCTGAAACACACACACACACACACACTCAAACACACACACACACACACACACACACACACACAATGAAATCATTATTTCTTAGCATAGATATGTTTCTACCAAACAACATTAAAGGTGCTCTATGTGATGTTACGCGTGTTTTAGGCTACAACATTTGTTGTCACATACATTCCAGCCAATAACTGACAAGAAGGATTTGGGGGTGCGGGTGAGGGTGAGGGTGAGGGGTTAGTGCGCAGAAGCACAGAAAGGGACGGGATGAGGAGGAAGGAGGGGCAAGCTAGCCTTGTTTTGTTTGAAAATACTTTGAACGTCAACAAGAAGTAACGTCACCCAACATCGCTTAGTGCGCCTTTAAAGCTGAAATTACTATTTGACTGGTGCATCATGCTATTGAAATCTGCTCGACTGGTTAACTGCTAAACGTGGAGAAAATTCCCTCAGCCATTAGGAGATTTAAACTGAACACAGACAGGCCACTGTCATGTGCTGCACTTGGATAATAGGTGATTAGATTAAATATGGTAAATATAGCATCACACAATAAGACATAACCCTAAAGTACACATAAGCTGTAGAAAATCAATCAAAACAATAAATTTTTTATGAACTGCTGGACACCTTAAATAAATGATGAACATTTGGTCCATAGCTACACTGTAAACTTAGATTTATTTGTAATTAAACAGTTTAGTGGTCACTACATTCATTACTAAATCACATTAGTTGTTTGTAATAATCAGCTTAAGTATGCAGTGCACAGATCTTATTAAGCAGAGATCGCTCAAAGATTTTGCTAGAAACGGAGATAGGTATAAACCAAGCCCTGGGTATCCTGCTCTGCCTTTGAGAAAATGAAAGCTCAGATGGGCTGATCAGGAATCTTGCTCCTTATGAGGTTACAAGGAGGAAGGTTACCTTCCCTTTCTCTGCTCTGCTTTGAGAATTCTCTGTGAAAGAGAGAGACGTCATGGCTTTCAAACTGGCAAAGTGGCAGTTGGTCAAGGCCACACCCATCCACCTTGCCCTCCCCCTATTGAAGAGGAGTGCCCCCCCCTCTCCTCCTCAACAGCTACAAATACAAAAATGACATGTCCTGAGGAAAGCTCATTGTGGGACTGGCTCTAGTGGCTGCAATTCTGCACCAAGGCTGACTTTTGAGAAAGAGACTTCAGATACAGTATTTGGGGACCACTGAGGGTTATATAAAGCATCTAAAAAGCACCATGTCATGGGACCTTTGGGGCCATAGGTTTCCATGCAAATTTCTAGTAAGGTCAACTAATGTGGGATAACAGTGTAGGCCACATTTGAAATATAATTAATTGTCTACAAAATACATACTTGGATTTGTTTTATACTTTTAAATGTGGATTAACTAGGGTCCATGTTAACCTTTTGTCTAAATAAGCTTAACATTTCTCTATGTATATTTAGGCTATGTATTGTATATTTGTATAACACATTTGGGAGAGGAGCAAATGCATCTGTTTTTAACACATGGAACAGGAGAAGGAATTGGTAAATCATCCTGAAAAATTAATAAAATTTTTCAAAACTGAACTTTAGAGTTTTGTTAAATCCATGACAGTCACAATTGCAGTTCTAATTATAGCTTTTATGTTTGCACTTATGGTTTGCATTAATATTGTCATTTTGTTCCTCTTTTTTACTGTCACTCTGTGTAGCTACTCTTTAACAGCTGATGCATTACTATATTTCTTTCCGTTAAAGGTGTTGGAGTGCTCTCCCTTATTTGAATCTAGGATCTAACGACAGATTGACAGAGGGAGTTGTTGTGCAGATTGTAAAGCTCTTCGTGGCAAATTGTTTTTGTGATACATAAATAAAGGTTACGCCTATGGTCAAGTCTTCTTGATAGAATACCTATGGAAACAAGGACCTGAGGGTCTCATTTTCTTTTTGAATATCGATCATGCCAGACATAAGGACAGTCTAAATGTGTACTTATATTGGATACTTATATATATTGGATTTATGTATTGGCTTCAAAAAGAAAACCTGCACCATATGCAGAATACTATGCATCGATACTAGGATGACATCATCTGGTAGAAGTGGTGTAGTGAATCAAAATCAACCTCAACTTTGTCAGATGTTTATAGATTAGAAAATCCACAACATGATGACATTTTTTATGTGACTGCAAAATCACCGTATTTATACAGAATAAAGGAACCTTTTAGCTGGATGTCATGATACATGTTTTTGTCGAGCAGATCCCAGACACCGTAACTTCGCCCCCGTTCGCCTCGTCTCCGCTAGGGCCGCTCACCACTCTTTTGTTTGACGACTGGTGCGGTGGGAAAGTGCGTGCCGTGAAGGCAATGTAAAGGCAAGCTGGGCTAGCCATGGTGATGTTGTGGTTGTAAAGCTAATGTCGTCGAAGAAGTGAGTAAAGTTTTAAGGTTCCGCTACTTTGAAAATTTGTTGTTGGACAGAAACGCACTGAACGTAACGTAAAGTAAGTTGTCACTAATAAGCTACTTGTAACGTTAGTTCAAGAAGCTGGGACCTTATAGCGAACTAACGTTAATAAACGTACCAAAGTTCAGGACTAGCTAGCTAGTTGTTGGCTAGTTTGTGTCAAGTAGCTAAAGTTAGCTGGCTAGTTTGTTAGCTCCTGCAACTAAGATAACAGTTGGCTAACTAGCTACTGTAACAGAATGCGTACAACTATTGTAATATTAATCATAACCATTAGCGATTTTAGCTAAATGTCGTATCTAGCTAACGCTAATTAGCTTAACTAACGTTAATTCATGTAGCTAGCTAGCTAATGTTAGCAGTAAAAGCCAGCTGGCTAAAACTAACGTTAGTCTAACATTGTAATGTTAGCTAGCGGTTAGCTGAGCCTATGTGTTTAGCTAAATATTCTTTAAATATAACGTTAAGCCGCATTTACATTCCTGTTTACTATCTGTTTCCTATTTTTATTTTTTATCTTCTTCAGGATATAACGATTGTGTTGCCTTCACTGGTGTGTCTTGCTAACATCGATGTTAGCAACTAGCCTGTTCGTGTAAATGCTAATCACTAGAATGGACCTGTTGAACTCTCAGTTCCTGGACAAGATGAACAATAACATCGGGAGACTGCACTACGAAGGTTAGTTTGACATTACGTGGGATGTAATAAGTCTTTATACTGTGTAATTAACTTATTTGCGGAACTAACACGTTGCGGTTTCTTTAATTACCACCATTATTTTCTCAGTGGTTTGGTTTGACAAGTAACGTTAACTTTAACGTTAGGGCTGCACGATATGAGAAAAATATGGGAGAACGACATTACTTAAAATAAATAAAAAAATTTTAAGTGTATTTAGTTATGCTTTCAGTGTAATGTTTGAATTCAAGACATTGCTTGAATTAAAAATTATTTCAAACTTTTATGAACAAATTGAACATTGAACACAAAGGCACCAATAATAAAAAAAAAGGATAGCTACATTTTAAAGTGCAGATTTCTATTGGTAACTCTTAAGTTAACTAAAAAAAAAACCTGTCTTTTGCAATATGTGCAGCCTCTCGCCATTGTAAATAATATGATAAAATAAACTATTGTGCAGCCTTACTGACAAGAACACAATTTTACAATTTTGGACAAAATGAACATTACACATATAGCAAATTCAATATCCAAATTCTCATAAAACATAAATAACATGAATAAATATTGCTATTGTTTAAAAAGGGTAGAAAAAAGTTTCACTTACCAAAACCTCCTACCCCTTCATAACTCAAACCATTAAATCATATTTATTTTGATATATATATATATATATATATATACAACTGTGCCAGTGCTAATATGCACAACCATAGGTGCCATGTAATTTCTTTGACGCGCCATTGTTCCAACCTTTGGTCCTACAGCCCACTAGTCCAACTTCCTTTTAATTCGAAAACATAAACCTTCTGCTCTGACATCCCATTGTTCCAACCATATAGCTAGGCTTTTGTGGATCACCTTCCATAATCTAAAATCTGAATCAACAATAACAAGCGAAATTACTTTTCTCTAGTTTATTAACACATTTAAATCTTCATCTAGCCTAATCCACACAATCTCTGCACTGGTTTGCGTGCTGTTTAGTGCCCCAAATTCCCCGTAACGTAACCCCATTTGTACAGGTCCTATCCCCTGGCCAATCGGCTAGCCTAACCGTGCAAGGCCAAATACCTAACCCCAACTAATCGGCTCGAAACAATGAGATGTCGGAGCAGAGGGTTTATTTTTTTGAAACAAAGGGACGTTGGACTAGTGGGCTGTAGGACTAAAGGGAATTTTTCAGGTTATTGAGAGGTTGGAACAATGGAGCGTTGGAGAAAATGGGCACTTATGACTGTTAAGCTTACACTCTTTGTGTCAATGTGAAGGCCATAATCTCCAAGAAATGTTTACAGAAAAACTTAAAAAGTCTAAAAAAGTAACATTTAAAAATAAAAATTTTAGGATTTAAATGGTCTTATATTCGCTGACGCATTGGGTTCTAGGTTAAATAATTTTAAACGGGTCTTCAATTTTCCTACGTCCATATATAGCTGTTAATGGTGCATGTTGATTGCTAAAATGGCACCAGTGCTGGGTCTCTACCAGAAGGAATAGCAACACAGATTTCAGTACCTTATTATGTTGCTACTTTAAATGTCTGCGCTGCTCTCTGATGCAACAAAACAGACACTAGAGGCAACAGAAGCATTGCTGGCTGTCACGCTAGTAAACACCAATAACACGTTACACTTGGCAGCAGGTATCGTTAGCTACAGTAGTAACTGGTGAAAGAAGTAATTAAGTTATTTTAATTTAGTTAGCTATATTTTTGGGATCTGTTGCACCCCTATTTGAAAGGGATGGGAAATTATATTACCAGCCATTCTCTCATTGTTCATTATTAAAATGTGGTATAGTTGCATATGAAATTATTGCTCAAAATACCTGTTTGCCAAGCCGGCAACCACTAACTAAAAAGTTAGCGTTGAGTATTGGCAATAACAGTGCACGTAGTTGTTTTTGTGCACAGAATTCTCTGTTTAGGTGATTTTACTCCAGAAGTAAATACCCTTCTTGTGACTTGTTAATTGCTCAATTGACCTTTTCAATCAAAGCTGCCCATCAGTTCTATCCCTGAAGACTAAAGAATGTCCTCAACTTTCCATATTTGGGATGACAGCAGGGTCATCTGGGTCATCCTTTAATTGTCTTTTCCTGATAGCTCAAAAAGACATGACATCAATAAAACTATTTTCTGCTTTATTCTTTGTAGGCCAACAATTTGTTTGCTTAAACTGAAAATCTGTTTAACCAGAGATTGCTTGAATGGATGCCATGGCCAAGTTAATTTAATCAAACTAACTGTTTACGTTTGGTAGACGTATTAGGCCATAGTAGTTTATGTTCCATATGGAGTTAATGCAGTTGTTGCTAGAATCTAAATTTAATTAGATTATTTGTACTATTGAATCCTTACCATAGATGAGTCCAGGACACCCTCCCTGCCCACTGCTATGTCCAACATAACTGGGCGTCCTCCACACTGCCCAAGCAAAAGGAAGTATGGCGAAGAACAAATGGACGACCGAATCAACTGTGATGATGACCACGTGACCAAAATGAGCAGATTGTTTGCCACTCAGCTGTAAGTGCCTTTTAAAAAAATGAAAGCATACATTGTTGTCCTGTGTCAACCGTGGCATTGCCAACATGCAATGTAATGCATTTCAATGTAAAATAAATTCACTGTGAAGAGTATTTTGCGCTCAAAATATACACACACCAGAACTCCGATTTGTACATTCATATCTTACTGCATGGGAGCTTGAATCTCAAAGTAAGATTTGGTTTATTGTGGCTAACTAATGGAAATACTTTTGTGCAGCACAAGGTCATTTTAATAATGCTTTTTGATTTTCCCCCCCAACCCAAACATTGGTATTCATTGATCGCCTTCCCCTAAAGCGTACATTACACTTGTAGAAGAACAGTTTATTTGTGATACCAACTTTTTTTAAACCAGAAAACAGTCATGACAGTCTTGCACAACCAAAAGCCATATTGGCAGGATCACTCAAGCCTCAACAAATTTTATTTATTGAACAAGTCAAAGAACAGTTGAACCATTCAGCCTGAAATAGCCTCATTTGAGATTATGAAACAAAACCTTACAGCACTAACTCTGGTGGAATGCAAAGATTCCCTCCAGGCTGTGTCATGATTTTAAGAGACAACTAGATTACCAGCACAACAAAGTCTGCAAGAGGGAAATCATGCATATAATCTTTAATTCTCTTCAACGGCTGGACACTAAAAAAGACAAACAAGACCACCTCACCAGTTTAAGCCTAGTGCTGTCATCTTTTTCATAAATGAGATGTGACAGCTGATATATAAATTATCTACAAAAAGGTAAAACTGTTAATGGTGTTGGTTGAATTTGTGCTCTCTTTGTCTAGGGCCCGTCCCTCTGCTGGAGACAATCGTAATGAGCACTGGAGCCTAGGTCACACTCCTGTGGAGCACATTACTTCCTCCTCCAACGGTCTCCATGGGAACCACCTGTATGCTTCCATGTCTAGCTATGCTGTAGACCAGCCTCTGGCTCTGACCAAAAGCAGCCACGACATTAGAGTCGGGGCCAGAGATAGGTCTACCATGGGTGGGACTGTAGATCGGCAGCAGGTACGTCAACTTCTCACACTTATGGAGGGCACATCTGAAGTTCACAGTGACAAGAATAAAAGCACTAAACTTGAAATGAGGTCTAGATTTAAAAAAATAGTCTTAATGTTTAATCAATTGAATAAATGAAAGTGCAATTCATGCTTGCTGTATCCACATGGTCTTGAGGGATCTGCATGACGTACATTTTCTGACGTACATCATACAGATTATTGTGGAAAGTTGTCATCACATTCTTCTGCTAAAGTACAAAGTTTTTATGCATGTGCCTTACATCTGTTTGATACCTTTTATCTATGTTTAAATATTCTGAGATTGTAGAATTCACATTTTAAGTGAAATGGTCTTTTCAGTAATTTATTAAACATTTCTGAACAAATATTAGACAATATACTAAGCAGTGCAGGGTATTTTTACATGTCAAGTCTCTCTGGAGAAGATCCATAAGGAGTGTACCAACCCATATGTAGTACTATTTCTGTGTTAGCTAATGTATCCGTTTCCATTCCACATATAGAATCGTCCCTCTGTTATAACCTGTGCCCCTGCGAGCAACCGCAATTGTAACCTCTCGCACTGCCACATGAATGGCTGTTCACCCAGCCCACCTACTGATGAGATGAAGACCAATGGTAAGCCAGGGTATAATCTAATGTTTATCCATACATACACACACACACACACACGGACACGCTCTAAGGGTGGAATGGTTCATGTATTCGTATTGAACTGAAACGATACGGGCGTCATGGTTTGATGCAGGAAATGAGTACCGAACTGTGATGTCTGAATAGCAGCATGTTATTTTGTACAACACATGCTTGGTAATAACCATTTTTTTGGTCTCCTTTCTTGACACTTGATGTTTTTTTTAGCTAACACAGAATGCGATCCTGTGATTGAGGAGCACTTTCGTCGCAGCCTTGGAAAGAACTACAAAGAAGCAGAGCCTGTTTCCAACTCTGTGTCCATCACAGGTTCAGTGGATGATCACTTTGCAAAGGCGCTGGGAGATGCCTGGCTCCAAATCAAGGCCAAGGATGGCGGTCATCAAATCCCAGAGACAGATCCATGAAGCAGAGGAGAGTAAACATTGCTATCACTTTCTTAGTGTTTGTATATTAACAGTGGAGATTCCCCACTGGCATTTCTTGCCAAGCATCAACTTCCCTTAGCTACAATTGTGTTCGGAATAATAGCAGTGTGTTTAAAAAATATTGAATAATGCATAAAATTCTTAGAATAGCTTTTAATTCCATAGTATCAATGCATTGGGAACACTAAACATTCAATTCCAAATCAAAACATGACCAAAATTGATTTGTTTGAAGTTTGTGTTATACCTTTACAGAAAGTGAAGAAAAAGTATTTGGACTGTTCAAAAAGATAGCAATATTTGCATTTTTCTTTACAAACTCAAACATTTACTGTATAAACTGAAAAAAAGGGTTTGCTTTACTTTGAATCACTGCACTAATATTTAGTTGCATAACCATTATTTCTGAGAACTGCTTCACATCTGTGTTGCATGGAGTCGACCAATTTCTGGCACCTGTAAACAGGTATTCCAGCCCAGGATGATTGAACTACATTCCACAATTCTTCTGCATTAGTGGGTTTTGCCTCAGAAACAGAATTTATGATGTCACCTCACAAGTGTTCTATTGGATTGAGGTCAGAGGATTGGGCTGGCCACTCAAAAACATCAATCTTGTTCATCTGGGACCAAGACTTTGCTCACTTACTGGTGTGTTTTGGGTCATTGTGTTGTTGAAAGATCCATTTCAAAGGCGTTTCCTCTTCAGCATAAGGCAACATGACATCTTCAAGTATTTTAATGTATTGAAACTGATCCATGATCCCTGGTATGCGTTAAATAAGCCAAACACCACAGTATGAGAAACATCCCATAACATGATTTTTGCACCACCATGCTTTACTGTCTTCAGTGTACTGTGGCTTGAATTCAGAGCATGAGGGTCGTCGGTCAAACTGTCTGCGGCCCCTATACCCAGTCTGCAGAATGTTGCACCATTTCTCCTTTGGCCAGTCAATGTGTCCTTTGGCAAATTTCAGTGAATGTCTTTTTCTTTAGCAATGGGACATTGTGGGGGCTTTTAGCTGATAGATTTGCTTCACATAGCCTTCTGATCGTAACAGTACTTACAGGTAACTTTAAATCTTCTTTGATTTTCCTGGAGCTGATCATTGATCAACAACAGTTTTTTCCTATGTCGTTCAGGCTTTGGATGCCATTTTAAGGCATTTGAAATAATTTTGGCTGAGAAGCCTATACTTTTCTGCACTTCTTTATTTTTCCCCTCTTCAGTCATCAACTTTGTAATCAAAGTCCGCTGTTCCTCAGAGCAATGTCTTTACAGAATCAATCACCTCACTAATTGAACACAACACTGCTATTATTTTGAACATGCCCCTTTCAATTACAGATTCAATTACACAGAATGAGCAGCATGCATGTCATAAATGTTGGTTTTCTATGACTCTACAACACTTACTTGTAAATTATTTGCCATGTAGAAATATCACTTCTACCAAAAAATATGATTCATGAGGTTAGAGATGTTGGACTGCTATTATTTTGAACACAACCGTAAGAACAATGTAATACACATGGTGCTCACATAGGCTGTACCTTTGTGGACATTGAGGTCAAACTTTTAACACTTAGATTTGTACTCTAAAAATTGGCAATGTCTCTTTCATTGAAGAAGAGAAAATAAATACTGTAGTTTGGTTGACAGTGTTAGCTGTGAAAACTGTACAATCAGATATTTTATTTTGCATTGATAATGAGATCCAGAAAGTGGTCGGTTAGCAGCTGATGCTCTGTTTTACCTGCCGTTCAGCTGCCTTGATAGCCAAAGAAATACCCTGCCTTTCCCGCCAACTTAAGCCATAGATCTGGTCTTTATTGTTTTCATTCTTAAATCCCTCTGCTTTAATCTATATTACTTGAAAAAGACAACCAGGTCTCATTTGCTCTCTTTTGTTTCTGACAGTTTAGGTAGCAGGTTACCTCTTTCAGTTGGAACTAATGTGTTCAAGAATGCGTTTTGTATAATTGTGATAATGCATTTAAGGCTCTGGTCCCCCCTGCTTTCTGAAGAACCTAGACTAATGGGTCTTCTTTTTATGATCCAGAACTGGACTCATCCACTGTTACCTGAATTATCTTAGTTTCCTGTCTGTATGCTCACTGTAGCTGATTACTTAGTAAACTAATATCAATCATAGTAGATGTGTCTCACTAGAAAGCATGTTTCAAATAGCTGGTTTCTATTACAAACCTTATTCTATACTAAATATTTACTCAGAATTTATTTTTTATCTGTAACATTTTAGAAATACTCACTGCTGGTACAGTTGTACTCAATATATTTTTTGTATCTGGTTTTCATTACTATATGTAGGTGTATATCTTTAGCACCCATCTACAAATCACAGCCTCTGGCAAGGTTGTCTGAATGCAGTTAAAAAGGCTAATATTGCTTTGTTATTCTCTGGACCTGGATGCTACATAGCTTTCTACGTGTCTGAATACAGCTAAATCTGATCTTCGGTAGCAGACTATTAGCAGTGGCTTTATTTATTCTGAACATATGGATAGTTTCCTGTTGACTTTTGACAAAATATGGTGACAACCGAATTTCAACTTTGTTTCTAAATGTGTTTCTAATGAGAACAACAGAGGATGTCTCCCCTGTTTCAATGACAAAGCAGTTGATTTCCCTTAAAGCGTAGGATCCAATGCACCTGCAATATGGGTCGTTAATTCACGAGTAGGTATCAACATTCCACCATGACTATCTGACACTTATCAGTCACTTCAGTTGTGCACAACAAGGATGACAAGTATGTTTTTCCTTTTTAATTAAGGTGATGTCATGGTGTGAGCTGCCAACGTCTTCCTTTTTTATAATGCAGAAAAGGTTCCAAAAGTTTCTTTTTGTGCAGTTGAGTTTTGTTATTCCCCCCATCGGTGGTAATATCGCAACCTTCTGAAATTCTCTACTTATAGTAACGTAACATTTGTCAACACTGTTTAAGAATATGGTATAATAAATTCAGATTTTTTTGAATGTCAATTAACTATGTGAAACCATACATTTGTATTAATATTCTACAGTTTTCAAATTGTTACATACACTATACTGTCTTTATATTTTATTTTACTCGTATAAGACTATCATTGCGCCGCGCGGAATGATCATAGATATTTTGTTTCTATTCAGAGAAGTGTACTCATATGTAGCATGGATGCTCATTACCTTCTAACCATGCTTTTTTTTTATCTTTCTAAGAGTTAGTTATTTTCCCACAATTGTCAGATGATGAGTAAGTGCAGGAACACAACGGTCTTTTGATCAAAGATTTTCTTGGTGCAGTGTCAAAGACTGTACTAACCGTGTAAAGAGTTTGTTTAGCTTTCTGTGTGTACTATAGTGGAATTTAGGGATTAGCATAGAATTTGCTTGTTTGACACAAGTAGATCTTTCAATAATATGTTTGGGATATTAGTCCATTGTTATTTAATTGTTATGATTAGACTACCTTTATCGCAAACACTGTTTGCAGAAAGGTCCTGCTCCAGGTGTCATCCACGTAGAAAAAAGTAACATTTGTTGTTGTCCTTATTCTCTGGAAGAAAATGCCACTGTTTTGTACTTACTTTCTTCCAAATAAACACAAAAATGCCTACCTTTGCACATTCCTTGTTACATCATTTAACAAAATAACTTAACAAAATGTGGTGTAGCTTGGGTACAAAGCCATGGTTTATATACTGTAGATGAACATATTAATGAACTGGGGTGACAGTCATGTTCATTCTAATCAAAGTGTTCTTGTAGACAGCCCAAAATAAAATAAGATTTTTAATTGTACTGCTATATTAGGTTGTCAAACTGTAGCTGTTTTTGTTGCACCTTCAATGTTGCAAATACGTTAGTCAATGAGGTGTTTTCACTGATTAGATCACATCTTTTTTGAAACAAGTAATCAGGAGTCCTAGCTCTTCGTTTTCCTTGTAAAAGCACTGCAACAGCCACAAACTAAAGGGATTAATCAACACATTAACTAGACCTCTTTGGCTTAGAGGGACCAGCATTGGACAAATGCCCTTTCATGGTAGACTTTATATATTACGTGTGATTAAACTGTACATGTGGTACAGTGCCTGATGTTTGTGTTTCTTCCTGGAGCAGCCTTGTTGTGTGCTATTTTCAGTGTCTTGTCATCCACTTCTCTGTTACTATTTGGGCAAAAAAAAAAAATCTTTTTGAGTTGGATAAACCTAAAGTGGAGGAATCTGGAAAACATTTTAAAGGAACTGTTGCTTTTAAGAGTTAAATACTGTAATATTTGCAATATCATTGGAGTAAGTCACCCTCTCTTGCCCCAGTGTCTCTCCTTAGGTCTTGCACATGCAGTTATTTGGTTCTTGTGATTCAGATTTCATGTTTCCGGTTCCTGTTGATGTGATAGTCTCAAAACAGCTGAATATTTAATATCTTTCTATTTCAACTTAATTGCTGTGTGCATTAAAAAAAATCCTATGACAAAGTCATCATGTTCTCGACAAGCAGCTGCAGCATCTTTCCACAGACATTTCAGTTGAAGCCTCTGTGGACTCAGTTGGCCATAGATGTTGTTTAGTTGATTTGATGTCATGGTAACATAAGAGTGGATATTTGCTACTGGAAAAATCCATTACTTTTAAAGGGAGAAAAGAGTAGGTTGTCAGTGATGAGATTGTTTGATTACTATTTAATCCTTTATCCTAGAAAGCATTTATCCTCCACATCATTATGTTCTAATGGGATAAGACAAATCATTCTTGTGAGACCAGACTACTTGGGTCAGATGTTAGCGGACTTTTCTTTCCCAACCAGCAGATGGCGGTCTTAAACCACTTTACAGGTGCCCCCAAATTCTCCTAGTCCCTGGAGATCAAACAAAGACAAGCGTCATTCTGGGAAGATTGATATGGATGCAGCATTTCTTCAATGTATCTGTTAGTAATGTGAAAATTTACTTTACATGTTAAAAAGGGTCTCTAATTAACAAGACATTGCTGTCATGCTGAGAGCAGAATGCATTTTGTAGATGTTACCAAACATGGCTCCACACACCAGTGTCTTGCCTTATAAGATATTTTTTGACATTTCATTGTAAATGCATTTATGTATTGGAAACATTGTGCCAGGTTAGCATATCCATAGTTGCATTTTAAGCTATAAATAGAATTCTTAATGGCTGAATGAAAAATGGAAATGAGTATACCTCCACTTTGGCTAATTTGAATTTGTTCAACACCATAACACACTAGATAAGAAAGAGAGATTTATTTATTTATTATTTTTTTGTTGTTGTTGTTGCTCTCACCCCTCAGGCTCAAATCTGCTCGAAAGCCCCTCCAACAGACCACTGCCTCCATGGGATTAGACCCAGCCATTCACCAACCACAATGCCCCTGCTTCTGCACCATGTCTTCCAAGGAAGCCTTCTCTTGTGGGATAATGGAGATGAGAGCCACATTTTTCCCGCTTGCGCAAAGCCAATCACAGATCTACTCACAGACACACAAATGCACGCACACAGATATCAGGCCACATTGGTGACCAACATAAAACTACTGTCTAAATCAAGATGACACATCAGGGTCACGCCAAATTCGACTTGGCCCCTTCAATGTGTGAAGGCCACAAGGAGCATGACATCTGTGCTTGCAATAGAGGACTGGTTTCTCAGTAGCTGCCTCCTGTTATTGCTGTAACAGGATGGACTCTGCTGCTTTCAGACACGGTTAAGACACACATGTTGAATACTGTCCTCTCCATTTTGCTCTGGGTTACGTAAAAGGAATGAACCAATGGAAATGGTTTAACACAGTGCATTCTGGACACCGTGTGGCATAATTAATCCAATTGGATAAAATACATGATTTCACTACAGACTCAATGGAAAAGAAGTAACCCTTGCACTGTCACACATGTACATTCCTTACATGTTAGCCTGTACAAATGGGTGATAGAGATCTCATTCTTTGCATAATTCCAAATTTGTTGTGTCTGAATAGAATGCAAGGCTACACCCCTATCTACAGCATCCCTGAGCGCACAACAACGGCTGGGGAATTTGCATGATTGCCTGTAGATTATTTGAACATTATCTATTCCCCTTTCCTCTTTTTCCTTATTTCTGTGGGTCTCTGCTGTGAGAATGCATACACATCCTTGGGCAAAATAATCTAAAATAGATCATACAAGCAACTGGAGTAGATGCACAGGCACAGGAAGCAGCTCACGGGCAGACTTGAGTCATGCTGGCAAGATCATGCACCCTGAGCTGACAGCCCAACACACTCGGTTACCAAGCATGTCATTTTTAAATGCAGTTGTAGCCTCACTATAGGTCGCAAACAAGGGGGAAAATATTGACATCCAACTACCCATAAATGACTCTTGAATGTGGTATAGATTGAGTCGTACGTACTTTAAGAATGAGCTGACGAGCCTCTGTGGCTCCGGAAATTGTGGCTCATTCATTGTGTCATTTGGACTGCTGGCAATGGCATAACCTTTATGGAAAGAAGGGAAGACAACACGGTCACTCTGGATCACAGTCTTGCAATGAACAGAAACAGACCCTGTCAGGCCATCTCAACATCAGTTTTCAGTGTTACACCACCATCTACACACTCTACCAATCGCTCTTTGCCTTTTCCTTACTTCCTCCTCCCATCAGTTAAGACAGCTCCTTTTTGATAAGGCTGTCTCGTGTGACGTGCGTGTTACATTGATTTGGCAGGGTCCCATTAATACATTTCTCCTTTGCATCCCTCTATGTTAAATGCTGTCTCAGCTCCATCTTTGACCTGTTTTGTTGCACACATTTGGCCTGCCATCTGGCCTTATGGTGCTTGACACGGCCAGTGATTTCCTACTCATACAGTTGGCTTAAATGTCATACTTTTATATATTATTGATTGATTTGTAAATGATTGATTTAAAGGGCCATCTGCTGTGCAACAGCATGACTGTACTGCCATTTTGTTCTTACAAGATAATGAATTGCTTCCAATTAGGTCATATGATGGGGTAATATTACTTGTTAGCCACAGACCATATTTTTCCTACAAGATCAGGACCCTGTGTAATTATTGAAATTCCCTCTCTTAACAACAGGCAGAAAAGGATGTGTATTGTGACAGTGTTTTTTTGGCACTGAGCATCAGATAAATGTTTGAACCATCACTAAGGGGCATTCTCATGTCTCATAATGAGGCTTGTTAGGACCATCATTACAGCTGCTTGACTGAGCAGCCTTAATAAGGAAAGTGACCCAACACTACGAGCAGCAATATTTTTCCTCACAAGTCCATTTTCTACTGTCTTCCATGGCCCTATCTGTTTCCTCCTGACTGTCTGCCTCCCCCCCCCCTCCCCCTTTGCCACAGCGCCCCACCGCCACCGCCACCACCACCACCACCACTCCCCCCGTGTGTTTGGCAGTCACACAGTCGGCCATGTGTGTGCTGAAGACGTTACATAATGCCCTCCTTTCACTGCACTACAGATCAAAGAGAATCCAGCACAGAACAATTGCTCCTTGCTGATTTTTCTTCTCTTCCAACATCACATTGTTTTTATCAGACTTCAGTACACCCCAAAAACAGGTTACCAACCAGGTTAAAACTGATAGGCAAGATGCTTCGGGCATAGAAGTCTTTACTCTTCACTTTTTTTATGTGCTCTTATTCATTCACTAGCTTTGTTATACGCACAAACAGGGAAATCAACTTTAACCCAGTCAAAAAAAAAGAAGAAAAAAGAAGGTGATGGGAAGAGATTAATTTTAATGAAAGAAAATGGAGTCACTTCATGTAAAAACTCCAAAAAGATTTAGTACATTGTAGCTTCAACATTTTATACACAGGGGCTGGCCTCTTCTACAATAGCAAAAACATCCTTACAAAACGGATGCGATTGTAATGACGTCATTATTGTGGAAAGGTTTCTACTCAACATTTTGCAGAATTCTCTTTTTACTTCTTTGTGTGAACAAGCAGAATGATTGTCACTGCTACAAAGAAACAATGCGACTACATGTTTCACCACACATGCTCACACAAAGCCAGGTAGCTTTGATGAAAGAAAATGAATAGAAAAGGCCAAGAAAAAGAATGAAACCCTCTCTCCATCAAGTGAAAGAGATGGTGACACACAGAGAGAAAGAGCAAGAGAGCATCAAATGCTGTCAAAGAGGCCGGGGCCTGTCCACAGCGTTGGGAGGATTGAAATAATGAGCGTGTGCTGGGGGAACATTTACCTCCAATGTCAAATGTAGGCAGCACATTTTGGTACCAAAGGGCACAAATTACGAGATAAAGAGCAGTGGAAAAATTGCGCACAATTTTAAGAGGATAGTTCCTCTTGAAGGAGGGAAAAAACTTGTTTGTACAATGTTGTGCAATAATCTAATAGTATGACATAAGCAGCATGCACCAGTGTTGCTGACTGTCTAAGTACCCCTAAAAGTTAACCTCAAGGGACTTACAAGTATTTGCACCCCCACCCCACCCCAGTTATGGAGAGTGGTTCGCTGGTCTGAGGGAGCTGAGCTGCAGGGTTATCTCTAGCCGTCAGCCTGGGGAAAATGTGCAGGTGAACCAGGAATAAAAGCATCTTAAGGGCACAGCACATGCTTGCAGAAGTGCGTAGCCGACCATGAGCTGTGTGTCTGCAGCATCAAATGAATTGTGTGGGAATGGGAGAGGGCAAGGCTTCAGAGTGGGTTTGGCGCTCGAGCTGTTATCACACCTGACAGTGTCTGGTTTGGGATCCAGTGGTGCACGCGGCATACGTAAGCGGCTGGTCATCTGTGAGGCAGAGTGATAGGGTGTGACGTGTCACATGCCACATTAGACCCTGCCAGGGGATGTGTTTGACAGACCACAGGAACTTATCAATGCTTTGCCTCCCTTCATATCGTCAGACCTATTTAATAGTTTCAAGATTAATTCTGGTGTCTTATTCATAGATTACTGTATATACTTTTTGCCACAACATACAGGAATAATGATGAAATATAAAGAAAAAAGGGCAGTTGTTGATGAATTAGAAAGTTATTCAAAGTATGTTGCAAGACATTTCCAAAACTCCAACCTATACTCATCAAATGCAATTTTACGATTACATGGTAGGATTAGGTTACTCCTATTGTGTAATTTATAAGGAAACACTTTTGATACCTCAATCAGGTCTGTGTGATTCAAATATTAAAAACACAAAACTCCTTTAGCTTAAATTTAACACAAGCAGCAAAACACTGCACACAGGTATAGGGATTTGTCATGATTTGAAAAATAATTGTAAAGATATAACTTTCTTTTTGTTTTCACTGCCATCTTTGAAACACTGAAAAGAAATGCCTGCAATAAGTAAATAACTGAGTGAACTGCAGCAATGTTAAAGGTTTTACACAGACAACCATGAAAACTGATATGCTGATCTCCAAGCATTAAGTGACTTACTGACAATCACACAGTGGAGAAGGAAGAGGAAGTCTGGAGCATGTGGTATAAATAAAGCTTTTATTACAGTATAGGAGTTAATGTTCAGACATCCAGGTTTTACATTTTTAAGTAAAGTTTCTATGATGTCATCTTGCATGTCTACACTGAACCTAAAAAAGCTTTTATAACGGTCTGCGAGCCTTCAGGGCTCTATGTTAGGCCTGCAAGATTTGGGGAAAAATATGAATTGATATCACAATTCTCTGCTATGATTTTTTTCTCACGAAGTGTAATGTTTATCGCACATATGAACCATGACAAAACAAATCGGCAGTACCAAACATAGATTTCTTTTGGCACCTATAGCACACTGAGCATCACCACGAGCCTGTAAACACAGACGCTTCAATGAAGAGAAGGGAGAGCATTGCAGCGCTCGGGAGCGCTCTATGTATGTGTATACAGTCTGTTTAAAACTCATAGAAGAAAGTAGTAGCGTGTGTGATGCAGTCGTCTCGTAAAATTACAAGAATCAAAGAAAAAAAAAGGATACCTTAATACCTTAATTTCTTTGTTTTTAACCAGCTGTCATGAAACAAATTGGACCACTGTTAAATTTGGAAAATCTCTTGAACTATAAGTTTCATTGAGTAAGTATCATCTCACTGAAGTCAATTTTATCAAGTTTCAACAAGTCTGGAGTGTTAAATGATCCTCTGGGGAAGTTATTAGTGGCCATTCAAGATGCTGCGCTTTACCTAAAAAGTGTCTTTTTTTTCAATTTTCATACAGGTGCATTAAAGACCTGTGTGTCTACTGAGTGAAGATCCATTATCTCACACTTGATAAAGAAAGGACCAACTTTGTCCAACAGAAATCAAACTTGAACAAAAGAACTGATCCCAAATATAAGGTTAAACTTTGGATTGAGACTAAATGCATCACTGTGCTCTTTGACATGTAAGCATTTATTATTAACTGAGAACTTGCTCATAATTGAATGTTAATTCCTTCATTATGTTGTCATGTAGGAAGTTAAACAAAATGGCAAAAATAATTCACATTTGTACCCCATGCTTTTTATTTATAAATGGATTAATTTACATTGATTTCAAATTTGTAAAATACACGATGCAGGTATACCTTCTGTAAGTGCACCAAAAAAGGAAAGGGGTGATATCTTTTACAATTACATAATACACATAATTACATAAATACCATGTGAGCTTAATCTGTAATCATTCAAAATGAAATATCCGCTTTATATTTATTTGGCATCTACACATTTCAACATATGTCTTGTGTATTGCTGAATATAAGTTGGTTCTGACTGTCTTAGTGAGTTAACATTAGCACTTGGACAGAGTTTGGCTAAATTTTGACCTCATTAACCCCTGCTGTGTCTCTCAGCTCTGCAATGTGCAGGCTGCTCTAGGGGCGTCTTACCTGTCACTGTTCAGGTCTGGGGAGGGAGAGAGAGAGCACAGCTGAGGGACCCGAGGAGAAGGAAGGACAGACTGGGCAGGCTGCTGTGGCCTGGCCTGGTCCAGCTCACTCATCAGTGAACATAGTTCCCAACCTCTCTGACAGATCAGAATAGAAAGCATGCAGCACATCATAGCTATGATTCACGATTCACTGCAGCCTCAAGTCCAAGCGTGGCCTGAAGGCCCTCAGACCTCTTAATCATCATGTATGTGTGTGTGTGTGTGTGTGTGTGTGTGTGTGTGTTATTTAAGGAAGAAAGAAAGTGAGATAGACAGGGGATGAATGAGCTTGTTTGCATATGACAGTACTTCTATAAAAGTTGCCCATGTGTTTTCTACATGTCAGAAAGAGTAACTTCCATGTTAACAGGCCTTCAAAATGTCTCCCAGAGCATAGCACTGTACGTGTCTCGTGTGTTTGTCTCAGTTTTCAGTTCGTATTGGAGGGAGGGGAGTATTTATGCATATCGGGTCGGCATAAATATCTCTGTCTTGTTCTGCGCAGTCATAATGTGCAGTCAAGGGCATAACTACATGAGTGAAAATGTCATGCAACAGTAGGGATAATGCATGCAAAGCACGTGTGGAGGTCGCTTGGTCACATTTGCATATAACAAAGTGCCAAAAATAATCAAATTAGCATTGGTTTGCACACAAACACAGAAAATGAAACTGTGATTCTCCCCTAAAATATACACCAAAGATATAATTTATCAGAATGAAAAAAAAAAGTGATCATTTCATAACCAACAGTATTTGCTTGGCTTCAATTTACGATTTGTTTTTATAAAAATAAAGTTGACACTAGTTTAGAGTTGTTAACCTTCTTAATCGCCTGTCCCTCACCTTCTACCTTGCTTTCAGTTCCCAGCTGTAATAAACGGAGGAGACTCAGCCAACATCCTGAGGAGTGAAGTGTTAAGTGTGTGCTGGCGTAATCTGACAGAATGTATTAAGAATGCAGGTCTTTACTAAAGCTGTGCCCAGAGCAGCTGCCTGGTCTTGTCTTTACACTTAACAAGAGAATTTGTACACATGCACAGTAAATCCATGCATAAACATAAACACACACACACACACACACACACACACACGTGCATCCATCCATTTATGCAAACACAACTGAACACAATGCAGAATATGCATATACTGCAAGTACACAGGAAGTGCAGCATTGTTAGTTGGTGTGGGTGAAGTTTTAGGAGATTAGCTGCAGCATAACGATACATCAGTGGAACGCAGTGGAGTGGAGTACATGTCTGTGTAAGAGCAGAGAAACAAATAACTCCATTTGATGTCAGCAGAGTTTTTCATTTGTCAGCTATTATCAAAGTCCCACAGCCTAAAGAGGGTAGAGCACAGGGCCTTAAAGCCTTTGGGCAGGGAATCAAGAAGGGAAGCCATTAGAGGAGCTTCACTGGAGAGCTAGTCCTTTCTCCCTCTAGATTCACATCAGGGCACAAGATCATCCAGAGCACCCACTGTGCGTGACATCTAGGCAGAGTAACATGTCTTGCTCACCATGTGGCATTTCTCCCCTTGGCTTACATTTGCCATGAACTATTCAGTACTGTAAATTAAAAAAACACCCACAAACACACTTGCAATTTAGAGTATATGACAAATTTATAGAAGTAAAATATTGCAGTTTCTTTTCTTTTTTTTATATATTTCCTGCACCGTGATTTAGTTTTCTCCAGTGCCTATTCCTCGGCCTGATTTGCATTCTGTGTTTGACCAAGGCAGTAATCTACAATGACTCCCCCATAAGCCTCTGGCACATTGGGGAGACGTTATAAGCTGTGACAAAAGACAACAAGCGCTACAGCAAACTGAAAGTAGCAGGGGACAGTCTCATGATTAGCTAAAATTGTCTTCTTTATTGCAACTTTAAATTCACTCTCACAGAGATTAATTTTACAAAGTAATCACAGTTGCTTTTTTTTCCAATATTCCTTGATTAAAAATGCTATTCTCTTTTTGCATCATACAGTAACTGTACCGTTGTTTGTACAGAAATACAGAGGGGTACTTTAAACAGTTAAATATATTTTCATTAGACACCCCATGAAACAGATGGGTACAGGTTTCTCCATTTGATATTGTAGGTTTATGAGCTGCCAAAAGGGGTAAGATGGGGAAGGGCATGTAAGTCCTTTTTGAAGGCTAATATCCCCCTACACTGCATAATTTCCAATAGAGGGGGATTTGTTAATTCAAACACATAGATTTTCTTACAGCAAGTGTGATAAGCCCTTGTGACAGGGTAACCTCTCTGGCATAGGCTTCAGAATCTGGCATTTGCATCTTTACAGAAAACGTATGCGCCTCCGCTTGCCTCTGAGCTTCACTGCCTGAAATAACTGCTATATTTGCTGTGTCACAAGAGCACACTATCAAACAGCAAAATCATTGGGAATCCACAATTTCTCATGTCCCAGAATGCACCCATTCATCTCAGATCTCACCCAGCTGCACAGCTTAAATGTATGCTTGATCTAAGCAGCAGTGCAGTTTGTGTGTATGTGTGTATGTGTGTGTGTGCAAAAAGACACCTTAAAAAGTGAATTGGTAAAAAAGTTCATTTCGGCAAGGTTCATATTCAGATTGGAAAATGGAGCCCAATTACCATATATGCAGAGAGGATTTGCATGCTTGACATCCTCTCAGCCCCTCTGCTGGAAATAGCCATGCACACAACATCCTCTGATTACATTGATATGTAGATTCATGCATCTGCAAAGATTAGTTGTTCATTAATGTATTTGCTTTGAATTCTCGGGTGAGTGTACCTCAGACAGAAGTCTGGGGCAAACCACATGCATCAGAGGAAAAATGTCACAAACGATCACACAAAACCCACATCAAAAATATGCAGGTTTGGTGACCCACAACATAAATCCAATAGGGCGTTACAATTAAGAAAATCCTTTGGCACTGGAGTTAAAAACAGAGAAAGTATGTAAACATAATTATCAGCCTTTTCATCTTCACAGCAGAATTAGTTTTTTTCTTGCTCTAAGTGGGCTATGAGGATTAATCATTGCAGCCTGTGTGAGTTTATAAGCTGTAGCGTTCTGTCATCCTTTCATAAAAGCATCATGGATCACCAGTTTGCTTCTTCAGTGTCCTCTCTTGCGGCCACACTGCAAGCACTTTTTAACTTTAAAAATAGGCTTGCGACAGAGAGTGCCAAGAAATGCTAAACTCCAAACAATGTCCCCATGCTCAGATCTGGCCACAAAATGGAGCTGATAAGCCCAGAGACTCTGCATGAAAAAAAATAATATCACACAATAATGCGATCTATATCAATTAATGTGCACAGTGCTGATACATATACACAACTAATGTGTCAGTTTATGGTCAAGTTTATTTTATATTTTATATGCCCCTTAATCATAGTTACAGAATCAATGGGCTTCATATTATCTGCATTATGAGGCAGGAAATGAAAATGACACTATGCAGACTTTGGAAGGTGTTCCCTAAATTTACTCATTAAGGCATAAAGGACAAAACTGATATCTGATGATCATTGACTGACAAAATGAAGACAAAATTATCATTTGGACATGAGCACCAACTTGGCCACCATCTCCATCTGCTGTCACTAAGAGTCATTATAGGAATGAGTGAAATGTGTGAGCATCAGATTCAGTGACGCTAATGTGTCAGCTATAGGAAAATGAAAATGTTAATGCTCTATTAGTCTATATCCTTGACGTTACACTTTTGGGATTGCTCCGGTGCTGCAGGAAATTCTGCCGGATGTATTTTCCGTTTCCTTGCGCTTTCTTTCTGTTGTAATTTTAAATTTGGTGGATTAATGAGGACTATTGTTGACTGCTCCTCAGGGTAAATTGAATCAATCCAAACAAATTCATTTAGCCTACTATTTCAAATTATAAGTGATCTTTTTTCTAATAAGACAGGCTTAACATTTTTTTCATACTTTTGGGGGACTGCCTCTGCAGTCATCTTCACGTGTGATGTTGCTGTGACTTCTACTGTGGGTGTGATATATTTAGTTTGTGACATTCCAACTGTGTGATGGAATGACACTGTTCCTAACAAAAAAGATCACTTATAAATTGAAATAGCTAGCTATTCTATCTGTCCAATCTGGGTTTTCTATCACATAGTTATTTTGCAGCGGCTCTGTGCGGAGCTTAGCGCCGCCCATGACGATTCTGATTGGTTTAAAAAAATGCGATAAAACCAGAGCACGTTTTCCTCCCATTCCAAATGCCCTGTGGAGTAGCTAGACCCTCCTTCAGATTGCTTTGGAGGAGGGTCTGGCAAAGCAAGACTAATGCTCCATAGACAGACCAATGCACAAAGACTGGCCACCAGTCTCTGCCATCACAGCTATCAAAATGCGTGACCCAATCCGGATATTATGGGATTACAATGTGTTGTTTCAACCATCAACATTTTTAAGTATCTAAATACTATGGAGGCACATCTGAAGTGTAGCTAACATTCTTAATCAGGTCACACAATCAATAGGTCACAGGATTCAGAGTTACTGGGATGTCAGAAAGTATTGGTCGTTGGAGAAAACGTTGGGGGGAAACAAAGGAAGTTCAGAAATAGGTCAACTATTTGAACATCCTCTCTGGTAGAAAAACAAAGAGCATATGCTTTGCACCCTACTAAAACCCAGGAAAAAATGTCTTTTTCTGTGTATAAATATATTGGTTCATCCATCCATTTTCATCTGCTTATTCGGTTTCGGGTCGCGGGGCAGCAGCTCCAGCAGGGGACCCCAAACTTCCCTTTCCCGAGCCACATCAACCAGCTCCGACTGGGGGATCCCGAGGCGTTCCCAGACCAGGTTGGAGATATAATCTCTCCACCTAGTCCTGGGTCTTCCCCGAGGCCTCCTCCCAGCTGGACGTGCCTGGAACACCTCCCTAGGGAGGCGCCCAGGAGGCATCCTTACCAGATGCCCGAACCACCTCAACTGGCTCCTTTCGACGCGATGGAGCAGCGGCTCTACTCCGAGCTCCTCTCGGATGACTGAGCTTCTCACCCCATCTCTAAGAGAGACGCCAGCCACCCTCCTGAGGAAAACCATTTTGACCTCTTGTACCCTGGATCTCGTTCTTTTGGACATGACCCAGCCTTCATGACCATAGGTGAGGGTAGGAAAGAAGACTGATTGGTAGATTGAGAGCTTTGCCTTCAGGCTCAGTTCTCTTTTTGTCAAAACGGTGTGATAAACTGAATGTAAAACCGCACCTGCTGCTCCGATTCTCCGATCAATCTCCTGCTCCATAGTCCCCTCACTCGCGAACAAGACCCCAATTTATTTAAACTCCTTCACTTGGGGTAAGGACTCATTCCCTACCTGAAGAAGGCACTCCATTGGTTTCCTGCTGAGAACCATGGCCTCAGATTTAGAGGTGTTGAGATCCTGAGCCCACTGAACTGCAACCCCTCCCCACCCCGACTAGGCCTTGATATCCTGTCCCTAAATATTACAAACAGGATTGGTGACAAAGTGCAGCCATGGCAGAGGCCAACCCTCACCTGGAACAAGTCTGACTTACTGCCGAGGACTCGGACACAGCTCTCACTTTCTGGACGGATCTCATCAATCCCTGGGGCTTTGCCACTGTGGAGTAGCTTCTTCGGGCTGTGCCCGGCCGGGCTCTGTGGCAAACCCGGCCACCTGGCGCTTGCTGACGAGCCCTCTGTCTGGGCTTGGCTCCAGATACAAATTTCTCCACCACAATAAGGTGATGGTTCCCGGAGAGGTAAATATATTGGTAATACCAATTTTAAAGACGTTCAATCCATCACTGCTGAAGCTGCTGAACATATCTGACACTATAACCTAAGACTAATTGTGTTCTGCTAGATTGCTCCCAACTAATCAAGAACGTCCACCTTCCTGTCCTCCCCTGCCGAAAATGATGATCTATGGCTCTTGTTGATATAAGACATCAGTTTGGGCTGTCTCATAATGACTGGTTTTCATAGGTAATGATGCTAAATTACACAACTAGTAATAAAGGAGGATAGTAAGCCATCCATCAGGGGCTAGTTTATATATCAGCCACCCTTAGGGGCATGATTGAAACCCCAGTCCACTCAAACACATAGCTTTCTGTCTTCTGTCCCTAACCCCCACACACACACACACACACACACACACACAGACACACAGTTTGCCACGAGCTACTAGAGGGGACATCTCATTCCTTTATCCACGGCAAGTCATTGTGGTAGTGTCAGCTGGTGCCGTCTCTTTTATCACACTGGAAGCTAATGGAAACAGCAACTGCAGGAGGGTGGGGGAGAAGATGCAGCAGGCACACACACACACACACACACACACACACACACACACACACATCAAATACACAGAGCCATAAGAGGTTGGGGAGATGGGGCGGGTGGGCACGCCAGGCCCCAGGCCAAGAGCTGTTCTATGGTGATGTTTTTCTTTCCGAGGCCTCTCTCTATTAGCTTGTGTTTCTGACACTCAATAAACCACAAGGATCGGCTTCAGATGCATTTCTCTCATTCTCTTTTGATGTTTCATTTTACTGTAATGTTAAGTTCCTTTTTTAACCCCATGTTAGAGTCAAGCTGGGGGTCTTCTTCTCCCAAAACTACTGAAAGAAACGTTTTGCTTAATTTTACACGTCCCACTTGGCTTCATTCTAGCTAAACAGAAAATAAAACCAGCTACACAACACTTTGTATTTTTTCCTCTTAATCTGCTTGTAGTTTTATTGGGATTGAATTTTTCTATACCTATTGACAAGAAATACTCTAGACGACAAAAGGAGTTTTTCAAAAAAGGGAACTGCAAGACAATTCAGTACAGAATACATCTTTTGATAGGAAAGTTAGTTGACCTAATTTTCTGATTACAGTGTTGAAACGCATGGGGCTGCTACTTTAAATACATATGCTATAAAGGACATATGCCAGGCATGTATTGTATTTATATTTTCTATAATTCTTTATTTTTTCAGTCTTTTTCTGTTTGTATAACATAACAATCGTGCTTTATCATGTGACACCATTTAGATACATATCATGTTTATATTATGTTTTACATTAGGCAGTGAGACAGTTAAAAATATACAAAACAATATTGTTTTACTAGACATAGTTTCTATTTTTTAATATAATCGTCAGCATCTTCATTGTCATCATCATTTCGTATATTTCTGTAAGATATGTGCTTTAGCTTCTGTGATCAAAATATTATTGCAGAAAACAGCAACTCCATTTTTTCAACATTTAGACAATAACTTCCAATGTATTACAGACATTTACAGTTACATGTTTTACACAGTACAGTTTTACAACAAAGTTCCAGAGAAAACTGTGGTAGAGTAACTTTATACAAAATTCACAGGACATGAACTGTAGCCATTTCACATTTTCGCTCAGTTGTTTTGCTTTTCAAAGTAAACATGTTCTGTTCAACCAGATGCCTTTCACAGTAGCTGCCATAGAAGCAAACTAACATTGTCCTAAAACGCCATGGCAAAAGTCTGGGGAAATTAAAGCTTTTTGCTTTTCACTAGTAAAGCAAAGACAACATAAACAAAAATAGAAACAGACCACTTTCTTACTGGCCTGCACTTATACATCTACATATGTATTGCTGAATACATATAGATCAAGCTATAGTTGATCATTACACATAAAGAAAAAATGATGACTGTACTTAAACACAGACTTGGTCCAGGTTTTTTGTTCTAGCATACAAAGTTGGATTTTGTAGTTCTGCCCAGTCATGTAAACAGACTATGGCTTAGTTAAAATTGGTGTGTTGGCTTAAGGCCTTCTTTGTTCTTCTTCTTCTTTTCTTTTTTTTTTGTAAGGAGACATTTCAGAAATTTTCACTGATGTTCCTGAGGAAAGCATGCAAAACGTAAACAGGATTGACTGTCAGCATTAAGGGATAGTCGATGTTTGTAAATCATTTTTCTAACCCTGTGCTTTTTTTTTTTCTTCTTTTCTTTTGTACTTCATTGTACCCTGTGCTTCGCCAACCAAACACTAAATGGCATAGTTTTTGCTTATGTCTGCCTATTGATTTTGGTCCTCCATCCCAACACATATAGTATAAAACATCCTAAAAATAATTCTAAAAATGTTTCGATCACATAAAAGTTTTCTTTTTTTTACTGAAAAAAAGGAAGGAAAAATAACAGTCTCTCTCACACACAAAATCTTTTGCAACAGAGCTCCTAAACTTGAACTTCTTATTGGCATTGTGCTTACTCAGAGCTCCCCGCTTGCTTTGTGGCCTGTAGTTTACCTCACAGAGTGCAACATTTGGAAAAGAGACAACTGTGTGAGGTTTAGTAAACATCCACAAAAAAATTGACGCCATCCCTTGCACTCTTCAATGATGTCAATTTTGTTCACTACTTTATCTACTATATTCACACGGTATTTACTTGATTCATGAAGATATTCAACAAATCGCTAATCTAAATGTTTTTTTCTTTTCTCACAGTATTACACAGTATGTTTACACTTTTTTTAAATTCAGATTTATGGATGTATTTATGAACACTAACAGTCTTTGATATTGTTTTCAGATTGCAAACCAACAATAAGACATCATTGGCTTGGTTTTACAAATGCAGAAAAATTAAACATGATTTGAAAATCTGTTTTGATCACATATTGCCCCTGGAGGTAGGTGAATCAATTAAAATCTTGGAAGTCCTTTGTAATGTTCTCTTTTGTCTACATACTCCATGAGGGTTTCTTTGTTGCCTACACGTTGGCCTCGGCATTGGTTAGGTTAGAGGTGGGGCTTGTTGGGTTCGGGGTTAACATGCTCCGTTGGGCTAGCTGGGTTGGGTGGTGGGCTGGTCGGGCTAACAGTTGTGGTGGGGGGGTTAGCCGGACTGGCTGTGGTGGTAGTGGTGGTGATGGTGATGGTGGTGGGACTAGTTGCTGGGTTCACTGGGCTGGCGGCGAGGGCTGGATTAGCTGGCGGAGGAGCTGGGTTAGCAGGGGTCACGGGGCTGGTTGAGTTGACAGGAGCTGGATTGGTGGGGCTGGCAGGGTTTACGGGAGCTGGGTTGGCAGGACTAGCTGGACTGGCTGGATTGGCAGGGCTGGGTAAGTTAGCGGTGTTGGTTTCCACTTGCTGCTCAGGTCCATTCTCCAGAGGTCGCCTGACAACTGCCGGAGGCTGAAGCATTATCCGAAGTCGCTGGGAGAGAAACACAATGCAAATGAATTACATAAGAGTATAAGTCTAAGGTTTGTCATCTTACAGAGAAAGAATAGATCTAAACATCTGGCAACACAAGCTAGCAAGACCTCATGCTCACCTAACAAATCCAACAGACAATTCACTTCTTACCTCTTTGTAAGTGCCCTTAAGTCCGAGATACATATAGATCATGTATCCTGGTATGAGAACCATGGAGGACAGCGCCATGAGCCAGCCCACTCCCTGACCCCAGCCTGGGAACACATAGTCTCCCATTTTGAGAGGAACCATTTGTACGGCGCTGAACAAGAACACCCCCTGTGGGAGACATGAGACACTTTATGCATCCTGACACCACTGACTAGAGGCAGCACTGTCTCAGCCCGACATGGCTGTAGGCAGGTAATATTGACTTTATTTATTGTCTAATTTTTCATGTCATGACTTTAGATGTACGGTTGTATTAGTTCAGAGTACTCACACCAACAATGAGAGGGGTGAACACGACCCAGCACATCTTCCACCATATACAAGGCCTGTAGCCAATCATCTCCTGGATGTTGTCGTAGAACTTGTTCACACCTGCGAGACAAATGAATCTATGATCAAAATATTCATATCCAATCTATTTCAATTTGCTGCCGGTCTGCCATGCATGATGATGAGGACGGTGAGGTGGAACACATGACCTTGAGGCAGAACAGTTTTTGAAGCTGCGCAAATATCTCTGGATAGGTGTGACGTTTTCTAACCTTCATATTTTCCCCAACATTTTACATATGTGGTATTTCACTTACTTCATTTGTAAAATTAATGAAAAATGCAATTTTTAAATGATAATTTTGTTCCGTTCTGCTATATTGCATGAAAGACACAAAAAAATGAAAGATACACACCGTAGCACCAGGATATGGAGATGCATTCAAAGAAGACCAAGAACAGCAGACACATTCCACTGGCAGAGTAGTAGTCAAACAGTTTGAACACATAGATTCCACCCTGGTTACAGAAACATGGATAAGTGTTAGAATACAGTATAACATATTTTGGTAATGCATTTGATGCAATTAAAAGACCAAGTCAACATTTAAATTGCCTCTTGCCCACTACATACAGTAGATGCATAGATTTGTATCTTTTTATTACATCTTTCAATTCTATTACTCATCTGTTTAATCTCGTTCCATTAATTGACAGTGGTAACATGAGAGAGCTGGCCCTGCTGTACCTGTGTGATGTTTGAAAGTCCAATCAAATAGGACACCAGACAGACACACGCGATGAAGATCTCTCGTCTACCCCGAAGAGCTCTGGGAAACTCATCCACCAGAGCAGTGATGAAGCCTTCAACAGTGCAGAACTGAAAGACACAATCATCGAAAAAGCATTAAGCGTAAGTGTGAATATGTACACTATCACTATGTTCTTTGACACAAATATTTTCTTTAAATAAATTCAGTATATTTATATATATCTATATATATATATATATATATATATATATATATATATATAATATATTGAGGTCTATAAATATTTTGCAAAATGTATTCTTCACCAAAGAAGTTTTATTTTAGTGGTTAGGCTGACGGATGATGATGACAAATGACAAAGAGTTGCAGTGTGCACCAAACCATGGGACAGAAACACTAACGCAATCTGAATGACCGAGCATCCACTTCTTGGAAGCCATTGTGG
This sequence comes from Percina caprodes, assembly GCA_013375575.1. Lineage (NCBI taxonomy): Eukaryota > Metazoa > Chordata > Actinopteri > Perciformes > Percidae > Percina > Percina caprodes. Next base: position 742,240 of record JABXJD010000162.1, read on the forward strand.
TAATAGCTCTGATATGCAAAGACTATTTACCCTATTTAGAATAGGGTTCGAATTTATGTCTTTTACTATGAAGAGCTGGTGGTCATATCTAGTGTATAGCTGCATGTATACATTTTTGTTTCTAGTCTCTGTCTCCTTATTCAAACCCAAATATCATACAGAAAAGAAAGACACACACAGAAAAGGAAACCTGCGGGCACATGGAGGTGATAAAGTTGCATTGAAAAGACTTGACAGCTGATGTCAAAGCTCAGCTATATCTGTCCACAAGAAGCAAATTGCATACTTATCAACAGAGCGCAGGGGTGAGCTGCATGATAGGTACCTGCATTTAAATATTTAGGTCAGCCCATGAGCAGATCATCTCCAAGCCCCTTACCTGGCTGTCTATCCCCAGCATGAGCAGCATGGAGAAGAACAGAATGGCCCAGAGAGGAGACACAGGCAACTCGGTTACAGCCTGTGGGTAGGCCAGAAAAGCTAAGCCAGGACCTGGATAGTAAATGGGAAAATCATATATTTCATTAGGGCTATTCTCATAGTACTCTGTTATGAATGCAAACACATATATTCTCATAAAATGACAAATGCTGTGTTACAGTACAGAAAAAAGGCATGCAGTAATATGCGATCCTACCTGAAGCTGCTACGTCTGCAATGGGTCTCTTTGTCACATATGACATGAAGCCAACAATAGAGAAGATCACAAAGCCAGCAAACATGCTGGTACATGAGTTGATGCAGCACACAATGATGGAGTCTCTGGGGAGAGGAAATACAAAATAGACATGTTGTCAAACACTTTATCCACTGTAACAAGCTTCCGTCAAAACAGTCCACACAGGAGAGAGGTCTGAAAGAGTCGCTGTGAGAATGCATCCCTGCTATCGATTCCTTTTTATCATACAGATGTTGACAAAATCATAAGTTATTATTTATTACAGACATATACATACAAATGTGTTTTTTTATAGATACATATGTAAAAGAAGATAGATTCATTTGAAGCAAGCACACCATATGAGTGCATGTTAGATTGTTTATGTGACCCAGAACCATGGGGCTGCTGGAGAGAACACTTCACAATCATAGTTGTTGTTTTTTTCCTCTAGCACGCACAAGAAACTGCCTTCTCCTTAGATTATTATATTCATTCCACCAACTTACATTTAAAAGACACTTCAAAGGCTCTGTGGTAGAAACCCCTAGTATGTATGTTCTAGTTAAACCCATAACCTCTGCATGTACTGTTGTACAATGAGCCTGGGAGCTTTCCACAAGTGCAGCGGTATCTGACAGAGAACAGAGTCTTCGATTGGGACACAGCCATTGAAAGGTCAGGATACCACTGAAAGTCTAGTACTTATTTTGGGAACCTTAAAAGCGATGTTCTTTCCAATATTCTGTTGCAATAACTGGCCCGAGAAAGGAGGACAGGGACATATTTGTGGATAGAACTAAGAAGGTGGATAAGGATAAGATCTTAATAAAATTATGAATAAAATCTTTATATTGAACCATCTCTGCCGCACCACCAACAGCTCTTATTAAGTATCCTTGAATAAGGTCACCAACAGAGGCCTATAATATAGTAAAATAATTTTCAGCTATTACAATTCCTTTCCAAAATCCAGCTGCATTCTCTGTCTCTTTTAAATAGATTCTGTCTCTATTCATGAATCACGAGCAGTCTTACCTGTAAACATTGTTATTGAAAGGGTTATAGCTGCCCAGAGCTATAAGTGAGCCCAATCCCAATCCGTAAGAAAAAAAGATCTGGGTAGCTGCATCCAGCCATACCTGACAAAAAAACACAAGTGTTTAGCTGCGTGAGGCCCTAGCTCTGCTCACTTAGGCATGCAGTACATAGGTATGAATCATATGATAATATGTCATTACCTCCGATTCTTTGAGCTTTGCAAAGTCCGGAGTGATATAGAACAGAATTCCTTCTTTAGCTCCAGGTAGAGTCACACCACGGATGAAGAGAATAAACAGCATGAAGTAGGGATACGTAGCTGAGAAGTAAACGACCTATACAGTGTGAGACAGCAGGATCAGCATGGTAACACCATTGAATCTGAAGTAAATTTATGATTCACACAGAAGTTGTACATTTGAAATTCCCCAACTATTCAGAAATATTTATAAGGGTTGTAAAGATGTTCTAGATTTAATTTATTCTGTCTCTTCTTCACAAAAACAAAACAAAACAGATAAAGAGACCAATAATTCAGTAAAGAAATCACTGCAGCTTTACTTTGAATGGCTATGTAGATGCATAACACTGTGCTAGCATTTTGTGAAAAATGTGTGCAGGGGGATGGGGTTTTTGTGACCAAAACAAATTTTATTTGCCATGGTCATGTGATGCACTAGACTTTCGAAATGTGGCACCACATGGGAGGGAAGCTGCAGGGAGTGAAGGGAGAGGACAAAACCAGATTGTAGTGTATGGCTGTTTGTTGCTCCTCCTATCATGAATCCACACTCAGTATAGACACAGTGTCAGGAGAGTTGGAATTAGAGGAGCCACCATGAGGCAGAGTAGGATTACTGAACATGAGTGTTTGATGTCTCTTCTCTTATTTTAAAATCAATCTGGACAATCCTGACTGCAATGTGAATGATTGATGAGGTGATATTAGACTGATTAATATTGCATTGCTGTCACATACTACTACGTATTGGGAACCAGTATAGCATAAGAGGTCTTGGATACCCAAATCTGGCGAACGTCTTACCTTCCCTGTCCAGCTAACCCCTTTCCAGATACAGAAGTACACAAGGATCCAGGCGATGGCCAACGTTATTGCCAGTGGCATTCGAATCTGGCCTGGTTTTTCCAAGCCATCGGTCATTTCATGCATGTTGCGCCTATAAGTCAGAGCGAGCAACAATGACACTGTTATACACACGCACGCACACGCACACGCACACACACACACGCACACGCACACACACACACACACACACACACACACACACACACACACACACACACAGGGACATAAGCATGCAGCAGAGGAGTCTGTCTTTTATGTATTTCAGGGATACATGCAGTGTACTTTAAAGCTCCGCTGTTGTGAAAGCAAGAGAAAGCAGTCAATATCTTACTCCCAAAACTCCAACACTGAACTGGTGAGGTTGGTGGTATCAGCAATGGAGTGGTTTGTATAACATTTCTCTGTGTTCCATGGATTGTTACATGTGCTCCATGGAAGATCCTGTAAAACAAACATTGCAGTGTTTTTTTTCTCTACATATTTATGGATTATAAATAACTTACAGGTATCACAGGCTAGAATTCCTAATGAACCAATATTTATAAGAACCTTGACCCTATGCTAGTTTCAACTTTTTATGAATCACATGAGTACACTGTGTAATACTTACAGTGGTGAAGGAGTTGTACAGGTAGTAAATGGCCCAAGAAATGATTACAATGTAGTAAATGTTAAGCCAGAAGGACAGGACAGCTGCTGCAAGGCCCACACCTATTATACAGAAATGAATTAGGCAGTGTAGTAAAACTATCATTGGATATGTGTGTTACATGGCCCTCATAAATCCTGATAGTCAAAAGTATGTCTATGAAAGCACCAAATACCATACTTCTTTTTAGGCAGGCCTTGTATCAAGACACAATTTTCCAGGAATATTTAAGTGAAGTATACCTTTGAACATAGGAGCCAGTTTCCAAACACCAAGCCCTCCAATTGAGGTGTATTGGCCAAGGGAGCATTCCAGTAGAAACAAGGGGACCCCAGCAAATATGAGGGTCAAAAAATAGGGAATCAAGAAGGCTCCTGGATGGACAAAAGTAGATGAAGTTATATATTAAATAAATTACCAATCTTAGGCTGCACTGATGCATTACTTCAAACACCACAGCACAACGTCAATTAATTAGGGTTGTAAATGTGTGATGTTCATTATTTTCATGTAATTGACACGGTCATTTAGGTAAACTCGACTATGTGCATCGTGGAGCTGATTGGGCCGTGCAATTTGCTTAAATTAGTTGTGAAAATAATGTTTACCTCCACCGTTTTTTCCACAGAGATAGGGAAATCTCCATACGTTTCCCAGTCCAATTGCATAACCCACACACGACAGGAGGAAATCAAATCTCCCTCCCCATGTTTCTCTATCAGGCAAATCCTTTATCTTCTTCTCGGGTTTCACGTCCAGCGACTTGGGCTTGTCATTATTAGTGGCCACCTCGTTCAGTTCTGTGACTTGTCCATCCGTTTTGGTGCCGTTCGTCGCCATGTCTCTGGATTTGGCAGAGGTCCTGGCAGTCGGACGGTATGCTTCAGCACCAGACCACGCAGACAGCAGCTTCGCGGTTTTTGGACCTAACCTTTGGACCAAATGTCTGGAGATGAAGCCTGTGCACACACGGCTTGTCAGTCGCCGTTAACCTGCAATCGTGAATAGAGCATTTGGTCGTTTTTTTTCCCAGGAGGCGCTGAAAATGTGGTTACTTGTAAAGCAAACACATTTTTCACCACAATCATTTACTCCCTGGCAGGTACAATGAAACAATGTCAAATCAAACATGCACTCCTTTACTGAACTATGCTTTTATAAACGCACACTTAAGCATATTTTGAACATTTGCTGCCTGACAAAATTTCCATTTATATCAGACTTAACAAACACCAACAATACGAAAACCCATCGATGACAAAGTCATGCTGGACTTGCTCCCATAACTAAAACATAGACGACAGATGTGCGTAAATTAACAGCAGCCGAAACCAGATCAGCATAAACCTGATAGCCTAAACAAAGTACGCAATCACATGAGCCAAAAAAGGAACTGAATATCACTAACATCAACGATTAAAGAAAACTTTAAGACAAATTACAGGATCCAAAACATGCGCTTCAAGCGCAAGACGCACCGTAGCAATAGCAGATAGCCTATGATAATTAAGCATAATGAAGTAGAGTCCACCAATTACCACCTGCAGATTTTCCAAACAGTTATCCACATATAATGCAAGCAGCAGAGATACAAAGAGGTCTTAAACAAACTGGAACACAAAACGCATTGTGGAGACAAAGGGATGTCCTATGCGTAAAAGCATTACGCACCAGGCTGCACAAATAGCCACCTCATTCTATGCGATACATTGAGAACAAAACATGTTATTAAACAAACAAGAATGAGTCTCCACATTTGCACCATCCAATAGACGAGCAAACCGTAAACAATTCGGCATTTAATTAGCTGTAGCATGTAGGTGCGGAGCTCATCATGCAGTCATTACACTGACCCCAGCAACGCACTGACAGTCTCATTCACAATTTAATCACACTCACTATTGCTGCAAAGCCAAATAAAAAAAGAACGATGCATTAGCCAGACTCGTTTGTATGGGGGTTCAAACACGCACACACGCACAGACAGGCGCAGGAATTCAGCACCCAGTTTACTCACAATGAATTTGTGAGCTGTTCCGCCGAGGATACGCTGCTTGCCACAAATCTCGAAACGAGGTATCCGTAGATTCCTCCTGTGGATAAAGTTGTAAACTCCCAATATTTCTTGGAACATAAATAGATTTTACTTCCATTAAAAGACTTATAGGGACCTTGCAGCGTTAGAGATGTCCAAGCAGGAGCTGTCCAGCGGGGAGCAGTGCTGAAGACCAGGAGGAGGAAGAGGAGGAGGAGGAGGAAGAGGAGGAGGCTGAATCAACACGGGCAGCAGCCGCTTCGCCTTGTGCGACTGTCTAACATCAACAACCAGAGACTCAGCTCCCATCTACACAGCCTCAATGTCATCTCAAAGTCGCCCCCCCTCCTCTTCCTCCTCATCTATATGGTCCATTGACATCGCACTTGCTACATGTTTTTTAATATTTAAATTGTTATACTCATTTCCCCTATTTCAATAAACACCAATAATAAGGTTTTCACATTTTTTGACATGACCTTAGGCAAGCAAGTTTAAAAAAAAGAAAAAAGGAAAAAAGAAACTGACTATAAATAAATGAAGACAGTTTCCATTTCAAAGTTATAAATTTTGGGGGCTTTTTAAAAGTCTTTTATTCAGGTTGTGTCCCTCATACACTTTTATGATTCAACTATTTATAATGCAATTATCTCTGCGCCCTGCAAAATGTGCCCCCCTCTCACAAAAATAGAGCACCCCCTCCCCTCCAGTAATGAAATGTATGGTCGAGGTTCCAACATGGAAACATATGGGAGGGGGGGGTGATATAAGCAGCATTATCAGGTCCAAACGCGTATATTTGGAAGGTGAGGCCAGTCAGCGGCTGTCTGCAAACCTGGCAAATTGTGATAAAGGGAGTCCGTCAATAAAGGGAGGGAACCTTGGCTGGTTGTCTAACTCTGCATGTAACCGTCCAAAGCCCGACGTCTTCCACAAATGAAGGGATGATATGAGAAGAATAAACTCATGGACGATAAGCTCATAATTTATAATTTAAAAAAAAAATTTAATTTAAGAAAAATGAAAGTAAAGCAAACATTTTTTATAGATTAGGTGGGGGGGGATGTTTACATGGGCAGCAAATCAGCGAAGAGTGGACCCAGCCGCGGATTGTTCTTATTTTTTTATTTTATTTTTTTTACAGAAACCATCCGGAAAGTGATATGCAAGAACAAAACATTTCTTTAAGCAGCAGTTCTTCAATTTAAAGTGCAATGGTAAGTGATTCACAGCCTATCTAAATAGGCCCACTTGTTTGATTTACATGGATATTAAGCACCGGGCTTTCTTCAGCTCAGCTGCTTTTCTTGCGTAAACAGTGATGTCACGTTGGCTACCACTACTACTACCACTACTACTACTACTACTACTACTTTACTACTATGCTTCCACCAACTCCACCACATTTGAAGTCTTTGTAGTTTGCCTTCATACTTGTAATTTTGTTTTGAAACACCACATGTACTGGCTGCTAATAAGTCTCCTGCATTAATTCAGAACATGTAGATACACTTTTCTTTTTAATATCACTGAGTTGAGGTTGAGGTAGTGCACACTAACTAACTTCTGGAAATGCTCTGGCATGGAGATCAGGAGCATTTACAGTCCGGTGTGAATGTCCCTATCACAGGCGGAGAGAGGGCACCAGATGGCAAACCAATGAGGGGTAAACTAACCTACTAAATGATATCACGTGAAATGCAACATTTAAAACCCCATCTGGGTAGCCGTCCCTGAGGACATGGGGTGTGAAACATGACATGTATTTATACACCTGCTGATGGAGCACACAGGCATGTCCAATAGGCTGGTGACATGTACACTCAGCCAGCTGACCTCCTAACCCTGCAGCTTTGGTTTGATTCAGCTCACTGCCCTTTTCACCAGAAGCCCCCAGTCTCTTCATTTCCATCGGAAGCTTGTATTTGGCTACTTGTGAAAGCTGTACGTGCTCCATTAGGCTGGGATTTCTTGTCCGTTCTTGTAATGGCTTTTAAAGTAGTTGACTGAGATTGAGTTTTGGGTTGCCCCTCTTTACTTACCCATTGGCTGTAAAATTATCTGAATGTTGGGGAGATTTGGCAGAAGGATGCAGCCTAGGTTCTGCACTTAACCTGTATTATTCTCTATTGGTTTCTTGTCATTTATTTAGTTTGTCATGGTCACAATTCTGATTATTGTATAAAAAAATTTAACTATATAAACATGTTTTATTGCCAAAATATGTTAGTAAAAGTAACTGACCTAAAGATGGAATTGAATGCCCAATTCCTTGGTTCTATTAATAACAATCATCAAAACAAAAACACAAAATGTTAAATCAAAGATAACATTATATAAATCCAATATTTCAATGTTTTTCATTAGATTTTTTAAACATAAGTCAAGTAAAATTATTTATGAAAAAACACCAGAATATTACACAATTTTGTGCCAAATTTAAAGCAAAATCTGTGGCTCAAAGCAGTGTATGAATCTGCCTATTATGTCCTTCTCAATACTTTTTAATAACCTATCTTGAAATTATTGCTTTAACAGCTTAGTAATCCCTGAGCATTTCTCTCTTTTCAGAATGCATTTTCAAACACTCATATTCCTCAACACCATTTTGCAATTTGAGGCCACAAAATGAACTGATTAGCATGATGATTAGTCATTAGTATGCTAATCATAAGCAATTCACATATTTTATTCATATTGTCGCAGACTTGTTTTTCTCCTTCTGCTGAGATTGTGTATACATCACCATTTTATTTTTTTTTGGTGTCAACATAGAAGTCAATCTGGTATCTGCAAACAATCTACAATGGAAATGATGATTTTTACATATAGTGCAAAAGCTAATAGACACAGATATGGTAAATTAATTCATATGAAAGCAGAGGTAAATCTGGCTTCAATCCCCTTTTCAGGATAAATCAGGTTTCTATGTTGCTACATAGAAACAAAGTCTGCAAAATACAATTCAAACAAAGAACACTCAATATTTACAAAACCCTTGTTTTGATGCAAGGCAGTCTTCGACAGGGTATTTAAAATATAAATATGTCTTATTAGGTAATCCCTCAAATAGTTTTACTGTCAGAATCTTAGATGTGCAGCCCCTTTTCTGTTGCTGTCGGCTCTTTGTTTTCATCAACCTCGAACCATGATTGCTGCTGTACATTTTTCTTGACTTAGGCACTGAGAAAGTGTAGAGTACAATACCGCTATGGTGTACCACTTGTACTTGATGATAGAGGGATTGGCATATATGTATTTCACCAGGGGGAAGTAATGCATAACCGAATAACCGCTCGCTCAATATTTCTATATGAAGCATAGATGTAATTCAGCCTTCCCTCCCAGGGATGATTGATGAAATTTACCTCACACTTGCACATTCTGCACAAAGACACCTGAGACATCCACTGCATGTATACAGCTTCTTTTTTGTTCTAAATCCCTGCATTGTGATCTCCACAGGGTATAGCCTCTGAAGAATAGACACTGAAATCACTTCAAGGCTATAGATGCTCTTATTTGTCTGTGCTTCTTTAGTATAGCATTTGTTTAGCATGACCTAAATTGCTGTGAAGTGAGTGCCTCAGCAGCTCTGTCTCGCCTCCCTCTCTCTCCTTACGTCTCTCTGTCTCAGTCTCTTTGTATGCCTCCTTTTCTCTTTCTCTCTCACACACACAATTTAAAAACAAGCAAAACAAGCTGAGAGGACAGTTTTTTTTATAACAACCAGATATTATTTACATGCGTAGTGAAGTATTGTGGGATGCAGGAATCAGTGAGGTGGGCTGGCCAATGATATTTCAGGACTAGTGTGTGAATCATCCACCAAATTTGTGGAGCATGCTCTGTTTCTCTCCTTGGTGTTTTTCTTTCTGATTCTACCTTCCTGAAGGGATCAACTATGCAAAGAAGTTAAATCCCACAGCTGAAAAAGACTAGCTTTTCCTCTGTTGGGATTCTGATGTTGCATTTGCCACTCATTCAAAAGAAATGCCATTTCCACAAATCCATGGCATTAGACAGCTATGATTAAAGAGACATTCAGCCTAGTTGAAGGTTTAAACATGTTTGGCATCGACAGGTCAACGTGCACCAAGCAGGACGGGGGACAGGTACTGGTGTTGATCTGTTGACAGCCCTGTGTGGCAGCCAGCACACGGTGTGGATTTAATAAACATATGACCTCCATGATAACCAGTGTGAGGGCACTAAATCGCTTCAAATTTTGTACATGTGTTGCTAGGCAACAGCATAATCGGTCTCCTTCTCTCCCTCCTTTATATGGCTCTCTACTGGGATTGCTGTGCTGCTATCATTGAAAATGGTTAATTAACTTCTACAAAAAGTCCATTAATGGTTCAGATTAGGCTTCTGAGGGTTAAAAAGCACTTTTAGGCTATGGGCAGAAATAATTTGTTTGAGATATATATTATGTACATTGAGCTGGATCCATTTATATAAAAAACCTTACAAGAAGAAGCTCCCTTTTATGAACATAAATAAGTGGAAACATAAACATATCTTGTTGCCTAACCTTAATCCTTACACTCAGTTAAAGGCTTAATTAGATACAAATTTACAATGTTAAATTTGTTAGGATTCTCCCATATTTCCCAATTTACCCCCTAACAGTCAAGTCCATGCAGTATATACAGTATATATTGTTCTAGTGTTTTATTTCATTTCATTTTTAGATTTTGTATCAATGTGCATACTGAATATTTTCAAATGAGAACATATTGACGCCTTCCCTCCCCAAATCAATTAAGGCTTCATTATACTCCGGATCGGACACGTACACGGAAAGCTGCAGGCGCATAGTAGCTTTGCTTATACTATGCTTTACTACACTACTTGGAGTACACGTTCCAGGCATGCGTAGTCGATCGCTACACTGCCACTCACGTACACCCTCTGATGATGACATTTACGTCACGCGGACCCATACTCACAGACATGGACAGTATAGATTCGGCTTTAGGATAAAAAAAATAACAAAACACATTCTCTCCAATAGTGTAGAAATGTGGATGACAATTATTTTTTGTTTGATAAATTGCACATCACTTTAAGCATATGTTGGAAGTCTTTGAATTACTATTCATATTCATTGAGGTTCTTATGTTCTCTTCTTTCTCCTAGAATAAATTACTAGAAAAAGAAATCATGTTAAAAACAAACTGCCCTCAGTCATGACGTGGATTTAAAACTTGTTCTTAGATCTGAAGGGTTACTGTGTTTGGTATTTCTAAAGCAATACTAGCTAGCTTCTCTTATATATGAAAAATTTAAAAAAATAAATAAATAAAAAAGCTATTTCATCTACAGTTTGAATTGTATGCAGCTGCCTGTTTAGGTTTACATTGATATGTGAGATAAATAGAATAATCTTTAAATCTCCATGTCAATGTCAACAAAATGCTTTAGCAAATGTCACCGTATCAAAGTATCGGATAATAACTAGTTATTCTCCAGGATTTAATTGTCTTTTCATTATACAGCTCTTTCTGTAATTAAGATTTGCAATTCAGCTCCCATAATTCTTTGCCTGGTAGAACTGCCTAGTCCTCATTGCAACCAGAGTTCCAGTTAAGAAATGAAACATAACCATAAAAGGATTAAAGCAATTTGATTACAAATGAACGAAAAACCCCAATAATCAGATTGTGGATCATTTGGGGGAAATTAATTTATTATATTATTATTGGGTGTTATTTGAAGTGAGACTGATATTACACACACATAATGCTTAGCCATAGTAGTATGGATTACATTTGACTGACTATGAACTGGCAATGACTTCATATTCTGCAGATTTAAAGGCAAACTAATCCACACAGTAAATAATCTAGAGGTTTTAAGTGTGTACTGAGAAAACAGTTTGCATGTTGTGGTGGTGGAAAAGTTGAACTACAGAAAAGTTGTGTATAATGCAATACCTTAACACTTTGATTGTATAAAATTCAGAATATCTGGCATGAGTTATAATTCATAACCAAAACGTTAATTCTGAATGTTTTTGTTTTAGATTAGGCAGCAGGGTTTGCATGTAGGGTCAACAACTGGCTCATTGAATATTGTACAGCCAAGAAACCAACGCAGCAAAAGGAGACAGCCATTTCTGTGGGGTAGTAGATGAGGTTTCGATCATCAGTATCACCAAATAGGAGGGAGCCAGGACATGGAGCTCTTTAAATGCAAGCTTTGACAGAAGCCTGCAATCCTTTCTCACCACACTGCCCCTGCTAATCCTCTCCATTCAACTACATCACTATGGAAACTGACTGGATTTCTCACCCTTGCTGCCTAACTTGAGCCGTGCAGCCATGTCCGCCACTGACATGGAGGTAGTGCAGTTAAATGCTGCCTTGATCACATGTTTCCATGCTGGGACGTTATTGGCTATTAGTAGCTGCCACATTGATGCAGGACCATTAGGTTAATGTGCTTTAAAATCTGGAAGACTGTTCCGGTAGAAACAATAAGCTCAAAGCTGTGCAAGACTAAGCACTTCAGCCTTTAAAAGCAAAACTTTGCTATATGGAGTTTGAGGTAGATGGAGCATGATTTTATATTCCTGCGCCTGCTACCTATTTCATTTATTTGCCTTTCCTCGGGCAAAATTGCAGGAGAATATTTGTCATGGTTTAAAAGGTTTATCAGCTTCAAAGCTGAGGGAGCTGGTCGTCCAACCCATCAGTGAGACCACGCAATCCTTCCAGCACTGACAAGAATGGGTTAGAGCATGTGGACAAAATTCCCCAGTTAAGCTCCCAATTCCAAGCTTTAACATAAAGCTTGGAGAAGCAAATTTGCATTTGGCATTGACGTCAGTTTTAATCCATCCCAAACCACTTCTTCAACCCCCTCAACATCTTGGAGAAGAGCTTCAGTAATTGCTAATTGCAGGGCGAAAATTTTTAATCACTAGCACCATCAGCCTGGTCATCGCTAACATTAGTAGCCTGGGATAAGATGGAATCAGCTGGCAAACAGAGCTTAGAGGAAACAACCTAAACAAAGGCAAGTGAAAATGTCGTGCTACATGCATCTTGAGATTTTTGAGAGTTTAAGCCTTGGAAAATAAACCAAGCAACCTATAGTAATCAATACCCCCTTTTCTTTTTGCTGTCAAAAATGTCAAAACATGGCCTGGGACATGAAATGCCTGCCTGGGTGAGTTTTTGTCCCAAAACTTGATGGCACAGTTAATGTTCCTCTGCACTTACATGGTTGCATTTAAAGATACCTAAGTTGATAACTGCAAATTAATTAATTAATACATTTATTTCTTTTTAATCAATCAGTCAATCACCTTGTCGATACAATATCAAAAACAATTTCTATTACATGTTATTACAAGGTACCGCAGCCCAAAGATAATAAATTGCCACTGATATGAAAGCAGGACATCCTTGTCTTGTAGCTTCTCCGATTATTGTGGGATTATCACTGGATAAGTGGCTCAAAACAACCTATCGATTATCACAGGTTTCAATCTCAGCCCTGTATCTATGATAATAATCTAATTTCCGAGCAAACACCAAGCTCTGATGTAAATATAATTTGATTTTCTTCATGTCATTGGCCTTGCTTGATAGACATCTTCCCAAACACTGTCAAGAGTCTTATTTAAAGGCTTTTTCAATCAACAAATATGAGTATATACTGTATATATGGTAATGGTTAGAGGACAACGAGTTTATTGTGATAAAGCAATGTAAAGTTTTATTTTGTTTTTTGTCACTTTTATGCAGCTGCAAGAAAACCAAAGGCAAGGGCAACCTTCCCCCGGAAAGATACACATATTGTAATGTGCATTTTTTTATGTGGGAATGATCATCCACGTTTACAGGCACACATAGCTGAGTATCATGATACAGCTAAGAATCATCATCGTAGCATTCAAAATTAATTCCAGGACTGTTTATAATTTTGAGGTGAAATACAGTACAAAGAGAGAAAAGCAGAAGGCCAAGAACAGATCCTTGAGGTACTCCATATTTGGCTTTAAAAAAATGTAGATAGGATATTACTTGTTACTTAAATGTTAATGACAGTCTTTTTATATATAAGGTCCTACCTCAGGTGGTGTCTGACCCTTTGGGCTCCGAGCCTCTGTCCAGGAGGCTCTTTCAGTAATCCATCCATTACCATGAGGATGCTAGAATTACGTTGTAAGTTAAATGGAAAATCAAGTTGACTCATTACACAGTTAATGTTTAAATATACTGGTATATTTATTCCATAATAGGTCCACTGGGTTGTTGTTGGTGCATTTTGAAGCTGAACAAAACAAAAATATGAAGAATATTCTATACTTGTGAGCAAATTAATTAATTAAGTTTTGAAAAAGGGAATAAATGCTTTTACTGGATCTTCATGTATGATTATTAAGACTTCTGTTTAGTTTGGACCTTTCCAAAAAGGGACAAAAATAAAACTAGAAAATAAATAAAAAATAAATGTAAATTAAATACATTGCAAGTAATGTTATGGAGTGTGGTCTAGACCTACTCTATCTGTAAAGTGTCTCGAGATAACACTTGTTATGAACTGATACTATGAATAAAATTGAAATTGAATTAATGTTAAAGACATGATTGTTGATGCAACACAGCTGACGAGTAGATTACCTCCATCATAAATTGTTGACACTGGTTATAAGGTGCACTATTGTACCTCTGGCCCACACTGGTGCACTGCCTGTTTCTCACCAGAGACACTAGCTGCCTATTTGTATATTTCACATAATAACGTGCTCTAAGCTTTGAATACAAATTCCAAACTTGTTAGATTTATCACCCTCAGCCTCCACTATGGGAGACTTACCAGTATTGCTTGTGTGCTCTGGCTGCTAGTTCTATCTCACTTATTGCCTTCATGATCTTCATATCTTCCATCTCTCCCCATAGCAAAACTGTACAAAGTAAACCACATTTTATGTAGAGAGCGTCGGATTTACTGCATGCATAGACTAGTGGTGGACTGGAAAATTGATTTAAAGTTGCCCAATTAATCAGTGTGATGAGCACATGAGCATGTTTTAGCACATAAGCAAATATTTCATTAAGGGCTTTTCTAGTGGAGGCATTACAGAGTTTCAGAATTTTTGGACATTTCTAAGCATCTATTTTCTCTTTGCTTAAAAACTTATTTATACTTACTTATAGCTTCTTTTCCCATTCCGGTGTGGTAAAATGCATTAGCACTAAGAGGTGGAAATATTTAGGTATGCAGGATAAATGCAAGACCCCAAAGCACAGGACATTCTAAAGCTTCAGTTGCACCAAAAAATTGTCCATTTGATTTTAAGTATATTTCTTTCTTGTAGTGACAGAGGGAAATTATGCTATTTAACCTTTTGCACTGCTTTGGGATAAAGAACATGCATTGCAATTTTCTTAATGAGAGAAGTTGTGGAGGCATGTTAATGCACTGCTGTCACTGTCAGACATGACATGCATAATGACAAACCCAGAGGTTGGGATTGCGTGCCACATGTATGATCGTGTGTGTTTGTTGGTATACATATATCCATTTCTAGAGATGGCAGATTAGATTGTATAACAAGCCCAATGTTTATGTGTATGCACGGTAGAAACGTGAATGATCATTGCAGTGTTTGAGCAGTGTGTGATGCACCACCTCCAATGTATCCATCTCTTAAAATGGGACAGATGCAAGAGCAAGAGATGAAGTCACTTTATTTAGTTGTTGGCAATGGCATCAGGAAACATTGACCTTTCGTTAGTTCCTTGAGGCCAAAAGTGAGTCACATGACAGCCGGATATTTACAGTGCCTCCTGTCACTGGCCTTGTCAAATCACAGCACACTTCAGTGAAGCTTAGCAGGCCCAAGGCTGGACTTCAGCTACATAGACAGATGCAAAGGTGTTTTTTGCCCTCTTTTAGCCCAAGCGTATACTGCATCCTCGAATAACACGGAAGATAACAAGTGCATTAGGGGATGTGTGTGTATGTTAGTGTTTGTGACAGTTTGTGTTAGTGTGTTTGCACATGAAAGCAAGAGAGAGAGAGAGTGAGACATACAAAGGGAGACACAGACTGTCTGCAGGACCAATGAATTTCAGGCCAATTTATGTTATGAATGAGCCTCTGGAGGGCATTCATCCCCAGACAGTTCCATGAATTGTCTACCAAATAAAACTGTACTTCTGGACCCACATCTCGGAGAGGGCAAAGTTGGAATCATCCAAAGACCCATCACAGTGGCTTTTTTTCTAGCTGTTTTAGAAAAACAAGCAATGCATGCTATAATAAAATTAGAAACATATCAAGGTTTTGCTGGAGTCCACCACTCTTCATTATGTCAAATCTTTGTATAGACAGAAATTTTGAGCTTCTGTTGTAGCAGATCTCACAGTCTGACATGTTGCACCAGGCTGAACTAGTTGGCAGTTTTGCATCTTGGTCGTCCCAAATGGCAGTATTAAAGTGACCAATAAACAGGGTAGCTGTTATGGTTTGGGGTTTTTGTAGCCTTATTTTGAATTGATAGCAAACATTTCCTTTTCTGACCAAATAAACAAAACCAAATTAGAATTAATAATCTAATTTGATTGGGATGGGACACTTTCCTCTTTTGCATCTCTTTTTGCATTACATTGAAGTTTTGTGACCATGAATCTCGCACGGTGGAGCCTTAATTCTGACTTTAGGGTTCAGACAGTAACCCAGTTACAGAGCCATTTCAAAACATTTTCTCTTGGACACAATACACAGAGCACAGATCAGCACTGGCCAATAGCAAATACTAGGACAGAAATACAGTAGCCTTATCCCCTGCTTATGAGAACAAGAGTACAGTCATGCTAGCTGCTCTGTGAGGCTGTACTCTACTTACGTACATGCTTAGAGCTAAATGTGAGAGACAGCTTGCTAGCAAGCTCTCAATATAAAACACTATCCTGCTAGTGGTGCTAGAGGAATAGTCAGTGGGTCCTCAAAGTCAATAGGATTCAGCCTCTAAAAGCATCAGGTTAGGATATCTGTACTAAACTTCAATCCATCCATGGTTGTCCAGACTTGTAACTAAAAAACTAAAATCTCAACCTCATGGTGGTGCTAGAGGGAAAGTCCGATTACTAAAGTAAGTAATCGGAAAATGTAATTTTTTACATTTAGGAACATCAAGGTACTTTCACATAGTTTTGCAGTATGATTTTAAAAAGTAATAGAGGTCTACTGCCATGCATTTTCTAATAGTCGACGTGGATGTACCATTCAATGATGACTTTAATATATTTGAACGAATATTGTTTTGTATTTAATGTATTTAATCGTAAAGCACAATTTACAATAGCAACCGGCAAACTAAAAGTTGTGTGATACCAGTTGGAATTGTGATGCGCTTTCTCTTCATGCATTATCAATAGAGCAAACTTTTAAAATGTAGTAATGCTGAATTCACACCGCTGTTCATTTTACTTAGGAATGTCTGAAACATTGTCAGAAATCCTGGGGGCCTGCAGATTCCATTTCAGAAAACTGCTATTTGAAGGGAGGAAGAGAAGGCAGAGATACTGACAAAATCAAAATGGGTGTGTGTGCATGCAAAGGGAATGCTTAGCAAGACAGGCAACTCTTGCCAGAGTCTACACTTATAAGGGGCTTGAACAAGTTGTATCAATTAGTATCAATTGTATCGATTGTATCAATTAGTTTTGCTTCATAGCCCCTGTGTTTTGTTGATATTGCTTCATTAATGTTTGGGGTCTCACAGACCTATATGTCTATTTTCTTTGCCAAAAAGTCAAACACAGAGAAAAAGAAATGTACATTACACTATCCTACATAGTGAAGTTGCTTATATTTGGGGTTAATAAGAACCAATTAGAACCAATTAGGTTAATGATGATGAAAGATGAATGGGTTATAATATTAAAACCAACTGTTACAAAACTGCATTTAAAGAAATTGAAAAGTACTTATTTGACATTTGGTAGGATAGTGCTGCGTAAAAAGTAATCAACACAAATCACAGATATGTACAGCATGTGGAAATCCATTATATTTGCATGCTTACAAAGCTTCTTAAAGACTTCTGAAACATCAGTTCAAAATCTTGTTTATTGGCAGTTGTCATAGTATTAGGAAAAGTATCAAGGTGATAAAACAATGTTAAATAATGTTCTTTTGAGCAACAGAACATTAGGGTTAACTGTACTCTAGCTGCTTCATAAGATAATTAACCCCATGTCATGGTGCTATGGCGCTAAGCTCTGGAAGCGGAGAGCGTAGCTCTGCAAAATAGTCTCGGGAAGAAACTTGTTGTGGTGGAACATTTGCACACTGCAAAAGAAAACGCCACATACAATATTACATTGTAGACTTGAGAACCTAACTGTTCACACAATATAGTAACGTGAACTATGTAAATAAGCTGGATCCATCATTCCATCAATCAACATTTATTTATATTGCACTTTACATCAACCAGCAGGTATTCAAAGTGCTTCACATTAGAAACTAAGAATAAAACACCATATCATACAACAAAAAGAATGAAACGTAGAAAACAGTTAAATCAGAAAAGGTTACACAGAAACAGGAGGAGGAAATTGTCACACCACTACTACGTATTAAAAGCCATTCTAAACAAATAGGTTTTGAATCTGGACCTAAAAAGAGCTGCATCTGTAATAGTGCAAATATCAGGGGGAACTTGGCACTTCTAAAGTTGGTATACTCTGGGGCCAGGCCATTTAAGCCTTTGAAAACAAACATTAAAATCTTAAAAGTGATTCTAAAACGCACAGGGAGCCAATGTAGGGTGTAGAGAACGGGAGTGAAGTGTGCACGTCTAGATGTATTTGTTAAAAAGCGAGCAGCAGCTTTTTGCACAAGGTGAAGTCGTGAGATGGAGGTTTGATTCAAACCAACATGAAGAGCATAACAGTAATCCAACCTTGAACTAATAAAAGTATGAATCGCCTTTTCTAGATCATGTCTGTTAAGGAGGGGTTTAACTTTAGCCAGGAGACAAAGCTGGAAAAAGCTCATTTTAACAACATTGCTGATCTGTCAAATTTCATGTTGCAATCAAAAGTAACCCCCACATTTTTGACAACTGGCTTAAAGTATGAAGCCAGAGCTCCCAAACAAGCTGGACTGTTTGGCGTGCGTGAAGTACTGAAGATGATACACTCAGTTTTAGCTTTGTTCAAATTAAAAAGGTTTTGTGAAAGCCACAACTTAATATCATTAATGCAACTGAACAGGGAGTCTAATGCAACACTGTCATTCGGTTTCATAGGCAAATACATTTGCAAATCATCTGCATAACAATGAAATGACAGGTTGTGCTTTCCTACAATAGCCCCTGAAGGCAACATATATAAGGAAAACATGATGGGGCCAAGAATTGAACACTGGATACATGATTTGCTCTTACCAGTGTGCCGTTGTGTGCATTTTGTCCATAGCAAAATGTCCCAGTTAGAGAGTTAATGCCGTAAACATATTCTTTGTAAATCTTTGCAATCATTCCCCAAAAGAACACATACACAATCCAAATTTGTCCGGTTGTTGTTCCTTGATGCGAACAGAGTTTAACGTAAACACTAAGAAAGCAGAAAGACCTTCCGACGGTGCCGGAACTATCCAGAAAATTAACATTCATCAGTCATTGATCCAGACTATTTAATATTAAAAAAACATTGTAGACATGCCTAGAATAATAGTTAGCACAGTATTCAGTACTGAGCCAAAATAGAGACCATTTTTTACAGGCATTTTTCTTGTTTCACTTGATAAAATGTATTTTGACTATTTATTCATTTTATTTCAACATTGCCATGGCAAAGAGTGTCTGATGATAAATCTCAAAACAAAATCTTCACTGTTCCTTTTGCGGCCACATAGAAGAAATACATTTTCTCTCTTGCTTGAAGGGAACTTCCCTTGCCATATATCTTGGAGGAAATCTTTTCTGGGTGTCTCATAGACTATTATAGAGGTTGGAGGGGCGAGTGGGGGTTTGGGTAGAAAGGGTGGTAGAGGCGACTTGGTGGTCCAGTGGACTGGAAAACGCTGCCCCCTGGCAGCGTGGCTCTATCAGCGCTGGAGCTAATGTGGCCACTGGCTCATTAGAGCTCTGATGCAAGGAACACTGCGTAGCGCCAAGTGCCTCAGCGCAAAGAGTTTCAGAAAGAAACCACTGAACGCAGTGAAGCAAAGCAAAGACTACCCTCTCCCTCATCTTTAAAGATACATCCCTCAATTTGGGTTAGACATTGTCACTGATCAGGGATTGGGCTTCTCTGATAAAGCACTCACTGAACAGGCAGAGATTCTTTCATGGTGAAAAATACTGTGTATCATTCAGTCACATGCAGAGCAGTCACAGCCTACCACAACAGGAGCTGCTGACAGGTTCATCATCAATGAAAGGAGGCAGAAAAAAAGAAAGAAAGAAAGAAAGAAAGAAAGAAAGAAAGAAAGAAAGAAAGAAAGAAAGAAAGAAAGAAAGAAAGAAAGAAAGAAAGAAAGAAAGAGGCTGACATGCTCAGCTCCCCTCCTCCCCTCAAATATCAAGGAGGTGAGGACACAGAGGGGAGGAGGATGAGGAGAGAGCATAGGACCTATGCTTCAAGCTCAGCTGCACGTCAACCTAATCATTATATCACACAAGTATTTAAATTGACATGATGTATGCTGTGTATAATAGTACAGCTTCACAATTGTAGTCCAGCTGATTCAGTACTGTCAGCATGAGGTGTTACGCCTCAGACATTTTGCACACTTGGAATCTATAATGTTTTCTGCAGCAAAAGAATTTGGTTGATGATAAAAATTCAGCTTTTTAAATAACAAGCCAGTCAGATAACTATTATGTTGTTTAGTAGGACTCACAAGCACAATGTGCATGCTTGTGCAACTTCAAAACATTCCACATAACCTGGATGAATACAAGTATAACAGAATTGAATGCAATGGTTCCAGTATTCAGCCTAAAACATGAAACGTAATCATTTGGATTTGTGGATTTAGTTAATTTGCATGAATGGTTCTGGAGCACAAATACCCATTGTTAACCCTAATTGTGACCCCCAATATGTGTATGCAATTTAGATGTGAGCATGTATCCGCATATAAGGCAAAGAATAGAAAATTATACAGTCACTCTGAGGACAAAATGTGGTGGCAGGGAGGCAGAGAGGGAGGTGGAGGGGGAAATAGCCCCGCTCATCTCCTCTCATTTTCTGCCCGCTTCTACCCAGCAGAGTTTCTATGGCAACCCCTCAAAAAGCGGTGTGCGGTGAATTGTGGATTTGAGATGCGCTGTCTGATTGCGCTGTGTGGAGGAGATGGCTATTTCGTCAGCCTTCCTCTGTAAGAGGAAATTGGTGGAGAGCTCCAATGAAACAGCACTACATATGCTTTATTTGGTGTGTGTGCCAGTCTTTAGTACTACAGCATGTGTGTGGGGGTGTGCATGTGTGCATGTGTGCATGTGTGTGTGTGTGTGTGTGTGTGTGTGTGTGTGTGTGCACGCTCATGGAAGCTTTACGTTAGAATCTAGTGCCCCCTGCAGAGCTGCTCCTCACTCTTGGCACCTACCAGACTGCACTCAGCTCTCCAAATGAAACTGTCTGGCTGACCATGTAGACTCATCAGTATGCTTTAGGTTTCAGCTGAAAGAGCCGATGCCATTGATGATGAGTCATTTCTGCTCTGAATTCCAATAGCAATGTACGTAGTGTGTGTTTTGATTTTTTTTTTTTAATCACACATTGAAAACCAGCACAAAGTCTCATTTTGCCTCATGCCCCCACACACACACACACACACACACTCACCGCCTGTCTATTTCTATATGGGCTCAACCTTTGCATGTGACTGATGTGCACTGATATGAGGTCTTTGTCAGGAAATCTGTGTCTGTATCTGTGTAAGATTAGGACATGTATGTTGTTCAGTGTGAGCTCTCTCTCTGCCTCTATGAGTGGCTGTGTGATGCTTGTAAACTGTGCCAGTCCCCATTAGCATCTCATAATGAACCAGCATGATCACTCGTCACTTAGAATGCCTGCCACAGCATGTTCTCTGTGTGTGTGTGTGTGTGTGTGTGTGTGTGTGTGTGTGTGTGTGTGTGTGTGTGTGTGTGTGTGGGGGAATTCCTTGTTTCAAATGAACATGAAAGAAAATGCTGCAAAGTATTGTACTGTGTACAATTCAATTTAAGAGTGTCTGCAAGTATTTGGTTTGTTTGACCCAGATTTCTCACCTACCCCACTGTTGATAAATCCTGAGGCAGGCTTGCGCAACAAATTCATTTAGTCGATATATAGTGAACAGCACCCTCTGCTGACTTAATCTGTGCTGCACATCAAAGCTAAATTAAAATCCTCATGAATCATGTAAAGGGGGGAATTGCCGGAACTGTCTTACTCATAGGCTAAATTTAATGTGTGTGATTAAGGTGTAATTTTGCATGTAATGTAAATAAATGCAAGTATATTTGTATATATAGATTTTATTTGCCCTGTTTGCCCTGACATTTGTGTCTTCTCCCAAAAACAATCAAGGTGTAAAATGGAATTTAGTTTCTGGTTTTCACATCACTGAAACTTTACATTTTTGCACAAACAGTGTTGCAGTTACTCTGGATAATCCACAGATCACACTGTCACCTGGGACTACTTCTTCAGTAGAAAATAGGTGTATAGGTCTATTAACAATGGCTGCATTCTATTTAGGTGCCCCAGGTCCAGGGCCCTGGTGTTGAGCACCAGTATGGCTTACCAGGAGCATTTAATGGAATGGAACCATCAGTTATTACTTACCCCTGTGCTTTTGCTTTTCCTGCTACAAGTCACAATGTCTGCCATGATAAAAGTCTATATTGCACATACCTACTGTACCTGTATGATAAGCTCTTTGACTTTCTGAACCATGCCCTCACATGCACCTTCCTCTGCTCTGACTCCACAGATCTGCCCTCCTTTTCTATCTTCCCTTCATGGTCTGCTGGCTGTAGCCTGCGTAAATCTCATCCTGGCCTCCTACCTCCTCTACCACCCCCGCCCTACAGACACACATACACACACACACACACACACACACACACACACACACACACACACAAACCTCCTGAGCCCTCCGCGTCTCTGGTCCAGGTCTAGAGGAATGTTGAGTGTCTCTATAGCCCCCTCCCTCGAGATTAGGCTTCACCATGCCCCCCTCACTTCATTCCATTCCCAAGTATGTCCCCTAAGAGCTGCTGCATTTTTTATCTGAGCCCGGTGATTGTGACAGATTGGCCAAATGACACACATACACAAACACACATTGATGGACACGGGTAGGCACAAACAGAGGGGAGGCTGGTCCGCCCGGGGAAGGACCAGACAGAGACAGGCTCCAGCTATAAAACCCTCCCAGGATGGGGCCAGTGTCCTGCTCTGAGCTGGACAGTATCTCCTTCCTCTGTGCCAGAACGCCACCAGGACAGGCAGCAGACGAGGCTTCAAAATGAACGACATCTATAAGGCAGCGGTACGTCCTCTCACAACTCAAACAGCTGAAAGTGTGCATTTGGATTCCTCTGATGAAGAGTTAGGGTTAGATTTTAGTTTGTTGGATGCTAACCAAAAATCTGTGTGTGAACTAAATCTGGTATGAGAGTGATGTTGTTTTGGATCACAAACCTTAATCCCTAACATTTATTATTAGTTAGTGACACATGATCAGTGATTTATAATATGTATAAGAATGTAATTTAAGTGGCTGTTGTATGGAATATTCTGGCTGTTGTATGGATTATTCTGGCACTTTTGTTGTATGAAAAAGTCCCCCATCAGTTTGCTCATCTGACATCTGACATTACTTGAATGGTTGACAAATCTCTGTTGATGTGGCTTGCGCAGCACATCGCCTCCATCACCAGTTTATGTCAACAGAGCCTTGACACCATATAGGTCTCTAGATGTTCTCCTACTTCAGCCCTATCAGAGCTGATAGGATCCACTCAGGAGGTCACTGACAGGACGGGTCCCTGGTCCGCAGTGCTGCTTCATTCATGACTTGAAATGGAACAGTCCCGCTTCACGTGGCTAATTTGGGCCAGTTGCTCAGATGCTTTTGCGTCCGTGGTTCTCTGGTGCCAGAGAAGGGCTTCAGGTTTAGATAACCCCCCCACCGGCTGAATTCCAGCATTATCTGTGAGCCTGAAAGCTGTGTGGCTGTCTTTTCCAGCCGGCTGTCCCGTCCACTCATATCTCAAGTGAGCAGTGCAGCTGAGACAGTAAAAACATACGGGAATGTACATTAGATGTGTTTGTTTAGATGGAGTTTTTCATATGTCATCCCGAGGGGTGTGGGTGTGTGTGTGTGTGTATGTGAGTACGTCTTCGTGTGTGGGTGTTTGACTTATAGTAGACGGCAGACATTAACGCTTACATAAGCAGCTGTCTCCCTCTCTCATTCGTGGTAGCTTTTCCAGGATTACTGTTCCATTGTTGGTCCAAATCCACAGCTATGCTAATTTAAAGCACTGTATATTGTGTCCTTTATCTGTGGTTCCTGATCCTGTCTGTTTATTTTTAACCCTTCCTCTTACAGGGTCTCACATATGATGTATAGGTTCTGTGTTTTGGCAAGGATGCCCCAGTGTGTGGCCCCATTGTATTACCTTTGTTGACTGAAAAATCATCAATACAAATAGAGATAATAGTATTAGTCCAGAGGTTGTATCTTGAGATTTCTTACTCGATTTCCATCAGTGAAACACTTTTTATGGCTTTTTAAGAATTGGTACGTAATGCATAATGATGTAAGAGTAACTTACAAATGCACAGAAGACACTAATTTCCCCAAAAGGTACATATATTACAATCAGGTAACCAAAGCATTTATTATTATAACTTTTTACTTCTTGCAGGTTGAGCAGCTGACAGAAGAACAGAAAAATGGTGCGTGAATTACATAGTTTTTCAGACTGTACACATGTAATAAATCTCTTTAAGCATGCATCAAAAAAGAAAAAGGTTTTTTTTCCAAATGTGAATGAATAATTATAAGCTACACTTCATGTTGCAAGGTTGTTCAAAAGTGTGGCTCACCATGTCCAGGTCCATCACAGTTGTTGTTGACATAGAGTTGTTTCACTGTGTGGTTTTGCAGAGTTCAAGGCTGCCTTTGACATCTTTGTACAAGATGCAGAGGATGGCTGCATCAGCACCAAGGAGCTGGGGAAGGTGATGAGGATGTTAGGCCAGAACCCCACACCAGAGGAGCTGCAGGAGATGATTGATGAGGTGGATGAAGATGGTAAATCAAAACGCCGCTGTGCCAGTGGTTGATTGTCGTTGACCTCTTCTTCTCCACGGCCCAGCTGGCAGGTTCATCATTGCACAATCATATGGTGCAGAGGAATGCAGTTCAATCCCCTCGTGACTTAATGTCAAATGATATTCAGGGGTCTTACATACACAAGATATGTCTGAAGGCTGAATTGAAGGGAAATGTGTATCAGTTGATGCACAAGTCATCTTGAATTTTTCATTCAAAGTAATAATGAAAAGAAGAAATAGCATCATGAATCTGTATGATAAAGCTTCAATGATTATGTCATGCTGTCAAATAGTGTAACTTACAGTAGGCCACATAAGTTGACATCTTAAGGCCCAATCTGTAAATGTTTGCCCATATATACCACAGGTATATTTGGTATTACAAGGATTTGAAGTGATAAAGAATTAGTTTTTGTTAGCAAATCATAAACATTTATAACTTTGTCGTAGGTACTCTCTTGTCACTTTGTATTAAAAGACCATTCAATCAATTTATGATTCATAGCAGGTTTTAATACTGTGTTGGGATTTCTATTTATATTGGTACACTAGGTTCATAGATTGGGCCTTTACGCAGAACATTGGAGTTCTGGTGGTCATAGATAATACAAAAGTATATCCAGTCAAGAATGTAATGAATTGTATTGTATATTTGCAGGGAGTGGGACTGTGGACTTTGACGAGTTCTTGGTCATGATGGTAAGGTGCATGAAGGACGACAGCAAAGGGAAGTCAGAGGAAGAACTGGCAGAGCTGTTTCGCATGTTTGACAAGTGAGTTTGATGTTTCAACCCGGTTGCGAGGTTTTCCCATTGAATTATAAGAATCAAGTTAGCAATTCACAAAACACATACTTAAACTCAATGTCGGACTTGACTAAATATACAATAGGAGAGTGCTATCATCTAAAAATCACCACCGACTAGTCATCAAATTCTTCATAGTGGGTTTCCAGCAAAATATGCTCCCCATGTGCAATAACGTGTACTGACAAAATGCCAAGTAGCTCTGCTGAGTACAGCATGTAATCTGTTCCATAATCCTTTTTGACAGAACAGAATATTTCAAACACCCACTCCATGTAAGCCAGACACCTCGTCAAGCATCAAAGAACAAACATAATGATGGTTCCCAAACATTTGAATGCAAGCTATGATCAGTCACATGTCACTGTGGGGCTTGACTTAGGTGC
Source organism: Percina caprodes (assembly GCA_013375575.1). Classification (NCBI taxonomy): domain Eukaryota; kingdom Metazoa; phylum Chordata; class Actinopteri; order Perciformes; family Percidae; genus Percina; species Percina caprodes. Next base: position 768,224 of record JABXJD010000162.1, read on the forward strand.
ATTAATATATTTTATTCCTCTGTGCAGGAACGCAGATGGTTACATTGACCTGGACGAGTTGAAAATGATGCTGGAATCTACAGGAGAGGCAATTACTGAGGACGATATTGAGGAGCTGATGAAAGACGGGGACAAGAACAACGACGGCAAAATTGACTACGATGGTGAGTTTGAAATGTATTAAAGTGATAGAAGAGACAGGGTGAAACGGTTAAGTAGAGTAAATGCCCTCATTTTCTATGATCTATCATTAATCATCCATTCCAACAAAATACATGCCAAATAAGACATTAACTTTATAAAGGCTTGTTTTAGGCTCAGAAGCTATTTGCTAACTACGTCTTCTTTAATTCTACAGAGTTTTTGGAGTTCATGAAAGGAGTGGAGTAATCCTGAGCAAGAGAAGATCCAGAGTGTTATTTTTGTATTTCTCTGTGACTCCACGGTCATCTGTGAAAAACTGGAAGTTCAATTGGATGCTGCTGATAGAAACAATGGAACGACTTTGCAAGATTCAGTCGAATACTGTAGCTGAATGTTTCTGTATTTTTCTACCATCTCTTGCATTGTTGTAAATACAGTCTGTAACTACTTTTGGTACCCATGTATACAGAATTTGTGTAAATGTATCCAAATTACTTGTATTTTCTATAGAGGCCACATAGTGTACAAGTTCGGCTGCTCAAAATATCAACTTTATGTTTGTTTCTGACTAAATCTTAACATTAAAGTGCCACAGCCAGTTTACAACTATTCTTACTGAGAGGCAGAAAATGTATGTGTGCACAAAGCAGAACATATCCATGACTCAACATAGTTTTACACCACGCTCTGGTAGACTAATCATACTTTTAGAACAATGTACCGGAACCAGTTTGTAAACTGTACGTGTTTTGATGTACACATTGTGTACATTACTTTATGTTTTAGATACCCTTAGGACTTCTTACCCTCTCTCATGCCCCTCGAATTCCTGCATATTTCTACACAAAAAGTCTGTTTGGAATGTGCGACCATGTAATAAACAAGATGCATTTGTGAGAGCAGTCATTTTTGTCAATTATTAATTTTAACAACAATCTTATTACAATGTTTTCATAATACTTTAAGAACAGAGTTGAGATTTGTGCAAAGTGTTTGGCTTGATGCAGACATGTTACGTTCTGTCCTTAGGTTGGTGCCTGTCAATAATTGTTATTGAGAAGCAGACACTAACACTTACAATCTCATTCCTGGTTTACCTTGCTGGTCTTTGGAGGCTTGAAATATTACTGAATGTAATATCAAAACAAAAAACTTTTTTGTGTGAAATTGTGCTGTCAACCCTACATTTTGATTTATCTGTGTAATTTGTATTCTATAGTGGCTCTTGTCTGCGGCATGTGAACTATTCTCATGGTTGTTGTGTAAGTATCTAGTTACACAGTCTATTGAGACAGGAGCTATTTATGTCTAATCATGTTAGTGCCCATGTTAGGGGATCTGGATTGACCGACACCAGTTGACAATCAGATGCCTTTGTCCATATTAAGAAAGCTATTTAACCACAAAGGGATAACAGTTCTATTGTTAAAACCACTTTAATTCTGACGAGTGTTTGTATATGGAAATATCTGGATAATTAAAGTAGAAAGATACATTTTCAGACATTTAATTTTAGAAGTAATATATGATTTTTTTAATTTAAGCGCCAAATTCTTAAACAAAACAATACAAAAAATCTTTGTAACATCTTAATGTTTCTGTTAGTTGTGTACGAAATAATTCCCAGGTGAAAAGGCTGCAGTTTTAGTTGCAGAGGAGTCGTGCAATTAGCAACTGTGGCCACTTGATGTCAGCAGGAAAACACAATCTTATCTGCTTATTTGGCTCAGTTGTAGGAACAAGAAGATGAGGACATTTCATGGCACAGCTGCTCTCCTTCCAAAGACATATAATACTACTTTCCTATGAAAACACATACAGTAACTAGATCCAGGATGAAAACGGGTTGATGGTTTAGAGTATAAATTATTTAAGTGCTAAATTTATCTTTGAAAATAACAACATTAAGTACCAAGTACAACATTGGTTCATTGTAGTATTACATTCTGATTTCTAGACTGAATGATGTGATGACTCAGCCTTTTCCAAAATGGATATGTATATAATTTTTGAAAAAAAGCGGCCATCGTTTCTAAATTGTGACACCTTTCTACAGTTTTGTTATGTGAAATGGGCTTGACTGTGTTCCGTGTGAGCAGGTGATCTCAGTGGCCTGAATGAATGTCCAAAGTCCTTCCCAACTCCCTCCATCTTTCCCTGTTTCCCTGAGGGTCCTGTTAGGTCCATCTAGTCCTCATGGTCTGTGATACTGATGGGATTTTAAACCCCAATCTGCAGTGAAGCACAGCTGCTCTGCTAGACCAATTTCAGCAGTCTTACAAATATATCCCACTACATCAACTGCACTATCTACAGTTATCGCCAGTTCAGCTACACTGACCAAAAATACTACAATAAGACGAGAATTTCAGGTGAAAAAATATATTGTGTTAGTGTTTGTTTTTTATTGCACTGATTGGACTGCTCTGCTGCCCAAGATTTTTATAAGCTTTAAGCATCCGTCTGTAGCGTGGAACAGGAGGAGTGGTGCTCTCCCTGCTATCAGTGGAAGGCTGGGCAGCAGCAGAGCAGTGTGTGAATGAATCTGGGGTGTGGCGCACTAGCAGCCAGTTGGGTGGGGAAGTGATGCAGTTACGCAAGTCAGACTTGATGACTCATGCCTGCTGTAATTAACACATACACTGCGGTTATGAACCACGGTTGGTTATATGGATTTCAGGGCCACCTGTTTCCTTATTGTGTGTGACACACACTCCACTGTTACACTGACCTCTGAAAGTGACTGAGATAAAGAGGACTTGCATAGGTAATAGTAAGCAATCAATATTGTGTACCTAATTCAGTAGTGTGTGTGTGTGTGTGTGTGTGTGTGTGTGTGTGTGTGTGTGTGTGTGTGTGTGTGTGTGTGTGTGTGTGTGTGTGTGTGTGTGTGTGTGTGTGTGTGTGTGTGTGTTGGGTAAAACTAGTTATTCATTGGCTAAGAGTGAGTCAGAAGGATATGAAGCTGCATAGAGCAAACATAACACACACACACACACACACACACACACACACACACACACACACACACACACACACACTATTTGGGGAAATTACACAGATTTACATTCACATGTCCTGGAAAACTTACCCTAACTTGAACCATAGCCACTGCTTGCCTAACCCTAACCCAAACCTTACCTTAAAAATCAGCTTTTCCCCAATTGGGGACATAGCTTTTGTCCCCAATAGGACAAGCCTTCCCCAATAAACTGGTCTTTAGTATGAAATATGTCCCTGAAGGTAGTGAGTAACGCACACACTGCACTGTTTTGATTTATAACTCACTCATTAGATCAAACATGAGTCATGATCCACCATAAAATTGTCCTAAAACTATATTACTAAGCTACGCCAACAGAGAAATATAAACATATAAAATCCCCATAAGAGCAAGGAATACCCCGGACACGGTTCAGAGTTTGGAAGGCGTTAACTACTCGTACCATCTTTTGGCGGCCCGTGCATGCAGAGCTCGTTTGAAGCCAGAAGGCTTTTGGGTTTAGAGGATTCCTGTTTTTCTTGCTTCTCTACATCATATGGTTTTGGAAGTTGTCCAGTGGTGAATATATAACAGCTTAATCTCTAACCATCATCACTCACAATGGCATGACACACGTACATGTATGCCCTAAAAATCTCTTTCGTTCATTGTTAGTTATAATTTAGGCCAAGTGATAATGACTCTTTATGTTTTTGTGCTATTTACATTCTGGCTGTTAAGGGTAAAAGGATGATTTTATGCTGCCATTTATGAGCAACTTACATCTCTTTAAAAAGAAAACGAAACCTTGGAATTATTATAAATGTTCTTATTTGGAATAAATACAGAAACTTATATGATTGCCTGTTTTTGGAGAGCAAATGGTAGGTTGTTTTTGTTGCCCTAAATACACAATGAGGAAGTGGAAGGCTTTAGACAAAGAGAGTGGAATGACTGCAAATCAAACTTGAACAGACAGAATATTGTATCATGATGCTCCATCCCACTTCTTTTGCTGAGAACACTAAAGTACTGTTTCTGGACTGCCCCGGCCATAATGGTCTATAGAACAGCAAGACTACATGACACAGAATTCGCAAATTCCACAATAACTATTCATAGATTCAAATGAATAACAGCGATTGTTTTGTTTTAATGTACCTTCTATTTTTACCCCTTTAAAAAATGAAACTTGTATGTGTGTAAAATGGTGGAAGAATCATTTAGATCATATACTTAATACTAAAATGTTTAAATACTTCACTACTAGTAAAGGTTTTTACATTAAAAATGTAACCTTAAGTAGTAAATGTACTCCATGAGCAAAACTGTTATATTATCATTATTGGATGATTATTTTTAATTCATTATTTTGATGTTGTAGCTGGTGGAACTACTTTTGAACATTTTACAAATTGACATACTTGTATAACTTTTTAAGTTGATGTGGCAAACGTAAGAAACATTTGACTACTTGGCATATGGAGCAATATAAGCATTCATTCATAGTGTTAATCTCATTTTTTGGTCTCCGCCAACTCTTGAGAAAAATATCTTTCTCTTCAGCTGATAAATGCTCCACTATGCTTGACCAGCTTGTCACCAACTGTTTCTATCTACCGTTTGGTGCTGGGCAGGTAGTGAACAGTTGCCTGATGAAGTCGAAAGTGATACTATGAAAGCCGTGAGAGTCAACCAAAACGATGTTAAGGGCAGGGAAACCAAAACAATGAGCTAAAATATGCTATAACGCTTCTAAGAGCTGAGGGGAACTGGAGAAATAAGAACACAGTCTTTCCTCCAGTGGTCCTATTGAGTGTTAATTTGTTTGTTGTCAGACTTGGAAATTCCTATCCTCTGCGCTATGACATCATTATTTGGGTCACTAATGTTGTAAAAGCACAGACATGCTATTTGGCTCACTGAGCAATTCTGTAAGCAACATATGGCCTTGTGTGAATGGCATACCAGAAAGCAAGACAGTTCCCAGCATGGCCTCCTCTGTAGTTCCCAAGCAAGAAGACATGATGGACAGATGACCTTTACTTTGTGTTGGGTCTAGCAAGACACAAGGAATGTTCCCTTGCATTCACTTTGCCACTGATTAAACTGCAAACAAATATCACCTTGTTCTTGTGCTTTGTGAGTGCGGGAGTACTGTACATAACCGGATGGTGAAATTGGCCACAAAATGAGTCTTCTTGTATTAACAGATGGCTGCCTCACTCTGCCACTAGTATTCCATGTGGCTGTGCTCTACAAATGACCCAGTATCCTCCTTGCCAAAACTGACACTTTTCTTTCTCATACATGTCTCTAAGAAAAGATTTATGTCTCACAATTTAGGTTTGTGAGGGCTGTTTTGAAGATATGCTTTTTATAGAAAGCATATCTGTGCGTTCCTGGAGAGATAAGGTACTTCCTGTTAGATGACCGGGAAGCCCGACACGACAGATGTCATAAAAATACTTCTGACAGCAGTGCAAATACAATAACTAAAGCATACAATTTGAGGTATTTTATTATAATAAGTTGTGATAATGTTGTTAAAGTTTACAATATGGTGTCAAACCTTGTCCTAAATGTGTCCTTCCTTTCTATGTCTATGAGAGCCTGTCTTCCTTGGAAACTAGGCCAGTTCCATTACAAATACGGGGCAGTAGGAAGTATGCAAATGGTTTCGATGTGATTCAAGGCTCCTAAGAATCAAATGGCAATCCCCAACAACTGGAGATGAAATCACTGGTACAATACATTCCATTCCAATTCAGTTATACATAGCTCCATGGAACCATGGCTAAAGGGAATTTCTTGTTTTCAATGCAACCATCACTAGATACTGACTTAGAACAATTTAAAATTATCCTGTTTATCATTGTCATTGCTGGTAACAACCTTGTAGTCTTATCATACGGCCCTGTCTAAACGCTGGTGGTAAAGATGGCAGCTATTCAGATGAGAGTGGCTTTTACCACAATGGCCAAACATTTATCTGTAACAACATAATAGTGGCCCTTTTCATACCTAAAGGAACTATTAGAACTATTCTTATATGGAAATATAAAACACTACCGGTAATTAATTCTTTCATCTAAAAATGAAAATGAGTCTCTATATTAAGCAAGGGTGAGCTGAATATATGAACAATTCCATTTATTGTGCATCAGAGGCAGAAGCAGCTGTGAAATGTTTGTCAGTCATGCAGTATGATAAGCATGTTCTCATAACCATAGCAGGTGCAAACCAGCTCTGACTGGCTTCTGCACACACACACACACACATACACATACACACAAACACACACACACACACACACACACACACACACACACACTGCTTGCAAACAGACCCCCCCTCCCGTCCCCACCCAGAGGTAAAATCCTGTCAGTCTTATGCACATCTGCTTCCCCAGCAACTACTGCTGAGTAAGCACTGCATTAGCCTCTGCTTCCCTTCATGGGTAATCATAACAGGACAAAAATACTCTTATTACACTTATTTTTCACACAAACATATTGTAACAGCAACACAAAAATGTGAATCTCTCTCTCACATACACACACACACACACACACACACACACACACACACACACACACACACACACACACACACACACACACACGTGAGGACAGATTTTCTTTTGAGTAACTTAGTAATCAGAGAAAACAGAAGCTTTTCAGACCACACATGTTGCTTTTGAAGTTGGCATAAAGGTTGTGGTCCAGGTAAGACACTTACTTGAGCATATATATATATATATATATATATATATAGCATTTCTCATTACTCTTGTACAGTACTGTCTATATACTGTAGATGCACAGTGTTACAGAAAAGAGCTCTCTGATTAATGGCTCTCACTCCCATCATCCCCAGGCATTGTGCTCCTATCTTTCATGCACTGCAGCTACCTATCGCCTCTGCCTTGTCGTGGGTGTCTTTTCAGACTTAATCATAGGTTTGCCCTGCAGGTATGTGGCTGGCCGGGCTCAGTCATGCTGGAAAACCCATCACTCAACAGCTTTTATTATCACAACTGCAATGTGTTGCTAAGCAAGTCTCTTCATGTGCTGTATTGCTTCTGTGAAAGTTGAAGATTTTAGTTTCAGCCTGCTAGAACATTCACAGTCATCATCTCAGCCCTGAAGCTGGAACTAAAAGTGTTTTAGGGCAGTATTTAAGTCATTAAATCCCACAGAGTGACAGTTATTGGACGATGAACTGCTGCAGAGATCAACTACAGAACATTTCCCTCCACCTATTTTTTTCCTGACTTTAAAAGACTTGGCTGCAGTTCATAAAATAATTTCTTCAGGGAAGGGAATTCACTGGATCGTCTTTCTGTCATCTAGTGAAGAACATATAAATAAATCACCCAGACAAAGTAGAAACAATACCAGAAAGAATCGAAAATTCATGGAGCTGGAACAAAGCATAAATCTGACCTAACACATGTTTCTTCCATCAGCTATAGAAATGTTCAGACTTTGTGTAGTAGTCTAATCATTGGGTGACACAGCAAAGTAAGCACACCAGATTCTGCCACTGGTAATAACTTCCAAATATTGACATTTAAATATTGTTTTGAATTTCTCTTCATTGATTATAACTAACGTTGGTGTTAATATTTTAAATTACTTCTTAAATTGTATCATAAAAATGGCAGACAGATGATGGGAATATCTCTCTCTAAATGGCTGCATCTCATTTCCTCTTTTTCCTCAGCATGCATTAATGGCTTTACAAGATATTGCACTTAGGCTAATACATGTTTAAATCATAATAAAGTACAAAGCATGTGTCTAACTGAGGCTAATAAGCTTTAAATGCATATTGCACAACAGTGTAATTAAATTTGATCATTCCCCAAGTTGCAGAGGAGAGCTGTCGGAAGTATCTGTGTGGTAGAGTTTGTGCTGTGTCATCTTCCTTTTCCTTTAAGCGGTTTGAGTGAATGGTAGTAACCGTGTCTACACTGTGTTATTGACAAGTCTAGCCCTTTGTGTCAGAAAGAGTGAGGGAGACAGGAAGCCAGGAAACAGTGTGGACAGCAAACATCTGACAACATCTGGAGCCTTGGGGGTGGACAGACCAGAGCAACCGCTTTCTGATCTCTGAGGTCAGAAAGGTCCTGACTCAACCACATAAGCGTTTTTGTTTTGTTTTATGAAAGTGTGTTATCGACTTTCATTAAAAAACTCTTAATAAAGACAAACTAAAGGTATTCAAGTAAAAATATACAATATATTTGTTGTATAAACTTGTACAGAATGTCTTGGACATTGAGCTTTACATATACTATACATAAGGGTCAACATAGGGTAACTTTCACATCCTTCATGATTTTACAAAAATGTCCCCCATAACGACCGCATTTACTGTACATCTTTACAAACATACCAATCGAAACAGCCCTTGGATGCACTTTAAGAGGCCATGACGAGATACAGATGACTTGTATAAAAATCCCTGAAAATGTCTCTCTGAGGTAAGAACACATTTGTCAAATTCCTTTCCTTTCCTTCCCTGTCATACATCAAACTCACTAATTTGTTCTGAGACGAGACTGGCAATAGAGAACAGCTAATTACACTGTGCCACCGAAGGAGTAGCTGCAGACTGAAGACTGTTGGAGGAAAAAAATAATGTGAACATCCATTCCTTTATACACCGATTACTTACAAATTTGTTCCTTTCCAATGTGGCAAAAGCCAGTCCTATACAGTATACCTCGACCTGGTAACTGACAAACAGTTCAATTCCATGTTAAGTTACGGTCAAGGCCTCAACAACAGGAAATATGACCTAAAGGTTACAAAACAAGGTCCTTGGTAGAACATAATCACATGCAAATAATGCAGTTATAAGCAATAAAATGTACAGGAGTGTTTCGGGAGAATAATATTTTCACTTTGATATTTTAACAGAAAGTGGCCACTTAATCTTGTATTTAAAGCAACACCAAAGCACTCTTCCTCTTCAGTCCCCCTACTGGTTGGAAGCGGAATTGTCTCATTGGAACTACAGATCCGCTACCCGATCTGGCAAACTTGCATAGTGCGGTTATAGCCGGTAGAGAGAGAACGCATAAGTGCCGTTCACCATGTTACGAGTTGATGAACCACTGAAATGATTTTGGAAACATTATTTTAAGGTACAAAAGAATCTTTGATGTTGCTTTAAAGAACAGCTGTTTAACATCATGCTGCTTACCAGACATTAGTGAAGGTATTCCGAGTGATAGCACACAAAAATGGGCTTTCTGTGGTAAGCAATTGAGCTGCAGACAGTCATCAAAAGAAAAACTGGACAATAATTCAAGGCCGGATCACTGTAGTAGTTTTTTGCCTTCAGTAAGAGTACAATCAAAAACATCTCGGATTGGACCCCAGAAAACATTCCGATTGGCCAGTTGTTTTTTAGACCACCAAGGCAATAATCACAATGTATATAAAGAAATACATTAACAGCTGTTTTACAACTGGTGAATAACAAATAACAGTCAAACAACAATTCTAGATTTAATAGAAAAGTTATGAAATGTCCTGCTATTATGGTCGTACATGACCATTGATTAATGCCAGGTATGGTGGATAGCAAAAGTCATCCTTGTGTTAGAAATTAAGGCAGGCAGGATCTAATGGATCACGTTCTCTACAAAACGGACTCTGTTCCTTTAACAAATCAATGTAGTTCCTTTTGGTGCAGAAATACTGTAACGGACTTACTGCTTGTGTCAGCTAGTTTGGCATTTGACAGGCTCAGAAAACCCTCAGGGACACCAGGAAATGACACAAAGGCTATCCAATCGATCATCATTTGGACTCCGGTGTGTCCAGCTAGAAGACATTGTGATTGGTTGGTGTGGTGAAGAAGAGCTGCTCCTCGCTGGTGGAACGGTTATCACAGGGACTGTGCAGCCCCAGCGTCCTCTCAAAGTCCAGAAGCTGACCCATGAAATTGAAGTTTGGGGAAATGTTGGACTTCTTCCTCTTGACAAAGTCATAAGCGTCGTTGAGAGAGAGGTTGAGTCTCTGCATCAGGTAGGCCACGGTGACTGTGACTGAGCGACTGATGCCAGCAAGGCAGTGGACCAGGATGCCACACTGCTTAGACCGAGCCTCATCTGTGAGAGGAAGGGAAAGCTATAGTCAGCAGAAAGTTGTTGCTCTAAATATTATTTTCATTGATTCATATATTTCTGTAATACAATGTTTAATGTCATCAATGTGATCCTGGCTCCTAGTTGAAAAAAGTTACCCTATTGATGGCACAATAATGGTAACATAAGCTTATGGTGTGACAACTAAATTTGTTTTGAGAAACTATTTCATCTAATAAACAGCGTACCTAGTATACCATTACTTACACACATCAGCGAACAATTGCTTTACTTGTGAAGCATACACAACCCCAAAGAGTGGAAACAACATTTCCTTCCTCATTCTACCTCTAAACCCTTTGGAAACTAGTTCATGATACACAGCCTTGCAACCACCAAACAAACAAGTCAAAAAGCTGTGGTTTTAGGTGCAGTTGTGGCAAAAGAGCAAATTGAAAGTGAAATTAAAACATAATGTTGTGGTGCCACCAACAACAGGAAAATATATCTTTAGTTTCAAGATTAATGTGTTGTTGCTTTGTATCAAAGAAAAAAATTCTGTGATATTGTGATATACAAGTGGTTAGGGAACGTTTATTGTGTGTGGCAGTGTAAACCAGTTTGCTTGTAAAAACTCACACCTGCCCCACAAACCCATTCACAAAACAATTATTAAATGATCCAAAAGTAGTGATTACTACACTGTAACTTATTACAATTACTTAATAAATACTAAGGTATCATATACCAAAAGGTGCCCAGCCCACATGTGCTTAACATACAGTACATGACACTCCATGTAACAAAACAAACAACTAAACACATAGGCCTACACACTAAAAACAAATACTTTTACTGAAAAATATGTGACACAACGTAAGTTATTGACCTACTCACCTATAAATGTTATAGCTTCTGGGAAGAACTGGGACAGGTTCTGACTCCAGTGGTCCGAAATGGGGATCTGTTTGTACCTGAAGTGGCCGTCATGCTCAAACATGTTGGGGAGATTGGGTGTGACGTTCAAGATGTACTTGATGTTGTACTGGCCCAGCACGTCCAGGTTGGTGGAGTCTTTGGCGCAGCCCAGGTAAAGGTAGGGTAGGATCTGGACGGGGAAGGCAGGCTGATTGCTGGGGATGGGGCTCTCCTCAGACTCTGTGGCACTGCTCGGCTCTCGATCAGATTCTCCATCGGAACAATCTGAGCTGATCCGGAGATTTCCAAAACCCAGGACAGACAGCGGAGGAGAGGAACTGGGACAGGAGCTGTCTATTAGGGTCTCACAGTGCTCTGGGTACACTGTGTGGAACTTTACAAATCCACCTGGGCAAGAGCCAAAAGACAAGTTAACAAAGTCACACCAATGGGCCCTTATGTAAATTGTTTTTGATAACCATATTTTCAATGGCAAAAAGGCTGTTGGGCATTGAAGCAGAGGTGTAAAGAAGGAGCTCAAGCCCCCCCCACCCCCGAAAAAAAAAAAATTGAACCATTCATGAAATGCATGCCTGTTCCTGCTATAGCAAAACATGGCGCAGCCATTTTGGAATTTTAATTGAGACTCTCAGTGACACACGGTGACACACAGCACTCAAACTTTTGAACAGCGTACATACTGCAAACCTACAACACTGGATGAACTGGCGCTGAAGTAACGTCAACGTTAGTAACGAAAGAACATCGAGACGAACGTTACTCTTGTTCAAAACTCGGCATTTGAAAGTTTAACACCTCTTTTCCGTAAAAAAAAAAAAAACTTCGACTTAGAGTTCATAGCGATGTTAGCTAGGTTATGCTAATATTGCGACAAACCATATAAACATTTTAGCCATTGAATTGTGAAACGACGTAAGATAACATTTTCGTATCGCAGACACACGTAAACTAAAGATGCCTAGCTATATTTTACATTGGCGTATACTTTCATTGTTTTTTTGCGTTAATTCGACAGCAAAACTCTTTACCTTCCAGGTAAAACGCTTTACACCCGTCTTCCCATAGTTTTTGAAGAAGTAGACCCAAAACCGAGGCTCCGCTGTCCTGGCAGTCCATGGTGCACTCATCGTACAGGACCACCGTGTCCGTCTTACACCGTCTAATGAACTTCTCTTTATCCTCATGGTTGGGGATGATAGTCCGGATAGGTATGTTGCCTTTTTTGAACCTCCTGAGCATCAGCCCCGGTATGGCCAGGTTTATGGCGGTCTCTATGTGGGATGATTCATAAAGCTCATGTGAACGGCAGTCCAGCAAGAGCAGCGAAGTGCCTCCGGACTCTAACTCCAGTTGCAGCCATTCCACGCTTTTACTCGGCGTCACATTAGACATATCGGACTCAATATCATACTACACGCAAGCACAAAGACTTACTACATGGTCCACCAAACGACGATAAACTACATTTCATCCGAAAAAAAAGAAGCACTGAATGTAGCTCCGCCAGTGCATGGCGCTTCTGCTTGAGTGAAGAGATTTCCCCCTTTTCCTCTTCTCTATTTCCATCAGTCAGTGAATCTGACCTGCCCCAGGTCTAATGGAGACCTGATTACCGTTTACTTTACGTGAAGTTTAAATGCAAATGTTTTCTAGCCAATCTCTTCATCAACTTCAACTACTCCACATCGTACCAGGGTCCAACATGCACATTCTCGTTTTACCATTCCGATGCATGGAGAGTTTTTTTTTCTCAAGTTGACAGTAGAGCAACTCAAGAGGGAGGAGTTTCTTATGACTTAAAGTCATAGCTGAAAAATATCACAAAGTTTTGAATCACCAGGTCTCAATGAAATCATTTTGCCAGTCACAATTCTGTCAACCACTATCATATTTATAAACTACTGTTGTGATATTATAGCAAGTAGATACTAGCTTTTAAGGGGGTTATCACCAACAATCACTAAATTTCCCATATTTTTTTCCTGGGGACTTAATTGGTTCTGTTCAATGCTACCAAATGACTTCATAATGACAGTGTGTAACTAATTACCCATTGTTCCTATCACTTTAATATTCCCATAAGGGCTCAAGCTGTGACTGTAACAATAACCTTGCATAATATTTGCATAGTTGCAACTTGCATGATTGCTACTTTTTTTAGGGTGGACATTCTTGGCAAAAGTGACCTAATATATGCATTATTGTCTCATTATTCCCCTGACCTATGTAGCATTTTTCTGAAGCGCTCTTATAACTTTTGAAACTGAAATCCTATGATATGCTGAATTATAGACACCAGATACTATATATTACTATACAGCATATACCAATACTAGTTTTATTACAACAGCTATACGTATTACACAGGAAAACAAGTGCAATGCGATGTTTATAATGAAATCACACCCTCCATTCAGTACACAACGGAAAATGGGCTGAAGCCATTAGTTTTCTTTCAAACTCCAATGTCCTTCATTCACACTGGTGAGTACTTTGAATTGGTGTTGCATTTTTTTGCAGGAGAGCAGCAGATCATTTTACTACGGAAATATGTTGTCATCTTTCATCATAATATTTATGATCATATTAGACACACCCTTGAAATTGCTGAATGTTATTTACGAGGTGAAGTATATCAAAGGCATTTCTTTTAAAATTATTTCCCACACTATATTACATAGTGATGACAATAGGAAATTCACAAGCATGTTGCTGTGCATCAACGTCTTTCCCTAGAATGCAACCCTGACATTCCCATGATACGCTACTGATGTGTATAATATTGCAAGCGAATGATGAATGTGGCGGAATAAAGAGAAGAAAATGGAGAGAAAGAAAGAGAGAGAAAGAGATGTCTGCAGTGAGAATCCAGCCACGCAGCTCATCTGTCTGCACACGTGAGTGGGGGGAGACACAGATGTGCAGAGCAACGGGATTAACATAGAATTAGGAATGGAGCTAAACCTGCACACACAGTCACACACATACACACACAAATGCCCTCATCCATGGTCTGATCGGACAACAATCGCCACACTACACCACACCACTATTTAAGCACCTGCCTCCAACAGACAACCATCACAGAAGCCTTTGAAAACCAATACACACACTGCCTGTGGTCACTCATACCCCCATGATTGCTGTTCCAGTTGAACTCTCCTCCAGGAAGTATAGAGGTGTTGGACTATAGCCTTCAGACTTTTGACAGTAAGGCAGTGAGCTTGCTACAAAATACAGTGATAGATAAAGGATATAATGTATGACAATGAGGTCCAACAATGCAAGGCATGTATTTTCTGTCAACAACACCTTCCTGGCATTTTGTAGATTTTCTGGATTCACTGTATGAAGCAAGAGCTATTTTAGGTAGAGGGATGACCTTGTTTATTAATGAAATCCAAGAACGAAATGGTGCGGTTGTGTATGCCCCTCTGTATAGTGAATATGTCTCAAGATTTGAAAATCAAATCAATTACATTAACACAGCATGTAACTGGAGCATTGATTCATGTTCTGATGATCACCTGACTGCTCCACTCCCACCAACACGTTGGTTACATAATGCGCTCCAAACGTGAGCTCATGGTAATTCACTCAGATAGAAAACTAATTTACAGAATCCCAGGTTTTGCCTGTCAAGTGCTGCTTTGAAGGCTTTTACAGATGCCAGACAGACACATAAACACACCCGTCACATGCAGATGTACAGTGGGAAGCACTTAGAGATGGGAAGAGAGCTTCCTCTCCATTGATGTTTTTCTGCATATGGGTGCAAAATGGCTTTTGTTGAACTAATTTAATGTAAACATTATGATCATACAGTTAATAAAATGTTATTTCTATCTAAGAAAAAAGCTGCATAAAATAACCAGGCTGCTACATTAATGGCAGATAAGTTTGCGATTTCATTTTATTTAAAACATTCTATAATGTTTGATTTTGTATGTCTGCGACACTGACACATGCTGTTAGGTAAAAGTGTATTTGCTGCATTGTATTGCAACCAATATGATGTCCCATACTATCGAGATGGGTAACACAATATCCTGTTCTATAGTAATACCATCTAGTGGTTCATCCTGAAAGCTGCTGCACCAGCTATGAGTCATCTGCAAAGGAAGGAGGAGTCTGGAGTCACAGCCTCACAGCTCCATACAAGAGACCCAGTGTGCCTCCATGTGGTGACAACCAAAAATTGCCTGCAATGCATTTCATGAATGACCAGATGATCACAAATCTACCCTTAAGCTGATTATACATGCACACCGCTACTTGATGCATGTCTGCCTTTTTGCTGAACCAGTAGGTTTTCCAATACATACATATTATAAATAAAAAATAGTTATTGTCAAATTAATGTGATATGTTGTTCATGGGTATGATATACATAGACTACTTATTACAATCATCAACTATTTAATTTTGTAATAATAGTAAATGACATGTATCCTACACCACCATAGACTCAAACTATGAGCTTTCTCCATCACGTTGTACCTTAACTTTGAAGTATATTTTCTACAAAAGAAAGCAATGCAACATTCCATGGCATGTTATAACGATACAGTAGATAATCCTTCTGCCAGAAGAACTGCATGTAATAAAACAGTTTACATGTATGTGCAGCAAATATCCTTGGTGGAAATGTAAAAAGATAACACTTTGAGTGAGACATGAGCTACTGTGTGTTTGCTGTACAACAAGGGTTGGAGTGAGTGTGTGATATTCCATGCCATTTGCTATCTCATTCCCTTCATACTTGAAGATTATTCTAGATTTTGCGTAACACATCATTCTAGATATTGGGGAACACGTAACATGCACATTTGCAACTAATCAATAAGACAGCCCACCTAGTAAAACACTTTTTAGAAAGGCAGCACAATAAACACAAGTAAACAATGCATGAGTACATTTGCTGATGTTTGCTACTACCACAGCATCTGTGAAACAGCACTTTCCATTACATACATGATTACATGTCACTTAGCTGACGCTTTTATGCAAAGCAACTTACAATTATATATGTCAGAGGTTGCACGCTTCTGGTACCTTGGAAATCTAGAGTTCTCACGAGAGCACAATTTGAATTTGCTCAGAAAGTTACTTAGCGAGTAATGCTGCTCATAAACTATACCCTTACAGCCTAGCTGGGAATTGAACCCACATGACGTGAATTATGCGTGGGACTTACATGTGTACAAATATATGTATTTGTAAATGTTTGGCCTTTTGAATTCATAAAAAAATACATGTTAAAGTGAAGACATAAGAGTAAATCAACACTTTAACCACATTTTTTTTTGGAGACAGAACATTTTATACACATATTTGATACCTTGAAAAGTGCTCTATACATTTATTTTTATTTTCACTATTTAAATAAATAGCTTGAATACTATAGGTGGCTGGTAGGGATTTAGTGTTTTAAATTATATCAGGCTATTGCTGATATCGTGTGACTGAGGCCTGTAAAATAGGACTTCTCCCTCTCATTCATCAACTCGAAGTGAAGAGGCTGCTGGCAGAAGTCACACTCTGCTGAGGAGTGTGGCCTCAGCTCCATACCCACCTCCTTCCACGTCTTCACCAGCCGGTCTGTGGAGACAAAGCAGAGGATAAGGATGACAGTCGTCATAAATTGTTGATAAAAGCATAAAAAGTTTCTAAATAATACTAACAGTGCTGGGGTTTTAAAATATATATATATATATATATATATATATATATATATATATATATATATATATATATATATATATATATATATATATATATAAAATACTTGTATTACTATCCAATGCAGCTACTGGGATTAAGAGTTGCATTATTCACCAAAACATTTTCCAAAACAGTGCCAGTGAATGCAGGTTCATGTATTTCATCATCTTTGCTAATGAAGAGGTTAATTCCAGAGTATAATAATTACATTTCATTCTTTTTCCAATTGGAAACTGAACTGCTCAATCCAAGACAAAATAGGCCTATTTGTATATTTTTGATTCATGAGATAGGGATCATAATTTATAGTGGGCATACCAACAAAGTAGAACATCATCTGGGGAGTGTGGTGTGGTGTGGGTGCGATGCGCAGCAGCTCCTCTCCTTTAGCCACAGTGGGGTAGTTGATCGCCTGGACGTAGATGTTGTAACGAGACATCATGATATCACAGATCTCAGTGTTCTTCTCTGCGTCTGCCACCTGCCAAACAGATACATCGTATGTCAGATTCACATTCCTAAGTGTCTGAAATGTAATTTAGGCTATGAAAGAGACTGTCGTATAAGTGAAAGATTCTCAATTGAATCCCTGCATCAGCACCAGTTAACTGGATAAATTAATAATTTCCTTACCCGGACAGGAATAATGTGGCTCGGGCAGTGGACCACCGGAAGGCCTGAGTCCATCAGCATCTGTCGAAGCAGCTTGACGCTCCTCTGATGTTTCCTCCTGAGCACCTGGCCTTCCTCACTTTTCAGAACCTGGATGGACTCCTTTGCCCCTGCCAGCAGCATGGGGGGCAGGGAAGTGGTGAAGATGAAGCCTGCAGCGTAAGAGCGCACTGTGTCCACTAGGGCGCTGGTGCTGGCGATGTAGCCACCCACGCAGCCAAATGCCTTGCCTGGACACAAAACCCATAACAAGTCAGAGAGGCACATATGTAACTGGTAAGGGTTTTACAATGGGTTCCCACTTATTAGTAGAATCCCTCTACATACCAAGGGTTCCAGAGATGATGTCCATCTTGTGCATGACTCTGTCTCGGTCCCCGATCCCCCCTCCCCTGGGCCCATACAAGCCCACAGCATGAACTTCATCCACAAATGTAATGGCACCAAACTTGTGGGCAACATCACACATCTCTTCAAGTGGGCACACAGCCCCTGTAGACAGCACCGTAGTTATTAGACTATTTAAGATTAGATTATACATAATACACACTAGTGATTTATTGGTCATTTTGAGAAATACTAAAAAAAGTAATTTAATAAGTTTACAGAGACAAGAACACTAAATAGTATGAATCCTCCTTTTTTATTTTTACACGTCCTATTAAATAAGACTAACACTTGCATGGAGGAATTCCACTTACCATCCATTGAATGCACCGTCTCAAAGGCAACAATCTTTGGAGTGGAGGGGTCAGACTTCTCAAGCAGCTCTTGCAGGTGGCTGACGTCATTGTGACGGAAGATAAACTTCTTGACCCCACTGTTTCTTATACCCTGGATCATTGAGGCGTGGTTGCCAGCGTCGGAGTAGATTTCACAACCTAGAGGAGTAAACAAATTCTCCTCTATGAATTTAACCCTCCTGTTGTCCTCGAGTCAAATTTTACCCCTTTAAAAAAATGTCTTTATTTGAAATATAGGTTTCTTTTTAACCAAATTACCACAAAAAATGGTTGGATTCCATACAACGCTCTTTGCAAATACAATTGATCACTTTCGTTCCTGACGAAACTCATCTGTACGTTCCTTTGATCTTAGTCAAAATAATTCATAATTTTTGCTTTTTTTAACTCAAATATTACGTATAATTCTATATAAATGATGGTTATTGACCATGTATTCCAAATGTACTTTAAAATTAGTGGTAGTAAGGTGGTGTTAGTGAAAATTAAAAAAGAAAGTCTAAAAAAATGACAAAATGTCATTTTTGTTCGTTTCTGACCCCGGAGGACAACACAAGGGTTAAGTTTGAGTCAAAAAAAAAATGTGATCATTACAATTTTGTATCAAAGCAAAGGCATGGAACTTAAGGTCACATTTTGTAATATCCCCAAACTTAATTTAATCCACCTGGTAGCATTTTTGCCAGGGTAAACAGTGTGGAGTCATTGGCTACAAAGCAAGAGGTGAACAGCAGTGCAGCATCTTTGTCATGCAGGTCAGCTAGCTCGTGTTCGAGTTCCACGTGGAATTTGCTTGTCCCTGAAATGTTTCGTGTGCCTCCAGCACCAGCACCGTGTTTCCGTAAAGTCTTGCTGGAAGACAAAAAAAGAAAGCATTTATGTTCTTAAAAACTAGTTTATTCTCATCACCATCCACATGTCATTTCTGTTTCATCAGGATTATGGGTGACAGCTGATCAGTGAGCCTACTCACATGATTGTCTCGGTGACTTTGGGGTGACGGCTCATGCCGAGGTAGTCATTGCTGCACCACACAGACACGTCTCTCTTTGCATGAATGGACTCTGAGTAGTCGTCTGCCATGGGGAACGAGGAGGCACGCCGGTTCACTGTCTTAAAAACCCTGTATGTGTGGTCTTTCTTCTTGCTTTCAATCTTCTTTTCAAAATACTTGTCATACTGGAAGGTGACTACTAGTGGAGGAAAAGTTGAAGGAGGATGTTATAAGCTTCAAATAAAATCTCTTTGAGAATTATTATTCATTAAGAAGAATTTGTCTTAATCACCTTCAGGCAGATTGGTCTTTAGCAGGTGAGACACTTTGAAAGATATGGGTATTAAACTGGTTTTTGGTGCCCCTGTGTTGGCCTTGTCTGCCTCGATAAGATCCGCAACAGATAAATCCACATCTTGTTTTCCTGTTCGAGAAAGATGCACGATATTAATGATCTC
Source organism: Percina caprodes (assembly GCA_013375575.1). NCBI lineage: Eukaryota > Metazoa > Chordata > Actinopteri > Perciformes > Percidae > Percina > Percina caprodes. Next base: position 787,986 of record JABXJD010000162.1, read on the forward strand.
TAAATCAATGCAAGGCATTCATTTGCTATGAACATTAAATGTCACTAGAGCGTGTATGCATGGCTGTGTGATTTCTTACCTGTGGGCAAAGAGTTCAATTCCTGGACGTCCTCTTGCAGCTCCAAGCTGGCCTCTCTTACTACCCTGTTGTTTTTCTGCACCATTTCTGCAGCCAGGAAAGGGCATTTAGAGCCTACAGTCTGGCCAGCAGGTGGTGTGACATGCCCTGGGGCCAACTTGACTTCATTCTTTTGATCTACAGAAGACAGGAATACATTTCTATCTATTTTATATTTCAGTCTACAAAATAAAAAAAATAAAAACACATGTTGTTTGCATTTAATTTGCCATTAATTGTATTGATTTAACAGTTCATTGTATAGAGGCATAATAACAGGATGGCTTTACAACTGACCATCATTTGTTGGAGAGCCTTTGGTTGCAGAAACTGAAGAGGACTGAGCTCTGCCCAGAGGTCTGGAGGCCAGGTCCATCATCACAGGGCACTTCTGGGCATAGCTCGCCAGTGATGACTTCCCAGCCAGCTGCAGGACAACACTGGGCACCACAGTGAGGAAAGGGCATCTGCGGATCACTGCGTCCATATGCAATACTATCGTTCTACAGAGTTTGTCAAGATAGTTTTACTGTGAGTTTTCAAGGAACACAACATCAATAGCATGTATGTCAGACATTGGAATACAACCGACCCTTCTTAAAATCGTCAAATTAAATAGGATACCATGGGCACTGTGATAAAGAACTAATTCTAAAACTGAACTGAAAACGAAATAATCCAATTAACGCTACCACTTCAACAATGTGAAAAGTTTAACTATTCAGTTAACATTTGAGATTTTACCATAAAGGTCCCATAAAATACCTACCTTCTCTTAATAGTCTCCTAGTGCCAAACAGTCATTTATTATTTCTTTTTTTTACCTGAACACATCCCAGTCCACCTTAACGTAACAGATGAAAAATGTCTTGCGAAACATGTCTGATTCCACACTAATCTATAACAAGAGAGACCTGAGAGGATGTTATGTTTAAAGCCTAAGAGACTACTTTCGTTCACTCTGCTCTGTCAGTGTCAGCTGTCCTTGACAAGTGGGAAAGGAAAGGCCTCTCAAGGACCTGTCCTGCAAGAGAGCAATCTGGCTGCTGTTCACATGAAACAGATACTAGAACAGTAACAGACTGAGCCCCCACCATCCCATTTATTACAGAACAGGGGCTGAACTGTAACAGACTGAGCCCCCACCATCCCATTTATTACAGAACAGGGGCTGGGGCTCGTACGATACACAAAGTCAAACGAAATGCTATATTAAAGTCCTTTTTTTTTTAAATAGTTAAAAGAAATGATTATTGAGATTACCATTAAAAATAAAAACAGATTTAAGAGCTATATAGATTGCAAGCTAAAAGTACCTGTACATAACTTTATTTTATCATGCTTTATAATTCACCTATTAATTATTAATTACAACATCCACAATCTGACCAGTTATAAAAACAGGATCTGAGATGAAAACTATAGAGTATCCAATTGCTTTTGTCATTCTTTTTAACAATGTCTCTTGAGGCTTTTATTCAAGCAACAACTTCCACATACAGATTAAGAAAAAAAATGACAATGGAACAGGTATTATTTTTTTTTTAAATCAATTCAAATCGGCAAAAAGTATCTAGCCAGTTCTTATAATAACTCACCTGGTTTACCTTTTATAACTGAAATGCAGCTGAGTCTTGCGTTCCTCGGCAGTTTCCCAAAAAACGGTTCTTCTTCTAGTAGTCTGTTGCGCAACACCTGAGCCACGCCCACCAGCCGTCACGTAATACTGCCAAAGATCGTCTCTTCTAAACAGGAAGCACTCTACGTCTAGTAAAGTAAACACAAGCTACTTGTAAACATGGGTCTGATTTAAAACTTCACTTTTTCAATATTACTATAGTTACCCACCTCTTTAGCCCTGAAGGTAGTTGTTTAAATGTCAATACTAAACATGTTCTTACTGTACTGGGAAGTGGTGTTGAAGTACATTTTTGAGGTAGCCTATTTTACTTGAGCATTTTATTATTGCTACTATATACAGTACTTCTATTCTACAACATTACAGGGGCAAATATTTTACTTTTTACTCCACTGAATTGATTTCACTGCTATTGTTACTGATATTATGCCTTTATCTCAACCAATAAAAATAAGCTATGATCAATTTATAAAAAAGGATGCATTGCTGTAGTTTAAACCAACTTCACATGAATAAAGCAGTTAAAATGAGTTCAACATTGACTAACTAAAACATCAACATACTTTTTACATGCACCGACTGACTGACACTGTCAAGCTCCACTCTGCATACTTCTATACTTCTAAGTACAATTTTTGGATGCAGTCTTTTGAACTTAAAGTGATAGAATGAAGTTTATAGTTTTACTTAAGTTAAACTAGTAATGGACTTTGTTTTCTAATCTATAATTAGTTTAACGGGTTCTCAACACACTTCTTTTAAAAAGTTTCTTAAAGTTTTTTTTTTTATATTTCCTTTTACATGTCAAATAGTTTCAGCAACCGTTTTATTAGGGATCAACCGATACGGGTTTTTCAAGGCCAATATTGACTATTAGTTAATGAAACCGATAACAGATATTTGGAACAGGTATGTCAATGAAATTATATAAAATCTTAATTAAGATTTTGAAATCACAAACCTGTTTAAATGCTTTCGTTAATTATTAAATAAATAAGAAACATTCAACATAATACCCAGTAAAAGACAGTCGGATAGTGTTGTGGGGGGGGCATTAAGTCAGACTCAGTGGTGAGTGGAACTGAAGCAGAGGGACAGCTACAGAGCTGTAGCAGAGCCAAAGTAGCGCACTTTTTATTTAATTAACTTTATATAAAACAAAATAAAACGCTGATACAGATAATCTGCAAACTGCCAAAAAACGGCCCAATAATGATTAGTTATGGTTAAATTAAGTAAATAAATACATAAAGAGAAAGCACACATATAAAATAAAGATAAGCCTTGAAACCGGCTGTCTAGCCTAACAGTGATGCCTCCCAAATGACTACTTGCAATGTCTACATTTACCAAATTAAAATGTCTGAAAATAGACAATAATATGAATCAAGCATATAACTTTGCCTTTATGTGATTTTTTTTTTTTTTTTAAATGAACTTACCCATTGAAGACAAGCTTACTATACTATAGGTAAGGTAGCCACTATGGTAACCATGAAGTTTAGTGTAAGGAATCACTGTGCCTTCCACATGCATGTTGTGATGTATAAATATATTAATCCATCCAACCTGGTTTAACCTGTTACTTCATTGTATACAATATATCTTCAGCGGCAGGGGATCCTTCTATACTTTCTATAAAATCATCTCTCAATGCAAATCAAACCAGGTATTAGTCTAACTGAAATAAAACCATGCCTATCTCTAAGCATGGTGAAGAGTATGTGATGATGTGGGGCTATTTTAATTCTAAAGGCCAAGGGAACTTTATCAGGATGCATAATATCCTGAATCCAGGAAATAACTGGCCTTTAATAATAAAAATCTGCCTGCCTCTATGGGAATTTAACATAGGGGTATGTATACTTATGACCCCTGTATTTTAAATAAGAACATTTATTTATTTACAATACGTTATTCATTCACAAAGAAAATTGGTGTCCTTAAAGGTTGGATTTTACCTCATTTTTTAATTTAGGTATTAAAATAAATTTCCAAAACATGATTTTTTTATTCCTCTTTTTAGTCAACTTAAGCATGTGTATGTAAACTTTTGAGCACCACTGTAATAAGCACTGTCTCCACCTGCTGGAGAACTGATTACACAAAGAACAGCAACGTGAGTCTGTATGTGTTGCTCATTAATGAATGACCAGCCTCACAGAGACTCCAGTTCCAAACCATCATCATCATCATCTACTCACTTGCAGTCTTTGCACCAGCACAGTGGTGTTCAGTGTCTGTAAGGCATGCAAGGCAATGCTGAACCCATTATTGTAGAATAATGAACTCCATAAATGAAACAAACTGTGTGTTTAGTGCCTTTGCATGGTCCAGACCTTTTGGAAATATAAACAAGGTCAACTAGAATTTAAAGATCAACAGAAAGGGTGCTCCGATCAGGATTTTTGGGGCCGATCACTGATTGCTGGAAGCAGTACTGGTTGATACCGATCACCAGGTCTATTTGAAGCCTGCTATTTATCATGTCACATATTTAACATATATTAATTTGAATAGTCTTAACAACAATGTATATGTATTAAAATTCACAGAAGATAATGTATTGTCAGCTGTTTACTTTCATTGACAGGAAACATTCTACTTCCCGTTAGAAACACACCTTAAACAGCTTAGAGCTTAAGAAATAAGCCTTTTTTCGAAATAAATTACAAAACAAATTGTCATTTAATTTACACATACTTAAAAGTGTACTTAAACGTAAAGTGCAGTGCAAAGAAACCAAAATCACATATCTTGGGATGTTAAGATAAAAAGGCATGAGGTGTAAAGTATTTTAGGCTTGTCCTCCTGCTGTAATGAACTAAAAATAGAAGCCATGACATAACAGTCACACATGTTTAGAGAATATATCAGTAATTGTTTAGCTTTTTGTCCTAGCTCAAAATCTAAAAATATGTCCTTTCAATCACTGCAGACATTTTTTCAGTAGTAGTAACAATTCTTCTCACGAGTAGTGCGTCATCTGATTGGCCGATCTGATTGGCCTTTATGGAGACCACTGATCAAACTATTTAAAGCCTTTATTGGCCGATAACGATCAGTGACCGGTCAATTGGAGCACCCTTAACCAACAACATGCTCTGACGTCTTGTCAATGGGATTACAGGGCTTTAATGATAGGACAAATTTTTTAAATGCAATTACAAAACATAAACACACATTGTAACTAATAAATATGCAAACATTACAAACCAACTTAAAATGTCTATCTGTCTGACAAGGTTAGGCAGGACAGTTACATGGACGCTCTCTCTTTAGTTTTGCAACCAGCTTTAGCAGTTCACTTGTTATTCCATTAAGAGGCAGCATTGGGCTCAGATCCAGCCCCCGTAACGCAGCTTATTGGGCAGGTAGATGTTGGTGAGGAAATCAGGACCAATGGCTGCTAGGGACTGGATTTCAGCCTTGATCTTATTCTGCTGCATCAGTTCCATCTACAACAAGAGCAAACACGCAGTTGTAAGGAGCATGCAAGACTAAGCCGAGCGAACAAGCATAAATTATCAACAGAGGGGCTCTTCTGTATCCTTAGTACCAACGAGCAAAGAGTCCTCTCACACACATTCCTACGCTGTGTGTCACATAAGCAGAGATGCTGAAACTCACTCACTCATTAATCAAATCTAGTCGCGTGTTTTAGTAGGGAAAAAAAAACATTTATGTGATCTCACGCGGGGACAGAATGTGGTCAAATATTAACGTACTCATTTAGAAACGAGAACTACTAAAAGATATCTAACTAGAATAACACTCCAATAATATTAAATGGAGAGAAAGTAAACAATACTGAATTATATTTTAGTCTTATTACTAGGTTACTTGAAGTGATAGGATTTAGATTCCTTCATTACACTTTATTTAACTCACAAATTTCTATGCTACTTCAGTCCTTTGAAGCCTTTCTCACCTCTTTCTTCCAGTCAGGTTGGCAGGTTAGGTATGGCCTTGTAAGGAGGCTGCTAAGCTTGTTTTCATCTCTCTTGGTGAGGTGGATCAGGGCATCCTCGGGAACCCGCAACCTACAGAATGAAACGATAATTTTACTACACATTAGAGCCAGCCTGATAAGGCAGATACTGAGCTGAAAATCCGATATGCTGATATTTATATTGTTTTTAAATCCAGAAGAGCGTTACAAAACATAAACAGATTTCATAACATTAGTTATTTGTAGCTATTTATGAGTTCTCACTAAAATAATATTATAATAATTTGTTTTATTGTCACAACAGAATCAATCAAAATTTATTTATATTGCACTTTACAGTAACCAGCAGGTATCCAAAGTGCTTAACGTCAGAAACCAAGAGGAAAAACACATATCATACAACAGAAAGAGTGAACATAGAAAACAGTAAAATCAGAAAAGAAACAGAAGAATAAATTGTCACACCACTGCTACGTATTAAAAGCCAGACTAAACAGATATGTTTTGAGTTTGGACCTAAAAAGAGCTGCATCTGTAATAGTATGAATATCATGGGATAACTTGTTCCAGAGTCTCGGGGCAGCAACTGCAAAAGCCTGATCACCCCACCGTTTATACCTGGACCTGGGTACTTCTACAACTCGCTGATTTGAAGAACGCAATGACCGGTTGTGCTCCCGCAAAGTTAAAATTTCAGACAAATACTCTGGGGCTAGACCATTTAAAGCCTTGACAAACATCAAAATATATTAAAGTTCTGAAAGCCCTGGAACTATCCCATCAAAGAGCCTTAAGAAAAATCATGAGGATCAACTGGGAAAACAGACGTATAAACTCCAGCATTCTAGAGGAAACAAATATCTCCAGCATCGCTACCATCATAGTGCAACACCAACTGCCAGGCCTGGACAGGCCATGTCATCCACAGATCCTGTACTCCCAGTTTAAAGGACAGCGAGCCCCTGGTGGGCCAAAGAAATGCTTCAAGGACAATATCAAGACCAGCCTGTAAAAGTTTGACATCACGTCCGGCAACTGGGAGGATCTTGCGTTGAACAGGGACTACTGGAGAAAAGCAGTGCAGGAAGGTGCAGCACACCACAAAACAGAACTCTGCCGTGCCGCACAGGCAAAGCGGCAACACCGCAAGGGCAAACAGAAAATGGCTCCACCACCACCTCAATCTTCCAATGCCCACATTGCAGCAGAATCTGTGGATCACGGATTGGCCTTTAAGACCTGAGGATCCACAAATAAGACGACCCAACAGAGAGGACAGTCATACTCGTCTTGAGTGACCGCCAAAGAAGAAGAAAAAGGCGAGTGCCCTCTGGTGGACAAACTATGCAACACCAATGCTCATAACATGGTTGAGAGTCCATTTTATTTTTTAAATATTCATTTATGAGAATCATTTTTGTTCTGTTGATGGATGTCGTCTTCACAGTAGGTTTCCTCCCATTCTCAGCAGACTCTCATTCAAGAGTGTATGTGTATGTTTTGGGGGAAACATAGGAGGAAAAACTGCACAGACTACAATTAAATGTATGTCAAAATGCCCTCTGGGCCTAAATTTGTTCAAGAGGACATATACTTAAAACTCAATATGATCTCCGATGCAGTTCCTTAAAAAGGGAAAAAAAGGGCAACAGCAACCGAAACCAAAACAAACAATCTAAATGTCCCCAGAATATAATCCCAATTAGAGGCAGGAGGAGGAAGTAGGAAGTAGTGAAGGTTGAGTCCAAACCTCTGGAGGTCAGAGGGGAGGAGGCCTAGCCACATAACGCTGGGGACGGTCAGATTGTGGGCCTCAAATGACATGGCCTGTGGGAAACACACACACACACACACACACACACACACACACACACACACACACACACACACACACATATATAGTGAGGAAAATAAGTATTTAAACACCTGTCTATCAGCTAGAATTCTGACCCTCAAAGACCTGTTAGTCTGCCTTCAAAATGTCCACCTCCACTCCATTTATAATCCTAAATTAGATGCACCTGTTTGAGATCAATAGCTGCATCCATCCCATACAATCAGTAAGAATCCAACTACTATCATGGCCAAGACCAAAGAGCTGTCCAAAGACACTAGAGACAAAAATGTACACCTCCACAAGGCTGGAAAGGGCTACGGGAAAATTGCTAAGCAGCTTGGTGAAAAAAGGGCCACTGTTGGAGCAATCATTAGAAAATGGAAGAAGCTAAACATGACTGTCAATCTCCCTCGGACTGGGGCTCCATGCAAGATCTCACCTCGTGGGGTCTCAATGATCCTAAGAAAGGTGAGAAATCAGCCCAAAACTACACGGGAGGAGCTGGTCAATGACCTGAAAAGAGCTGGAACCACAGTTTCTAAGGTTACTGTTGGTAATACACTAAGACGTCATGGTTTAAAATCATGAATGGCACGGAAGGTTCCCCTGCTTTAACCAGCACATGTCAAGGCCCGTCTTAAGTTTGCCAATGACCATTTGAATGATCCAGAGGAGCCATGGGAGAAAGTCATGTGGTCAGATGAGACCAAAATAGAACTTTTTGGTCATAATTCCACTAACCGTGTTTGGAGGAGGAAGAATGATGATTACCATCCCAAGAACACCATCCCTACTGTGAAGCATGGGGGTGGTAGCATCATGCTTTGAGCGTGTTTTTCTGCACATGGACAGGGCGACTGCACTGTATTAAGGAGAGGAGGACCGGGGCCATGTATTGCGAGATTTTGGGGAACAACCTCCTTCCCTTAGTTAGAGCACTGAAGATGGGTCGAGGCTGGGTCTTCCAACGTGACAATGACCCGAAGCACACTCTGGAAGAAGCATATCAAGGTTCTGGCGTGGCCTAGCCAGTCTCCAGACCTAAACCCAATAGAGAATCTTTGGAGGGAGCTCAAACTCTGTGTTTCTCAGCGACAGCCCAGAAACCTGATGGATCTATCAAAGATCTGTGTGGAGGAGTGGGCCAAAATCCCTTCTGCAGTGTGTGCAAACCTGGTGAAAAACTACAGGAAACGTTTGACCAAACAAAGGCCACTGTACCAAATATTAACATTGATTTTCTCAGGTGTTCAAATACTTATATTCAGCTGTATAATACAAAAAATAGTTAAAAAATCATACATTGTGATTTCTGGATTTTTTTTTTTAGATTATGTCTCTCACAGTGGACATGCACCTACGATGACAATTTCAGACCCCTCCATGATTTCTAAGTAGGAGAACTTGCAAAATAGCAGGGTGTTCAAATACTTATTTTCCTCACTATATATATATATTTCAAATAAACACACAAATCAGCACTGTACCTACATAATGTGGTTATGCCCAACACATGTTCACAATGAAAGGATGATTACACAAACATCACAAAGATCAACAAAGACGTTGCAACACGATCACTCAACATTTTCACTCCATACAATGTCAGTATGAATATTCTTAGATGGAGGATTGTGACTTTTTTCACTTGATGAAGGCGCATAATTACATATTTCTAACAGAAAGACAATAAACAGGCCACATTGGATAATATACAGCACGGAAATAATTGGCATGGCGGGACTCACCACTGATCCGTACTTGTAGATACACATGATCTCAATTCCTAGGAGAAAATCAGAGGGAGAGAGACAGACACGCTGCAATCACCAACATACCAGAGCAATTATCCTCTGAGATGTGTGTGTGAACGGAGCTTAGAACAAAGTAAAGCATTACATATGTGTCTCGCCATGCAATGGTAAAAGGGTTAGAGGTATGGAGACTGATGGAAATTGAGCCATCCCGCCAGGACGAGATCACGCTAACGGAAATAATAGTCTGACTAGGCACCATGACGTAGCGGACAGGTGCTAACATCTGCTGGCTTAGCGGGACATGCAACCCAACCGTGTGGTGTGTGCAAAGATGAAAAGACAGACAAGTGTTGTTAAACGTGTGGAAATATGCAAAGTATGTGTGAGGATAGGTAAAACTGGTTTGCACTGTGATGGATGATGAGTACCGTGAGGGTCAGCATCCACCAGTGCGAAGATGGGGATGTGCAGCGTGTCCCAAAGCTTTCTCACCATCAACCTGGTGTTCACATCTGGCACACCTTTACCCTGATCCACAAACACACACCTGTTATGCATACAGGACACTACAGATTTTTTTCGATTGCTAAACGACACTGGGCACAACGGAAGAGACGTGCAAAACTGAAACTAAATTCTGAACTACCAACAGTCACCTGAACTAAACAGTTCACAACACCTGCAAAACTCGCTCGTTCATGTGTAGATAACACACACTGTCACTCAGAACACACTGAGAGTAAAAACACCAATAAAGAAAATTACAAACTTTCTTATCTTTACAGTTTGAACAATTGAAGTGACTTCACACTACTCAATAGTTTCTTTAAAGAAAAGACATTTTAAGCAAGGTAAACAAGAAGGAACAAAAATCAATATAGTATTTTGCCTCAATATAGTATTTTGTCTCTAGTAATGTATGGAATTACTGGGAAAAAAACTCAAGGTGTGTAACAGTAACAAAGAATAGTGTAACTAATCCTGCCTCTCTCCAGCATCATGCAGCAAGTTTTCTTCATCACACTGGATGTCTGCATAATCTCTAAATACTAATAAATGTGGTGTTTCCATTGCTGTCACCTCAATTACTTTCTGAAAAACAGTAAGAATAGTTTTACTATAGTACAGATATAGCAATTTCACTTTTATTTTTTTACAGCTGCGTCTATGACCTCAGATATCTTACATTTACACATTGCTATCTCTGCTCTTTTACCGGTTTCTCTCAAATGGATAATTAGTTCATTCTTATTTGATGTTTTTGTATACCAAAAAAGGCTTTCTGAGCTTTCTTTATATAAATACCGTATATGTTCAGTATAAAACAAGACACCTGCTTAGGCTTTCAGTGAATTGCAATCAGCAGTGTTTGATAGGCACCAGACTGAAATCTATTCTGTTTCGAATGTGTGGTTAACAGTTGTGACAGCAGTGTGTTAGCATTTGAACAAAGTGCTGTAGGTCCACAGTGTTGTGCACATTGTGGTTAAAGTCATGGGATAAGTGTGTAGAGTTTTGAAAACTGTGTTCAAGCAATGAAAAACAAACTAGAGTTTGGTCCACATGAATTGCTGCTGTGCAGACTGTAGTGAGATTTTGCACGTGACTCCAGTTGTGCCCACTGTGATTTAGCAATTGAAAAAAACTGTAATACTGCCCTTTTTGAGAAATTGTAATGAAGATGATACATGTAACGGAAAAAAGGAACACACTGTAATTATGATGCAAGGAGACAGCTTTGCACAGAAGTCGTCATCCAGTAGTCTCTGAAACGTTGCATCCTTCTCAACTATCATGACAAATTTGGCAGATGACACAATATCTGCGCACGATAAAGAAAAACACACCTTGCAGCCACACACAGAGAAATATATAAACTACACAATTCATGACATTCTCAGAAGTATCAAAGAGTAACAAAAAGGTGAGGCATGGATGTGCATACACAGTAAAACTCTGAAACAAATCACAAAGGATACTTCTAATCCCACCAATGTTTGATGAAACTGCAACAGCCTAAAAACAAAACAAAAAAGCCATGAAAGTGGCTTCAACCAGTAAAAGATGTCTAAATATATTCCTTTCTGTCAAAAGCCTCGTAGTATTATTGTTGGTTTGGTCGGAAGCACAAGGTACCCTGTGGAGCTGCTGACACAACGTTTTTAGCAAGAAACAAATAGAAAAACAAGTTTTTCTTTTTAGGATGAAAACTCCACAGGGTACCTTTAAGTCAGAGTTGAAGCACTGTTTTTCCGTGAGCTTAACATGAAAAGTGTTTCAGTTACTGGGGCTGTTAGTTTAGGTGGTTGCTGGAGCTTACAGCAGAGCCGGAGCGGCAGTCAATCCTTGTGCCGTCCTCCTCCAGATAACACAGATCACCTGAGATCAATCCTTTGGAGGTGGCCATCTGGTGACATAAGTTCCACACCCAAGTTAATGCATGCTCATATTAACACATGCATATGCACAAATACTTCTGACACTGCCTCTCTAAATTCAACTTCAATTCAGTTTCTGTTTGATCAGAAGAACCCCCCCACCCGCCGCACTAAACTAACAGGTTTCATCTGTGGGACCTGACCTAATAATAACTACGCACATCCAAAAGGAATTTTGCAACAAGGTTTTAATGTCTGATGTGGGTTCTACCGTGCAATTACGCAACACACCGTCTCTTACCTTAACGTGGACACACACACTTACCACATGCAGTGATCTGCGAGGAGCCTTTAGCATGCAGGAAACATCATCCACTATACTATCAACAGTTTTCTGTGAACCAAACAGCTCTGTATTGTTGTAATAGATGTCTCTGCGGAAACAAAATGTAAATATTTAAATTCAGGAATAACCCAGCCAAACAAAACTGCCTCACAAAAGCTTTAGTGATCATTTAAAATGTGAACAGATAACCTTTTGGTCGCATATGAGTTGCTCTGCACAAGTTTGTAGATCACCAAGAAAATCTTGAGAATTTGCGCTTCAAACAGAGAAACAACCAAAACTAAATCAGTTATTATAAACACTACATTCACTTATCACACCATTAAAAAAGGACTGAAGTGGGAAAAAAAACATTCTGTTCTTAATTAGGATAGCCATGTGGTAAACCGATCCCTAAAAGCCTCTTTCAACATATACTGTCTCTGCCAATTTGTCACCTAAAACTAAGTCTGACTTTTACTGCTGTTTGTGCAGTTTTTGCACGTGGTCACAATGAATATAAATGAAAGCCACATGAAGTGAAGTACAACTGTAAAGTTTTTTTGGACTAAAAGGAATGTTGGTTGTCAAGAACAGAAAAGAGAAAATATAACCACAGAGGTGTGTATCTTCTCACCAAATTTACGAACAGACGACGCACTGTCGCTCCTAATGCTGGTGACAGAACTTCCTGAATTCATTTGAAGCCCGATGGCACTGTCAAAACTTAGGTGGGAAGTATTGAAATAAAAACATATGGAAATGTAAGTGGAAAAGGAGAGAAGAAAAGAAGCAAGTGAAGATGAAGAAATTAAGCAATCTACACAGACTGTGTGTGCTACATTTACTTTTTTAGCTTTGAAAATCAGCTCCACCACCTGTAAGCCATCCAAAATTCCCCACACCCCGAGGGCTACCTGTGGGAAGCCCCCCCCCCGTACCTCACCGTCCTGATTCCTCTGTGAAACCTTTGGCGCTCAATCTGTGGGATTCTCACATTTAACTGGGCCGGACTAGAACGGCAAGGCTTGATCCAAACAACACCAGACAGTCTGCTTTGTTGTGAGCATAAAGTCTTCGCAGCCTAGTCGTATTAAAGCCCTTTGTGTGTGTTTGTGTAGGCCAGTGCTTCTTAAATCCTTATCATTCTTCCATCTTTTAAGCAGTAGGAAGTTATTTCAACTTCAATCTCTCTGAACCAAAACCAAAAATTGTTTTTTTTCTACTACCTAGTTTCCCCCTGCAGTCTGCTTACAACATACCTTATACAAATTCAGACAGAGTTGAAGTCTATATTAAACAGCAATCCGATCATCTTGTGTGGCCTGACCTCCCACAAAAAGTCATGTAGATAAATGTTTATTTATTTCTTTACACAACATGACCGCTTGTGTTTATCTGTAAAAGGTCAGGCAGCTTATGAGGATCCCACAGTCAGTGTGTAAAATGACTGCAGTGTTCAGGGTGGGTTAATACTACAGCGTTTTTAAATAAAGTTACCTGATGTTGGCCCAGCTGGATCTGTTGGGCAGTGCCAGAACAGGGGCCTCATCTTTGGAAAGACTTGTCACTATTCCTAGGATTACGTCTTCAATGCGGCTCAAAATTTCCCTGCTGGAAAAAAAAAGATTCTAGCACAGGGTTCTGTATTTCTTCTGAATACTTCTCTCTCTCTCTCTCTCTATATATATATATATATATATATATATATATATATATATATATATATATATATATATATAGAGCACAGTACATTTTCTGAGAAATGGTTTATAAATAACATTTCTGAGTAAGCCAGTGAATAAAAACAAATCAAGGTACTTCCAATATTGCTGTAAAGCAGTGCTGTTCACTTATTTGCAATATTGCTCACAAATGGTATATTAGAGGTGCTGTGATGACAGCAAAATCTTTGACAGGCGACACATTTATATTGACTCAACAGTGGTACAATTGTTTTCACTATCTAATCAGAAATGTGTTAACGTCAGGGGAAAGATTTAAATAGGGATTATTTTAGGGGGAAGGGGGGCATGATGCCCTCTATTCCTAGAGCTAGCTAGATAAGTTTACTAGTAGACTAGATGTAAAGAAAACGTTAATGTTCACTCTGTGATATTCACTGACAGTAAAGAGAAAAGTCATTATTGTACGCACTGCTGCGCTGGCACTGGTGCGTTGCTAAATGATAGCAACTCATGAAATTATACGGCTGCTGACCTTTCCACCGCTTCCTCATCCAAGTCAGACGTCATAGTTCTAGTACCAGGCTACTCTCCCCAGTGTGAGGTCATCACCAAAGTGAGTTAAAAAAAAGGGAATATGACAAAAAGCTGTCATTTAACACTATTTGGAGACTTTAAAAAAAAAAGTATATACATATCTTGAATGCTTTTTGAACCCAATAATCGCCAGTGGTGGTTAACCTAAGCCTTTAAGGTTAGGATAGCCGATTGGTCAGGGGACAGGACCTGTACAAATGGGGTTACACATACAACCAGTATACAGTATGTTCCAATAGTTAGTATCGGGAAAAAGTAATTATGTCTCATGGTTGTCTAAACAGACCTATGATATAGCTACCAATATCAACCCAATCTGACAATGGTATTAACATGCTACCGTTGTATCTGCAGGATATACAGATAATTAGCTAACCTATTTGCAATGTAGTAATATAATCACAGTGCCGAGTCAAATCTAGCTAAATTGCCCTATGACAGACGAATCAATGATTAAACCTCGCTATATTATAATTAAACAAGTGAAATACCACTTGTCATTTTGCTGTTGGAAAACGCAATTGCACCGTGATGGCACCTACTGGTAACAAGCATGGCAGCTTAGCTAAATTAGCTAGCTAACTCAGTGTTATATCACTAGGACTTACTAGGTAATTTCTTCTTCAACCCGCTGGCAGCCTGCCATGACTTCGACATTGTTTAGCAGTTCAGCACGGAGCTTGTCAATTTCTGTAAACAGCTCTGCTTCACAGGATCTCATCATCATTACATAAGCCTGTACTGTATTGAAACGATCTACACAATGTTCCCGCGTAAGGATTTTGTGGAAACCTCGCGCGATTGGCGCGTCGAATGATTGGCTGAATTTTCCCATAGACAGTTAAAGAAAGAATTATCCAGGCCGAAGAACTCATCTTTGTTTTGGGCAACGGATGTATGTTTTGGACACAGAGAAAGGAAGACTCGGAATAGACTGATAGATACTGACAGCGAAAATAATTCACTTCCAGAATAGTTACATGGTAAGACGATGTTCACAACATGACATATGTAGCCTATTAAGTGTTTCTGAATGGGATTCAACTGAAAAATTGAAAATGTCTACAGACTAGCCCCAGTTTGTGCCTAAATGCTCTCACAGGCCTAGGTGAAGTGGTGAAAGAAGCTAAGTACATGTATTTAAATAGTCCTTTACTTACAGTTTGGAGGTACTTGTACTTACTTATCTAGGGGTTATGCTACTTAATACTATTCTATTTGACTACATTTCAGAGCTAAAGACTTATTGGCAGGTGCATGCAATACTTTTACTTATAATAAAGTAGGCTATGTGTACATTTTTGGAATTAATACTTTAACTTTTAGTAAGCGATTAAGGGCTGGAGTGGGCCCAGGCTAATCTCCAAACATTTACAACAGACCACACTGTAACCAGTTAGTTGAATTACTTTTCAGTGTACTGTTTATACCGTTATTTCCTCAGAGCTCTTACTGCACTTGTGTTGATCCTCATAAAGCTCTGGTAGATATAAGTAATTGAATGTACTTTCACCTGGCAGAATATGTATACAGGTCTTTACTTTCCATAGTAGCCTATTGCTACATATTATTGACACACACACACACACACACACACACACACACACACACACACACACACACACACACACACACACACACACATTTCCTGCATAGCATGATGAAGTGTTGATACCATTAAATAACAGAGTCAACTAGGGAAGGGTAGGCCTAGTTGAGATATTATGATGTGTTAAGGTGCCTTGAAATTAAATGCACAAACAGGGTTTATGTATTCCACATATGACCAAAGTCAGTCAATATCCATCTGGCAGTTTATAAAATATGACGCATTGTGATAGATTATACTACACAACAGTATATGAAATATTGTAGTATATAGGCATATACAGTATATAGCTGCCTGTATAAAAAAACGCATACTTTTTGAATTTTTAATGCTTGACATTGACTTAGAGTATTTTCCATTGTGGTATTGCTGCAAACGTGCACTTTATGCAAACATCAATCATTCAGCATTTATGATATGCTGCAACATCTAAATTAAACCAGTTCTCTTGTGATTTTCGTCTTGACTTATGTGCTAAACCTTCTCCTCTGTGTTAGTTCAGTTAGTACTGATGTCCTTACAGGCACATAGCAAATACCTGCAAGCAGCTACCAGTCTTTCTCATCAAGATAAAGGTCAGTACACATTTGCTAGCTTTGTCCATTAATATGGTCCAGGAATGTGTGTGGGCCAGTTATCACCTCATTGGTGTGAGGTTGAAGGCCTATGTTGGTGGTGTTAAGAAAAATCCCCATTAGTCCCTCTGTGCCACTCAGTAACAAGATCTTTTATGTGAGCTTGCTGCTACTTGTCCAAAGGTGTGTCTGTATGTATGTGTGTGTGTTTCTGTCTGTGTGTGGTGGTGGTTTGCACAGGGTGGGTGGGGGTTATTGACTGTGATTAGAGTCCCAGAGAAACCAAATATATATTGTGTCTGTCAGCTTTTTGATTTTTAGATCAATTTGATGACTGTTATGTGTAACGATAATACTGGCCAATGTGTTTTAGGGCTCTGTGAGATGCTATAAAGGCTTCTCATTTTGTAACAGTTAAGTTCACTGTATCAGAAAGCTAATTAATAATTGCATATGTTGTAAGCTCTGAACATTAAAATGGCATTACATGAATATAAAGCCTTGAGGAAATCCCACATATTGCTTCATCAACAACCTATCAAAACCTGTTTCAGTCTGTTTGTTGCATCTTGTTGCCTTCATGTCACTCTTTTGTTAAAACAGAGACATGTGCTTAGATTCTGAAACTATTAGGTCATTCAGAGTCCCCACCTTCAAGAGTTGCTGGGAGGCATGCTGTGTGTGTTTGCGGAGGCACTGCGGTCTTTCTTTCACAGTGTGAAGGCCTGGTCAGAGTGTGTGGGAGCAGGATCTAAAGAGAAGAGGTCCGTGCCCCTGACCTGACCCTGAATATTTCCTAATGTGCTGCTTTACCAAAGGTCCCCCTTTTCCATGAGTGGCTTTGACAAGCTGCTTCCGTAGTAATGTCTCTTAATTTCTGAGTAATTGCTATCTCTAAGTGATGAGGGACAACCCCTCACCCAAGCTGAAAAAATCTTCAGGTTGTGGGGGTCCTTTTTCTTGTGTTCCAGAAAGGCTGAGACCCCTGCTGTTCCTTTGGACTGGGAGAGATTTGTGTCGAGTGTGAGGCCCTAACCTGAGGAGACAGAGTGCAACGAGTCATGTGCTTGTCTCGGGATGAGTGTTTGTACTGGGCAGGAGGGGGGAACACGGGGGAAGTAGGGGGTGCAGGGTCAGAGGAAAGAGAGTGGGGGCACTCGCTGCAGGTGAGGGGGATTAGCTGCAGCTAGAGGCCCAAAGAAACTAAATACAGATCTGTCAACCTAATCCTCACAAATAGAAAACAGAGCTGCCCTCCCTTCACAATCCACATAGTTTCTCATCAGTCCTCTGTTTCTCATCAGCTTTTGGCCCGGGCCAGTCTGGCTGTGCCGCCTCCTCTTTAATGGCTCCTCAGACCAGCATCCCCTAAAGAGGAGCTGACTGATCACCTAGGGTCCTCTCTGATTGACAGACCAACACAGCCTTACAGAGTGATGAGAGCAAGAGTCAAAGGGGCAAGGCCTCTCTCTGCAGAGACAACAATCTAAATGGAACCTCTGCCTTGAGCTACATGGAACTGGATAGACCTTTATCAGGCCCTCACACCTCAGTAATGGATGCTGATAAGTATGTGGCTGGGTGAAGAGACCAGCTCAGTGTCAAGCTGGCACTCTGTGCCGATGACACAAGTGACAGAGTGCCTGAGTGATAATATCCTGCAATGGATAAGCTGTACTAAGCCAGGTATTTTGGATAGCTTAGCTAAAGCGGTATCTCTGACTGTTGGTGACACCAATATAACTGATGGGTCTGTCTGGGCTGCTGAGAGCTATTATTCAGATCCAAGCTGCTGTGGTGTTCCATAGTGCCATATCCGACTGCCGACAGATGCAGGAGTGACAGGGCATACCAGATACAGGCGAAAGTAGGTACTGAGTGATGGCAAAGAGGATTGCAAGTTGCAGAATTTCAAATAAGATAATGTAATCATGTATTTTTTCTTTTAAAAATCTCTGCAATTACCAAGTAATGCCAAACTAATAATGCAGAATATGCAGATATGGTTTGGGTTGCAATTGCCAGTTCAAATTTGTATTTCTTTTTTTTTTATCAGTACTGAGCATGAACAAATAGTCTAAAAAGTAATCTATCTGACAGAACTTGAGTTTTAGTTCTTGAAAATTAGGTGATGTGTAACTTGAATAAATGCAAAATCCAATAGATTTGATAAGAGGAGAGCACTTGAATCCAATATTTCAACACTAGATCCACATCGTGCAAAACGCTATCAGACACAAAACCTATATGGAATTAACAATGTGAACTATTTTTAATATACCCACCCCCTCTCTTTCTTCTGCCTGTCTCACAGCTGTGTCTCATATGTTCATGAGGCCCCTGGAAGTGTGAGACACCAGAAGGGGAACATTTGCAATAGCTCAGCTCCACCTGGTTTGGCTGTTTTAACAGGCCGATGGTTTGTGCAGTGCACAAAGTGGGGTTACGCCAAAAACGTAGACAATGGTGGACAGGACAGGCAGACGAGGAGGGTGGAGAGGAAAAAATGTACCTCCACCCTCTCCTGTCCTTGCACCCCGACCCCACACTGCTTTATTTGAGGGTCAGTTTACACTGAAAACAGTTTTACTGTATCGTCTGTGGATCTGCTTGGTCAGACCCCCCTCCACCGAACCTCATCCGCCTCCCCGCATACACAGGGCCTTCAAAGGACTGCTGCCTGCTGTTCTCTGAGGCAACACATGAAATAAATATTAATCTGACCTCTGACCGTATGCTTTGAGCTCCTAAATAGAGATAAGCAGGCAGATGGAAAAAGCACTAACTTTTACCATACCGTAGATAAAAAGGCTCAGAAAGAGTGAGCGATATTATGTGGAGATGAAACGTGTTTTTGTGTGTTCATGTGAGGGTTTGAAAGAGTTTCCTTGGCTGTTTCACTGCACTGCTGTGTGGTCTTTTTTGGAGCTAAGTATCATGCTCCAACCTGTTGGAGTGGGGAGGTGTGTATTTGTGCAGATTGTCTTAGATCATAGAGTGTATGCGTGTCACTCAAAATGCCCTGGGCCAATTGCTGAATTTGAGTTAAATGAAATGTAAGATTGAAAAGTACCTAAATAGAGAGCAGGAAGAAGAAACTGACCATAAATATAACATGTAAAAGTCTTGTGAGCTCACCTTTGTAAGTCCTAATAGTGTATAGCTATATGTTATGGTTGTACAGCTGTCCAACTCACCACTGTTCTGTCCTCTGGTGAGTTACTTAGCTATACTAGCCCTATTGGCAGAAGTGCATAAACTCTCTTCAATGGCCAGTCAGCCATTATAAGTGTATGTTTTATTTTACTCCTTAATTGTCTTAAATGTAATGGTACAGGTCTTGACCATGTGTATTACTGGATGTCTAAATATGTAAGTGGTTGTGTGTATCTTATACAAAGTAAATTGAGTTTTGCATAAAATACTTGAGAGAAATCTTTTCAACGTTTTTATTTATTTATTTTTTTACATGTGTCATCCACTGAAGGTTCAAACACTATTTGTTCTGCTTTAGTTCTCCTTGTCAAAGGCCCCTCAGTGCAGCTCACCCAGCCTGGCCTCAGCCTGTGCCCAACACTGTTTACTGTGACTGTCATCAGGCCCATGGAGGCCCAAACAAAGGGGGGTCTGTTCCTATTATCCTGCCCAGGATTGTCAGCCCCTCTTTGGGCACAAACTAAGCCAAGGGCTGGGGGTTGTTGGAGGAGCACCAGGGGTTTTGACCTTACCAACCTTACAGCAAGGTTGAGAGAGCATGAGAATGAGTGTATGACAATGAGAGAGAGGGAAGGAGAGGAAGATGTATAGTTATAACTGAAACCAAGACCCTTTCAAGTTCCCTGTCGGAAACTGCTGTAATGTAAACACCTGCGGCCATTAGCTGATTCTATCTGAGGCACCGGATAGAAATGTTTATATGTTACAGGCTACTACTGAAAGGCCATTTAAAAGCAAATAGAGGATTAGATATACAGAATGAGTAGTGGCAGGCTATGGAAGCTTTCAGACTTTAAGCCATGTTGAACTGTCATTGGAAAAAGAGGAGTGGAACACCTTTGAAGACAAGAACAACCACATTAAATGGGCAGGAAGGTGAGCTAAGTGTAGAAGACCCCAAGACACGCTCTGCCTCTTTTCCTCTCTTCCTCTGTTTGCAATAGCTTAAGCTGTCTGGCAGCCTCTCTTGCTGTGCTATTGAAGTCTAATTTTATTGTCATAAAAATCACCTGGCAAGCTGTAGCCCTAAAACATCTCATCTACAGAGCCTTTAAAATTCCACTCTCTGTGTAGTGAAAAGGTTTTAGGAGGCCTGTCTAGATAAAGCGGTCATTCCATGGGGCATCTAAAAAATGCCTCCGCCTGTGTCACTGAGAGCAGAGCGCACAAGAGGGTCAGCAGCGTTCCATTAAAGTGTGGTGTTTAAGAGGTGCTGGGGCCAGGGGGGCAGATGGAGGGATGAAGCAGCTGCCAAACATCTGCACCCCTCCTTCCCGGTCTGCTCTCTGTCTGTGCACCGCTGCCTTTGTCACAAACCTCCTTCTCCAGCAGTGAGTATAGAAAGCTTGGATATCTTCAATAATGCAGCATGAAATGGTTGTTCTGACACTGTAATACTGCCTCTTTGACATTAAAAGACAACAAACTTTTAAGTACTAAAGCAACCATGTGAGCCAAGGTATTCAGAGAGTGCACCTGCAGAGTAACTATTACAGTGGCAGTATTGCAACTGCATGTTAAAACCTCTCCCATATTATTGAAGGATTCACCCACACAAGCAAATAATGACTCCCTTAAATGAAGTCTGTTATTTTCCGAAAGCACACTAACACTGAAAGGCTATTGTCACTGTCTGGACATCTGTCATTATTGAATCCACACAAGCACACCGGCCCTATGAATTGTGGGAAAGGAATGACGAAATGTGCTTCATCATAAACTGAAGCATCATGATACAAATCCTGTCCTAATCCGTTTTGTATTTGCACATGTAGCCTCAAGCCTTTCTCCAAGTGGTAACAAAGGCCAACTTCGATCTATCCTCATTAGAAACCACAACATACACGCTCTGTCTCTCCCCCTCTCCCCCCACCCCCTTCAATCCTGCTCCTCCCAGCACACAACGCGTCCTCAGGACTTGTTCGAGTCTCTCCCGGTGAAACGCCTCTGATCGCAGTCTCCACTCTGTAGTTGCAGGCTGCACTACCGTTGGAAGCTGTTCGCCACAGGCTGTGGATGAGGACGGAGGTCCGCGCGAACGCAAGCTGCCCTGAAAACAATCAACAAAAAGACTTTGAAGTTTGAAGTTGAGTTGATGTTTCATTTGGGGGCACTTCCCTCAACATGAGGGTCCGCATCTGACTTTAGATATTGAACACAGGCTGCCTGTTGCTACAAGTTCAACATCCACTTGCCAGCGTTTCGGCGAACAGAACTGGGCGCAATTACGCATGGCAAGTACCATGGCACCGATTTTGGATAGACGTGCTCCGGCTCTCCTCTTGGTTTGGAGCTACTGCGTCTTGGCGGATACCGCTTTTACGAACTTTACTTTGGACAACGAGTTCCACTCCAGTTTCATCCACCGTCGGCTGAAGAGCCAGGAGCGCAGAGAGATGCAGCGGGAGATCCTGTCGATCCTGGGGCTGCCGCACCGGCCGCGACCCCACCTCCACGGAAAGCACAACGCTGCACCGATGTTTATGTTGGACTTGTACAACGCCATGTCCATAGAGGGGGACGAGGACAGATACTCTTACCCCTACAAGCCCGTCTTCACCACCCAGGGGCCCCCAATAGCCAGCCTGCAAGACAACAACTTCTTGAACGACGCAGACATGGTCATGAGCTTTGTCAATTTGGGTAGGCTCCTTATTCTCTCACCATTTGAATGACCAACAGCTATTGAAAGTACGTTTCACAAGATTTATTAAAGAAATTATGTAATAATGGCAAGAATTCAAGCCACTAGTGTGCACTTTTACTTATTCCAGTATCTCTCAATTCTCTCAAGCACAGTATTTAGATTTTTAATTGTAATGATAACAAGTAGCATACAGTATAATTGGATAAATAAAGAGTTTTGCAAGGACACACAAACACTGTCACACATTTTTGGCTTGAAGTTTCTGTAGCTGTTGTCAAGTGATCATCCGTAGGCCTGTATCTATATATATTCACTGTTTACTGCAAATATTGCTCTCCACTTGTTGCAACTCACTGCTGTTTTTTAGGAGCCGTCATCAGTATTCAGTCAAAAGATATCAACGTGTCAAAGGTGATAGTAGATTCATTGTGGATTTT
The DNA here is from genome assembly GCA_013375575.1 of Percina caprodes. Classification (NCBI taxonomy): domain Eukaryota; kingdom Metazoa; phylum Chordata; class Actinopteri; order Perciformes; family Percidae; genus Percina; species Percina caprodes. Next base: position 810,758 of record JABXJD010000162.1, read on the forward strand.
TCGCTTGTGACTAACCTTCCCTAAGGAGCTGCACCTGTATTTTTCTGATGTTTCACCTACATGCACACACACAGGAGAACAGTACAACAACCATGTTTACATACAACTTTGCACAGATATCCAGCTAATACCAGGAGTGTCACATTCCAGTGTCTGTCTCTGTTAAACAGCTGTGCAACCAGCTAATGTTCAGGTGCTGGATCTGTGGATGATGGACCAGCCAACAGCTAATATGTCAACCATGTGTTATCTAAAGAATGAGTAAGTCAACAGCAGAATGGGTTCAAAGTTAACTGGGTCCTCCCTTCACTCTAATTTGAAGACCTCCCTAGTATAGACACTCAGACCACAAAATAATGCCAGTTAATGATGATCCAAAGTTAGTTTAATTAGTTTCACACAATGAGTCATTGTGTTGTAGGATGCACGCCATGTTGAGTTCTTGGTTGTTAAATGTTATTCCCCAGACCACTGTGCTTATCTTATCAGAATGTTTATTAAAATTAAACAGTGTCTGACTATTTTCAGAGGCTGTTAAGTGCAAATAATTGCAACATTAGCAAGCAGTTTCAGATTCATGGCTAGATAAACACATCATTATAATTAGGGGTGGTGGAAAAAATCAGTACAGCATAGTATCGGGATATTTTCAGTGGCAATACTGTATCAATACAGAAGCGCCAAGTATGAATCTTATTATATATGTTTTGGTCAGTTTGTCTGCTTGACAATCCCATTTTGCAACAGACAGAAATGTATGTTTTTAGATAAAACAGATGTTGACAAAGTTTCCTTTTGGGAAAAATCCTTTGAAATTGGGAAAAATTAGTTGGAAAAAGGTTATAAATTGCAGTATATCGCAGAATATTGCAATATGTTTAAAATCACAATAATATCGTATCGTGGCGTAAGTATTGTGAGAATATTGTATTGGGAGGCGTCTTGTGATTCCCACCCTTAATTATAATTTAATTTGCTCAACACATGCGGTCACGGCAACTATTCGTCTTATGTTCCAGATGAGTACTGTTTAATTTTAGTGTATTAATCTTTACCATAGTATGGCACAAGACAGAGAAAAAAGCTGAATTCTGAGCAGGCATAAACAGTTAAACCACCAGAAGTTTAGTGACATTCTACAAGGAATTGGAGTTTACATTAAATCCTGGAAAGATCAATGTTAGAGCGCCTTGGCAAGAGAGAGGGAGGTGACACTGGTTCCACCACTGCACTGTGTAATTACTGTGGGAGCTGCTGCATTGTGACTATTTTTGACAGGCTTTGACACAGATGGATTTGACCACAGAGACTCGCAAACTCAAGGGCTGAGGCTGCAGTAAGCTGCCGAGCAGGAGAGAGCTTTTAAGAGACAAAGAAAGACAAAAGATGGTTGGGACTTGGTCTATTTCTTTTGCAAGGATGATGCTTAAAGCAGGGAGAAAATGTAAACAAAGACGGGTCACATCAGCTGGAATGAACATTTTATTTAATATATTAGAGGATCATGAAAAAGAAAGTCACACCGCCTTCCTGAAGTCTTGGGTCTAATGTAGTTAGTGATGGCATTTGTTCAGGTTAAGTCTTCCTCATGGCACATGTTCAGTGTTTTCTAATTTGTTACCCATTTGGATATAAAGTGAGGATTTGCCATTGCTATGTGTGTGCTATCTGCCACGTGTTGCATCTGTCAGTAGGATTCATTGTTAGGTTTCTCCCTGAGTCTCATGTAATACCATCAAATATGTATCCAGGCAGCTTGATTCAAAACAGCAGATAGTATACTGTTTAATTATCCTTTACATGAGAGAGAGAGAGAGAGAGATGCAGAAAATAAGTGATGGCTATCTAATGGATTGACTATTTCCTCTCCAAATTCCTTCCTTTCCACATTTACTCATTGTGGGTTTGTTTTCTTATTTAGGTTGTCTGAGAGCAAAATGAGTGTGGCTTTTATTTAAAACTGTCCCTCAAAGCTCTGCATGTCTCCAAAAGTACCATGCCAAGGTACATTAGTCAGACTTTGCACTGGCTGTTGCTTCCTGAGAGGCCTGTTTGCATGCACTGGTTTGTGTTTTTATTGAAGACAAAAACTGTGACAAGAATGTATCTGATTTTACTATGGGCACACCATAGACCTATTGGTAGACTGTAAACTAAGTCAAAGAGCATATCTCAATGAACTACACTTAATATTAGTAATAATAATAAAAAAAACTAGCTCACTAGCTCATCCTCTTACTTCTTGATGCCATTCAGGGAAGCTGCTACACTCTGTTGCCAGCTTGTGTGAGGGTTGCAAACTCCAGTGCCGCCATCTAGGGCGGGTGTAGGCTTTGGTACAGACCCCAGGTCCAGGAACGTCCTCTCACTGAGTCACTTCGGTTTAAAAGCCCAGCTGTGTAAATGGCTTACAGCATACATTCAGAATGTGTACACTGCTATGCAAAACACAGGTCACCCATGTCACTCAGGGTGTGTGCCGGACATGCTATGATAACACGCCAGAAAGTAAACGCAACACACACATTCCCCATCTGTCAAGGTGGTGACAGAAAAGTATACAAAAAGGTACGAAAAGAAGACATTTTAACATATTACTTGCCAACATCGTCTATATATCTATCTGCCTATCTGCTTACACATTCATGCATCTACAGTACACATCCTTTTTGTTACTATTATTTAATAGTCTCAGTGGTCTCTGGCAGCATTAGCTCTCAGCCACTGTAAATTAAGGCATTTCCTCCTTAACAAACCACAGCTTCCGAGGCTTTTGGCTGCTACTTTGGCGTGTGCTAAGCTACAGTTCAGTGCAATGCATCTTACACTCATACTTGCCATTCAGGCACACCTGCAAACACTCCTCATGCCCAACCTAAAATGCACATTTACACCTCCTAGAGCAGTGATTCCCAAACAGGGGTACTTCTGCTGTTGCTAGGGGGTATGTGAAAAAAAATTTGTAGCGTAACCCAACTAATTTGAAAAAAAGATTAAAATCTTTTTTTGTGTGTGTTTTTGTTCAAAGGACTGTATGTATGACTGTATGTTTATACATTTTATTCACCATATCTTTAATATATTTTTGATGTTCCTCTTTTCTGTTGTGACAATAAAACCAACAAGTTTATTTTTAAACTGCATTATCATATTATTTTAGTGAGGACTCATACATGACTACAAATAACTAATGTTAGGGAAATCTGTCTATATTTTGTTATGCATTTCTGGATTTAAAAAAAAACATATTGGCTGATATATTGGAATATTAGATTTTTTAATCACCAAACATTTGTAGCAGTATCAACCTTAAGAATCCTTTATTGGTCTTAACTAGAAAAAATATAAATTATGATTTATTAAAAGAATTCATTCACATATTAACATTGAGTCAACTGTAACACCTAAACACTATGGGCCCTATCTTGCACCTGGCGCAGCACACACATGCAAAAGATTAAAAGTAAAAAATATTACGTTGCATCATAATATCAATGTACCAAATGTGCCTGGCTTTTAAAGGGAATGGGCGATGACACACTGATTTGTTTATTGCCTGTTACGCCCAAAACACACCTATGATTCAATGAAGACACTAAGTACAACCCTTTTGAAACATGCGACTGGCGCACTGACCCTTTTTTCTGCTGTCAAACTAGCAAAAGTAGATTTGGACACGCCTTAAACGCACCTTCACGCCTTCACGCCTGGCACAGGTGCATTAAAATAGATAAGGTCGTTGAAATAGATATAATTCAGATTGTTAAAATAGGGCCCTATGTGTTGCATTTGTGTAAGAATGGTAAAACTAGTTACCAAGCGAGCACAGAAGTTTAAACCAGTAGCTAAAAATAATGACTAAACTGTTCAAATAATTAGCTAAAACTAGCCTGCTGGATAAATGTAGTAGTAGCACTATACTGTAGTAGTTGTTGACCAAACCAACCTTAATTTTGACCGTTCAATTGTGAAAAAAAACATAATATCATCTTTTATATAATAATTAGTGGATTGGTGGAGGGGTGAGTTCATCTGACAGGGCTGTGGGTGTACTTTAGACCAAGGCTGGGAACCACTGGATCACTGGTCACTGGCTGTGACTTGGACGTCTACTATTTGCATCCTGGATGACTGAAAAAGTAGTAACATCATCACCTGTGTTTGTGTGGGAGGCATGTTATCATGAGGTGTGGTAGTCACCGTTTTGTTATTTTGTCTGTTCTCATGCAATCTGGCATGTATTAACCTAATGTGAGTTTGAGGAAAAGAGGCAGCTCACGTTCCATGTTTGTGTGTATATGTGTGTGTGTAGATTTGGGCTGGCCAATAATTCAATGTGATAGTTCATATTCTGTGGATTAATACTGTGATGATATGGTCTTATCATAATATTGTTCTAAGTTAAAAGATTTTTATCTAATATTGTCAACAAATCCCCCAACAAATTATGTATAAATTAGTTTGATGAGAAGGTTGGTGTATATTGGTGACAGTAACATTTATATTTGATTATTTTACAATTGATTTTGCATACATTTGCCTTATTATGGTAAGTACCAGTATTGTAACAATCCTCAATAATATCATTATAATACCAGCTTCTGTTTCAGGGTTGTGTTTTTGTGCATGCTTGCTCATGGTCACACTGTCATGGCTTACTGTTCTTATAAACTGTGCTTTTTCAGTAACTAAACCATGTCTGGCAGGCCACAGCATGTGTAACAGTCATACTGTAAGTTAGCCTCTAACTCTGGACATTCAGAGGGGGTGCTGTTGTAAAGTAAAAGCATCAAAAAAGTGAACAAATATAAAGCCATTGAAAAGAAATGTGCTACCAGGGTGTATTTAATTGCCCAATGTTCTGCTGCTGTTAATCTGCACCAGATGTGATACATTTCCCTAAACGGAGTTGAAAAGGAGTACACAAACACAGCTCCACTGGTTTTCTTTCTCTCATTGTTGCAATATGCAACATTTTGATATTGTTATCTCACCCAGTTCGAGCCGTGACGTTGCACATGGGGACCGGTTTTAGTGTTAGTACTGTGTCATGTCAAATATATATATATATATATATATATATATATATATATATATATATATATATATATATATATATATATATATATATATATATTCAACTAGTGACTTCTGGCTGTGCTCTTAGAAGAGAGAGGTGTCATGAACAGACTTGAGTGAGTCAATGCACTAGCAGGTAATTATCTTCTGTGTTACCTTGGTGACCTGACAGGGCACCAGCTGGCCCTCCACCATTCATGACCCTGCCGTCTGCTCCCATCAGTCCTGCCACATAGATTGTCTGCCAGTTCTATCTTCTTTATAGAATGTGGTAATAGGAAGGTAATGGAGAGCAGACAGGGAAAGAAATGTCTAACTGGTAAATTAGTTTGAATTTATTAGAGGCTTTGGCTTTCAGACAGTGTTGTGTCACCGGCTCACACACTCATGGCCACATGTTCGGAAGCAGTTGTCACACTACAGTCACGCCAGAGGCACGCAGTTCTTGTTTTATAGCCGATAGCCGAGAAGTGGAGAGTTCCACACTTGTAATTCCAAATGAATAGCTTAAATATCTCTCTTTTTAACAAAAAAACATACTCATATATCCAGTTCATTCCCTCCCCACCCTCATCTCTTGCTTCTTGCATTCCTCTTCACAGCAGGCTGCCCATGGTGCTGAGGTTAATACAGATGTTTCCTTCTGTCTGCAGGCCAAAGCAGCTGTGCAGAGAAACTTTATCTTTTCAGAGTCCAACAAGTCTCCTCATCTCGACCTCCACCATCATGTCTGGCCCTGTCTCCAATCTGTCCCCACACGCAGGACCAAAATTGAAACCAAATTTCCCTCCCTACGCTCCTGAGTCAACAGTATTGATTATCAGCAGTTTTAATTAGTTAGTTATTATATGGTCCCAGTGGTGTTGTGTGGTGTTTAGTCTCCAACCTCCTGCCCTGGCCCTCACCTCCAGGGGTGTAAACCTCCCGTGCTTCCAGACATAAAACATTTCAACACTTTCTCAAGTTCTTTGGTGTGTTTTTCCACTCCCCACCTCTCTCTCTCTCACACACACATACATACACTCATACACACACTTTCTCTGAACCCAAAACACAGCTTTCCATTCTCTCTACTTCATTTCTCACTCCTCGCACTTTTTGTCGATCGTTGAGTTGTTGTAATTTGATGGATTTGTCTGTCCCGGTCTCTCCATCTCACACTAGAAGCTGCTTCCCAAAATGTGTTTGAGAAGGCTTCTCATCACATGAGGACCAGAAAATTGAAACACAAGTATGTGTTGAAGGCCAGTTATTCTTCATTCTTGTGTGTGTGTGTATTTGTGTGTGTGTGTGTGCACACAGCCTGTCCTTGCAACTGTTAGTAGGTCTTTCTCCCTCCCGTAGATTTATGTCATCGCTTCTGTATACACTCCTAGTGAACTAAATGTGTATAGTGCATGTGTATGTATGTGCATACATGTGTGGAGAGAAACGCACACACACTTTATTTGCCCAAGAGGAATGTTTCTGGAGCTAATTAGTGTTATTGAGTGCATGTTTTATTGCCTTCTGCTGGACAGGGAGTGAGCAGAAGTAGAGGAATGTAACAGTTGGTACAGATAGACCTGCCTTCCTGTCAGGTAATTTATCCTAATGCTCTCCACAATTTGATGTATTACACTGAGGTCTGGTGTGTAAATAAAATACCACAAATGGAGACAAAGAATCTCTCCTCTCTTAAGTTTCAGGCAGCTTTACAAAGTCTGCAGCAACAGAGATTCATGAAAATCCTGTTTTTGTTTTCATTTATCTTTGATTCACCTGTTGAACCCAGGAGTCCAGAATGACATCTGGATGTGCATAGCAGAGCCTCCGTGCTCTTGGCCAGTCTAAAGGGACTGGCTGGGAGGGATGATGAAACACTCTGCATGTGGGACTTGACAAATGTGGCAAGTGTTTAAAAGGCTCAGATGTACTAAGCAGCGGGCGTTCTAGCTCTGCTACAATGATGGATGGAGCTCCTTCATTACCAGGAACGTTGGGCTCATTTTAGATTTTCTAATAATTTCACTCTCGAACTCTAATTCTTTTCTCTTTTCTGTCTGTCTCCAAATGTAGCTCCGATAACTCACATTATTTCACCTGCAGACAATATGCAACCACTGCAATGTGCATATATAAAGAGAAATAATTGATACATTAAAGTGAGCTGTGAGATTATATAAAGTGAAGTGGATAACAGAATGAATTTTTCGTGCGTTTAGCCACTTCTCTTTCATCTGGGTTACTTTGGCCTTGGCTTATCAGTGACTGGCAGCATATAAGACTCCTCTGCACTTCTATGTCGGCGGGTACCAAGCAGCGAAGCTATGAGAGCAGATGTGGGCCAGAGCACAGCCAGGGATCCTGGGACCAACAGCTCTGCTGCTGCAAAAACAAATACAGCACTCTTTGCTTGGCACTGGGGGAACTGACAGGGCCAAGGGGAGAGGAGGAAGGCGATAAGAGGAGAAGGAAAAGAGAGAAAAGGAAAGATGAGAGGAAAGGAAAGGCCAAGAGGAGAGGGAAAAGGTGGATCATGAATGAATACCGTGCATTTCTTCAAACCGAGTGCATTTCTTTCTTTATTTCCTTTCCTTGTGGGAACATAATGTGCTTTAGTTCAGAGCATTCGTGTTAGGGCAGTTATGTGTGTGTGTGTTTGTGCATTGAAAAACACAATTTTAGAGCCACTTACCCTGCCCAGTCGCCAGCTGCACTGTGTGATGTGTGTTAGTTCTCCTAGCGGAAGATTGCGTTAGCGGAAGCCCGTAATACTGACCAGATTCCTCAACAGGTTTCAACAGCCAAATCAAAGCTTGTAAAAGCCAAGCAATAACTGTATGCAAGTGCTTTTTATGATAAGTGATGACATTTTGCGTTGGAATATGAACTGCATGTGGTGGGTTTCTATTTGTTTAGGCAAGCGTGCAGCTGTGTTTCCTCCACAGCTACTCTTTTTATTTAAAAAAAAGCAATGGGCTATAATTAAACAAAATAAACAACAAGCTGTTAAATTTAGGGTGCCAGTGTGCTCGTCATTTGTGCACACAATGCCGCTCTGGGATGCAGGAGGAAATTATAAAAAAGTTTTATGTAGACCCTGGGAAATCTGTGTGTCTCTTTGTGCCAATGTGCGTATTGTATGTGCATTTTCCTGAGGTCTATAATAAGAGGTGGCTTGGCTGGTTGAGAAGGGTGTGGCCCCTGTGGCCACAAAATTAAAGAACATAAAAACAAGGAGATGAGGGGAAGAGTGAGAGGGGAAACTGAATGGTTGTGGTTCCACATCTCTGAGTTGTTTTATCCTGCAGTTAAGCGGAAGTGCAGATGGTTACTGTGCATTAGCACAGAGAGACCCCTTATTGCCTTTAACAGATCTGTCCACACCCCTTCGTCCCTGTCTCTCCACGCATAATATTGAACCACAGAACAATGCCCGCTGCAGCTTTAGGATGTGGTTTCTTTGTTGTCCTCGTTGCCTTTTGCTAATATGCAATCTCTCTCGACAGACCTCTGAGGAAACATGATGATGATGTCTAAGCTCCAATTTTGGAGATGACTCAATTTGTCCTGCAGAGCCTTCAATCACTGTAGTGTGGGCTCTTCAGATTCACCACTTTGGCTTTGAGTAAAAGAGAGGTTCATCCAAAATTAATTAATTAGAAAATTAGATGAAAAGATTGACTCTCATGTCTATCTGTGAAATATGAATAATATTTGGCTCAGCACAAAGACTGAAAACAGAGGGGAAAATGGCTGTATCTGTCTGTAGGTGACAAAATCTGCTTGCTAGCACCTCTGAAATTTTCTAATTAACGCGTTATGTTTCATTTGTTTAATTCGCACAAAAACCTAAGTGTAAAAACATGGAGTCTCCTCTGGTTGCCTGGCAACTGCTCCCAGCCAAGAAATAGTCTAGGACATAAATCTTGTGAATTGTTGTTTTTACACTTCAGTTTTTATACAGATTAAACTAACGAGCCAAGCTAGCTGTTTTCCTCTGTTCTCTTTCTTTATGCTCAGATAAGCTAACCAGCTACTCCAGCTTCATAGTTAACATACAGATATGAAAGTGGAATTAATCTTCTCATGCAACTCTCTGCCAGAAAATGAATAGGCGTAGTCCCTGACATGTCAAACTATTCCTTTAAACCAAAACTATGTGCATGGCTAGACACCAGTAAAGATAAGGTCATTTTGTACTTTGGACGAATTGACCCTTCAACACAGCTCCTGCGCGCTTTCTTTGTAAAGGACAGAGGTTGAGTACCAAAGAGAGGCTTTATAGTCCAATACATTCCTGTGAGTTCCAGGCTGTTACATATCCAGTATAAATCTCTGGTCCATGATGCCCAGCGAAGCATGAGGTGGAACCCAGCACTACAGTTTACGGGTGCAGAGGCCAAACATGTTTGATGGCTGCAGTGAGAGGGAGAGAGAGTGATCAACAAAGCTGCGGGTGATTTGGATACCTCTCACTGGCCCTCCGGCTAAAGAACTCAAACATTTGGTTTGACCACAAGTCTAAAATGTAAAGACTTCTTCCTGTGGCTACTGCTTCGACTTGCACACAGGCTCAAAGACATGTGTATGTGATTGTGCACACACACGCACACACACACTGCGGTGTGTTAATGATCGTTAAGTGTGAGTAAGTTATAGCATGAAACTTTGCTGACCCTTGTCCAGGGAACCATTGCTGTCAGACCCTACTGCAGTACAAATACATCACACAGGCATGATGTCATCAGTAGTCGCCAGTGGGCAGGATGTTTCCTAACGTGGTAATCACCCTACTGTGGGTAGTCACCCGGTACCCAAGAGATCAAACCCTCTCTACTCTTTATAGGATAAACATCTTGAGCAATCTGCCCGTTCCTTGCACTCAGTTTTCCCCCCCTCCTTTTAGCTTACGGAAACTATGACTTATTTGTTCCCAGAACTGTGCTTAAAACATTGTTGAAGTTAGAGCAACAGAAAGAAAGAAAGAAAGAAAGAAAGAAAGAAAGAAAGAAAGAAAGAAAGAAAGAAAGAAAGAAAGAAAGAAAGAAAGAAAAAGAAAGAGACAGATCATTATGGTGCATCACTTTCATTTGCATGCCTCTATGTAGTGTTACAGTCCCCCTCATTTACATCCAGATTCTCGTGTTAAAATGAACTGACCATGATTTAACTCATTGCTTTTTCTAGTTTCTGGTTTGGGAATCAGGTGTGCTGTTAGAGTTAATGGGCTCCACAGGGATGCAGAATGACGTACAGATAATGGTTGCACAGTTATCTCAAGTGAGCTGAAGGTGGGATGGTAGGAGGGGGCTTAAGCTGTTGGTTGAGAAAAGTGAAAGTGGTGCCAAGGGTGAGATCCGCCCTGCTGGGCAGCGGAAGCGTGCAAGGCGGGACTAACAGGTGTGAGGGTGCCGAACAGACACTTGGGCTAATGCGAGCCGTCAGATTTGGCCGCTGCTGCTCCGGAGTTTGAGGTGTCGGAGAAGTGTCTTAGGTCTACTGGCCCGGCAGGAGAGGGGGAGAGGAGCATGCAAGAAAAGAGAAAAATTTGTGAAAGGACAAAGCTGGGTAGATACGATGTTTTTGTTACTGTCCACAAATCAAATGTAACCCAGCCTGTCAGTGGCTCCCATTAGTTTCTATTGAAGAAATGGGTCACTAATGTAATTTGTTGTAAAAGGCTAGATCATTTCCCTAAACAAAGGAGAACTATAGCTTTTAGCAAATGTTACACAAACAGGAGTAGATAGTCTATTTGTTGTTAGTAGGATTCATTTAATAATACATCCACAAAACAAAGTACAAAAATGTTTAAAGTGATTTTGAATAAAAGAAGCTATTTATAATAAGTTTAATGAACTGAAATTCAGAAATCACCGAATTGCTGTAGAATAGTGAACCTCAAATCACTGTTGATTATTTTCTGAAAAGATCAAAGGTCAGAGATTCTCAGCAGTGGAGAACACAACAAGGAAACTGTACGCCTTGCATAAATCTTAAAAGATGCTAACACAGTGGTCATACCATCTTAACCCTCTGGTTGCCAGGTGTATGGTAGGTTTAGAGGACGAAGAAGTGAGTCGTCATCATCAAGAAATCTCTGATGTGTGCTGCTGTGCACGTGTGTGGCCCACACAAGTCAAATGATGTGGGATAACTGTGCATCATCAGCAAGTTGTATAAAAAGCAAATCAGATGTCAGACCGAATGATAAAGCAGCTCCCTGTGTATGTGTATATGTTCGTGTGCTGGTGTGTGTGTGCATCTCTAATTATGGATTACAGAAACCCATAATGATTGTGTTACCGTGCAGTGACGCACAAGACCATTCACTTCACAGGAAACACTTTGTGATAGTTGGTTGTGTGTGTTGTGTGTGTGTGGTTGTATGTGTGTGTGTGTGAGGAGCAACAACCAATCTGGACGCCGGTTACTTGGAATGAAGGGCTCATAAGCCATGAGAGGGTGTGTTCACCATGTTTTTGGTGTGTGTATGTTTGCAACACAGGTGGGGCGATGGCTACTCGCTTCCTCCCAGAGGAAGTCATAAATGCACCCGCTTGACTTTGACTGTGCCTCTTCCCCTCATATAATGACTGCCATACTGCTATAATGGGCTGTAAGAGAAAGGATCAGAGAGACAAAGGCAGCATCGTGGAAGAGGCTAAAGCTTCACTTTGTAAGCTACTCTCATTTTCTCTTAAACTGTAAAGATGATATTCATACAGTGAGGAGTGGCAATGGAAAACGATGCAAGAGAAATAGTGTGGGAGTTTCACAGCAGCATCCAGCTGGTCTCACAAGCAAAGATAAAGAGCTTTTACAGTGAAGGGGCGGGCGGCTGCCCTGGAGGCTAAGGAACAGGTCTGGCTTTCTCCCAGAGGGAGAGCACCTGCACTGGGCTACAGAAGGAGGGAGAGGTCCCTGGTGTGGTAGAGGAAAAAGCAGGCCCTGGAGCAGAGAGGTATGAAGGTGAAAAGAGATTGCGTGAGAGGCCACCAAAAACGTGTAGTAAGTAAATGGATGGAAGATCAAATAAAAATGGTAATGGTTGTTATATTCCTCTTTTGAATCAAAAACATTTGCTTTGTTTAACTACTGGGCTGTTGTAGCCTACAGTGTGTAGTAGAGTTGGAGTGGGATTTCAGCTTCAGGTGTACGTGTAGCTTTAGACCTTTCAGCACTAGAAGCATGCATTTTCAACACACTCAATGTAATGTCGTAAAGGGTGACTTAGAGGGTGGGGGCTTGATGAAAGCCCTGATTGACGGAGAAGTCCACAGTGCATATTTGTGTGGACAGAGAGCACGCTGTTAAATTGATGAAGGTCGAAGTCCATTGTTTTCAAGAAGAGTTAAACAGCTTTTCAAACCATTCCAATGTGTGCCCATAGCTGACCGAGGACAATGGGAGCCTAAAGCTAGGCCATCTAATGGCCAACAGAGAGCAGACCTGTCCCTCATTGAAGAGTAATTAGATCCTTTCTTTACTCCTGCTCTGGCCAATCATCTCACAGTGCTGCCTTTGTATAATGTCCTTAAACAACTGGATTTAATAGAGACATAAATGTAAGGGGGTGTAGGGCATAAAGTCCATCGGAAAAACTCCATAAAAAAACAGAGCGGAGGAAGACAATGAGGCAGGTGTGCAGTGAAAATAACACAGCACAAGCTGAGTAGGGAAACATGCATAACATTTACATCATTGCACACTTATATTACTAACAACTGGTATAGAACAAGTATGCTGTCCTCAGAAATAATTTAATTATTTTGAATTGGTGTGTGTGTGTGTGTGTGTGTGTGTGTGTGTGTGTGTGTGTGTGTAGACTGTAAAAATAAGGTGTGCATGCACTAGTGTGATGATTGCTCCGTGTGATGATGGCTTTTCTAACTAAAGTTGAGAGTTCAGAGACATTTGACTCTGATAAAGAACTGTTGAGTAGTGATGGATGGCTGCTGAAGATAGCAGAGGGATGGGCTGCTGGAGAGGGCTGTCCTCTGTCACCGGCTGTGACTCAGCCCTGCAGGGGTAAATGGTTTAACAGGACTGTAGATATTTTTTTTCATCCACTTGTGCCATGGCTCTATGGATGGCATTGTCAGTCTGTTGGTCAGTCAGTCTGTCCACCACTTTGGTCCAGACAGAAGTATCTCAACAAATCTTTTGAACTATGATAACTTTGGTTATCATCTAGCGTCATCATCAGGTCCAAATTTCAATTTGTCCAATACTTTTGTTTGTGACCAGATACCTGCAAAACTAACATTTCAATCTGCTTTAGCTGTGCTTTGTTTTCAGCGCTAATTAGGAAGATGGTAAACATGATAAACATAAAATCTTATAAACCTTAGCATGTTAGTCTGCTGATTCTGAGCATTTAGCTCAAAGCACCACTGTGCCTATAGCCTCACAGAGCGGATAGCGTGGCTGGAGACTCTTTTTTATGTAATGAATGATTCCTTTGGATTTAAATTGCTTGTTTGTCTGACCCCCAAACCCTAAGTTTCAATTTGCAATGGTATAATATAATTTGTATTGCCATTTTGTATAATTTTTCCCCTTGTTACGCACTTTGTAATCTCTGGTTATGATAAGTGCTATGTAAATAAAGGAGGGAGGACATCTCCACTCTAAACTACAGATCTGGATAGATGATGCATTGTTTTCATGGTTTTTGCAATCTAATGAATAAATAGTTTATGGTGTTTGTGTGTGTGTATGTTTCTGTTTGTATATGTATTGATGCGTGGTTTTGTGGGCGGTCTGTCTGACAGTTAATAAAGAGAAAGGTGGAGGGAGAGCCAGGAGATGATGAGAGACAAGGCGCTGACCCCTGGGATGTCCTGCTGCGATATGAGAAGAGCAGGGTCAAGGGGGCACGTCTTTGGGGTGCAGGGGGTTGGAAAGCTGTGTTATGGGGATGAGAGAGAGGAGGGGATGGGGTACACCAAACATGAAGCCCCCAACTCATGAAAACCAGATGAAGGACAGACTGGTATACTCTCCAGGGCTATAGGAGGAAAAGAGGAAGAAGAAAGGGGCTCATAAAGCTGTCAAAGTCCGCCTGCATCTCTCTATCATGGCTCAGTGTGCGCCAGATGCATTGCTTCTAGTGCTCGTCCTCATGAATGTTTCTATCATAGGCCAACATGTGTACTGCATATCTATAGATGTTTTAGTCTGGAACGGACCCAGAGTGTGACAGGCTATGTCAGCTCCTTGCTAACAACAGCGGTTGATGGACTGGGGCAGAAGAATAAATAGTAGAAATTCTGAGAGAAAAAGACATTTGTTCTCGATCCTCGACCCAAGATTTTTTAGATTTAGTTTCTCTGTAAGATGCAACTTAATTCATTGAGTTAAATTACCCCCTCTGTGTCTCCCTCCACCCATTTTGTATCCCTGTTGGTAATGGGGAAATGTAAAAAAAACATGCATACATACAGACTGTTAGATGATGCATTTCTTTGTTTAGTTTTCATGTTTTACTTTTGTTTTGTTTGCAGTGGAGCACGATAAGGAGTTCCTACCAGTGCGGCGGCATCACCGAGAGTTCAGATTCGACCTATCACGGATCCCGGAGGGTGAAGCTGTCACTGCTGCTGAATTTCGTATATATAAAGACTTCATCCACGAACGTTTCGATAATGAGACCTTCCGCATCAGCGTCTACCAGGTGTTGGAGGAACACTCTGATAGGTGAGCTTGGATATATGGTTGTGTTAGTTTGAGTGCCAGCAATGTAAAGTATGTTTCAATATTGTCCACCAAGTGAAATATATTCATGTTGCTAAGCAATAATTCTATCTGGAATGGGGCTTAAATGATTTTGAATTGATTTAAAACCAACTACCTGCCAAATTAATTACATTCCCATCAGCCTCAGCTGTTCAGGGCTAATGAGCAAATGTTAGCGTGCCAATACAGAATTCAGCCATTATTAATTTCAGTATTTACATCTGGGCTTTTTACTACTGTGAAATGTCAAAATGTTTCTGAAAAAAGCCTATCGTCAATTGAATATTTTTAAGGCAAGGCAGGGCATCTTTATTTGTGTAGTTCATTTCAGCAACAGGGCAATTCAAAGTGCTTTACATCAAACATTAAAGAGCAGTTGAAACCAATAAAAAAAAGAAAGATAAAATACAACATTTTAGGACGCTACTATGGGAAAATGTGTAAGCCATTGCTCTATACACTTAATCCACCTGCAATCCTTGCTGTTCCATGAACGGCCGGTCCCACCGGTCATACTTTTTAATATAATATAATATAATTATCTTTATATGCCAGTCCCAATTTTCAACAATGTAGCTTCAGTAACAGTTAAAAATATAAAAACAGATAAAATACAGGAATAAATGTTACAGTGCAGTATAAGAAATGAACAACTATTTAAAGAAAGGCAGGATCAAAAAGAAAGGTCTTCAAAATCTTTAGGTTTTGGACTGTTATTTGATATCTTCGTCATTATTTCTTTTTTTTATTAGACAATTCATTAACTAAAAACACTATATGTATCAGTAATGAAAATAAGCATAAATTGTGGTCCTTATCGCAAAGCTTTTCCTCTCAGAACAGTTCTTAAGCTCAGGTCCTCACTTCGTTTTGAGGGGTATACACCCCTTTGTCTTAGCCCTGGCCCTCGGTCAAAAAGAGAATTGGGACAGCACTAGGTCCCGCGTGAACGCACAAAACCAAGGGGAAGGGGTAAGGGGTAGGGCTAAGATAGAGAAATGACTTCAGCCTTAGAACCACCTTCTCCATGTGGCTAATCTGGGCCATCCAGAAGGTGTATGTAACTTGGGAATGGCCCATGTCCTGCTCTCCTCGACCCCTCCTAAAGGTTTCTGTTGTCCAGAGGGAACAACACAGTCATTTATTCCTTTGCCAGAGACGGGTCTGGGTACATGAATGAACCAGAGCTCTGTGACATACTATCTGCCCAGTTAGAAAATAGGTTGGGATACATGAATGGCCACATGAAGAACAAGAGATTTTAGTCTCAGATGGTGAAAGGGTAGAAAATCCTGAGTTCAGTAGTACTGACTTGGATATGCATTATTTCATTCACTACTTTTTACAGGGTTTTTTTCTCTTCTGCAGCTGCGTACCACCTTCTCTCTCTTTCTTACTCTTTTTGGCTTTCTGGCTCTCTCTCAATAAATTCCAGCCAGTGATGGACTGAGTGTAGTGTATGAAAGGACCGGCCATTTATAAAGCCATTATTGTCAATTACAAAAATGAAGTGTTCCCCTGGGCCTCACCATCTGGAGCCCTCCCTCTCGCTCTTTTTCTTGCTCCATGTATCTCCCTTTGTTTCACTCCGTTACACTCTTGCGACTCCCTCTCTCCACTCCATTACTTTTGTGCTTCGGTCACTTAGCTTTACACATGGTTTCAACCCATTTTTTGTAATTGTGCAAATAACCCCTGTTGACTTATGTTTGTCTCTGGCTTTGAATGTAAAATTTGATTGTCTTTTGCCTCCCCACCAGGGAGTCAGACCTGTTTCTACTGGACTCACGGGTGATCTGGGCAGCAGAGGAGGGCTGGTTGGTGTTTGACGTGACAGCCACCAGCAACCACTGGGTCCTGAACCCTGGCAGGAACCTGGGTCTACAGCTTGCCCTGGAGAGCACAAATGGTGAGTGTCAGTCAGATCAGCGTATTCCCTGGCACATAGGAAGTCACAGGTGACCATTTTACCTGCGTGGCGTGTTTTGCACAGAGACTGCTAAACCAGAAAGGACAATAACAAAGGTACTAGGACGAGGTGATGGGACACCAGAAAAAAAATCACAGAGAATTAACACCCTTCTGACAGTGTAAACAAGAATTTAAAAAATCAAATGTTTTATTTCACGATTGTTGTGTTGAGTTTGCACAGGTGTTCATAGTAGTACATGGTAACTATCTTTATTAAAATGAAAGTATTGTAAGTATGAATTAATGTAGCTAATTCAGTTAATGAGTTACCAGTTATCCAGCAGGGTCCTAGGTATAACCTAAAATGTACTGAGTAAAGATTCCTTAGTGGATTGAGTTCAAGCTCAATTTAAAGCACAAACATTGCAAAATCAAGTTTGTGTAATTGATAGACTTTATACTTGATTTAATAAACACACAACAGAAGTAGATGGTCAAGTCAACCGTGTCTTGGTATGTGTTCATAGTCTTTTTCTGTACCAGCACTGCATGCAGGTTGCTAATAAGATAAACAATTTAAAAATGATCAAATTTTATATGGCTAGGACTTTTCTGTATTTTTGCCGTGGTATCGAAAGAGCTATTCAGTATTGTTTTTTTTAACTGGTATTGTATCGTGACAACATTACCACATTATAGTACAACATGCAATGACATCATAGGCCAAATAATCAGTTGATGCATTCATTGTGTGTACACAGCAAAGATATATCAAACCCTGCTGCACATCATTCATTCATCCGTCATACCCTCAGCAACATTAGCAGACAAGCAGAAAATACACGCGTTATGCAAAGGATAACATCTTAGCAGCAGGTTGTGATTGCAAGCCTTGGAGGTTAGTCAGTGGAAAGCTTTATCAACAAACAGTGCGAAGTACAAGAGAATATTATCTTTCTACAGGCTGGCAGGATGTTACATGTTAGGTGAAGAAAACAGACAATTGCATTGCTTTCATGTTGTGGGAGGGAAGTGCTGGAGAGGCTGTATCTATGAATGTGTGTTTGTGTATGAAGGGTAATGGGCGAGCATGTACAGACACGTCCACGGGACATCCCGTCGCCAGCGGCGACCATAGGTCTTGATTTACCACATAACGGCGATCAGACACACATTCTTTGACATGAGAAGTAGATGCTGGAGAGCACATGCACGAACATGCACGAACACACCCACACAAACACGCACTCACTCACGAGCAGAGAGGCTTTGTTCTCGCCATTGCAGAGGCAGAGAGGGGATGAGAAAAAGGGAAAGGATTTCACAGTGGCAACATCTCATTTGCAAAACAGACAAAAGTGGTTGCAGTGAGGAAAGCGAAGACCACACACATGCAAAATAAACTCTAAATACAGACACACCAAGCGGGCACACATTTACTTGACTTTAAAAGCTTTTCCTTATACATCACCCTGTATGAAAAAGAAATCTGGAATGCTGTGACGCCAACACCGGTTGAACTTTTCTCTCTGTCTCCCCCTACAGGGGAGAGCATCAATCCTCGTGTGGCCGGGCTGATTGGTCGCAGTGGGCCTCAGAATAAACAACCCTTTATGGTGGCCTTCTTTAAAGCCACTGAGGTACACCTGCGAAGCATCCGCTCAGCACAAGGGGGGGCCAAACAGCGTAACCCCAATCGCTCCAAAGGGACAAAGAACCAAGAGGCATTGAGAGTGGCCAATGTTGCAGGTAAACACGCAAAGTGTGTATGCTGTATATACAGCCAGCTCTGATTTATGCTATTGTTTTGAGCCGACCCCTGTTTTGATCTGGCTTTTGTTGGCAATGTGGAGAATCCATGGAATGGGACACAGATGAGTGGTTTAGCACATAGTGTGTACTCATTGACATGCAAACACAAGCATCTCCAAATATACGATATATCCAGAGCAACTAAAGTATGCTATTGGAATTGATGTGAATTTTGTACGACAAAACATGTGATGCAT
The DNA here is from genome assembly GCA_013375575.1 of Percina caprodes. NCBI lineage: Eukaryota > Metazoa > Chordata > Actinopteri > Perciformes > Percidae > Percina > Percina caprodes. The sequence continues at coordinate 829,483 of JABXJD010000162.1, forward strand.
ACTTGGGGGCTTTGTTTTAGAGGTGTGAAAGGGCTGTGTTCATGTGAGGCGCTGAAACATTAGACTGTAATGCCTGAGCTTCAAATATCCCTCTGCTGTCTTTGTTTATTTACACGAGCATTACAGAGCTGTTGGAGCCAAGTTCCCTGCATGGAGGTAAGGGACCACAGGCTTTTATGGCAGAACACATCTGCGGTGTGCTGTGGGGCACCCGGGGCCACAACACATGGTCCAAATGGGCCTGTTTGGAACTTTGGATACTAGCGGTCTTTAACTGGATGATGAGAACCAGTCGCTCATGATCATTTCCAACGTGAACCACTCTCAGGAACTAATGTACCACAGAGCCCCAGAGGTCACCAGAGGAAGCAAGCGAGATACCTTTAGATAGAAAACAGACTACTTTTTTTATTTTTTACACATGGATGGGGTAAATTAAAGTTTGAAATGGGTGAATAGAAAGGAGCGAGAATAAAGACGAGTTATGAAAAAAGGGGCGAGCTAACTCTATGTGCACATCTGTTTCCTTCAGTGGAAACTCAAAGCACAGCAGAGAGACCTGCAGGGTGGCCCATTCATTTGAAACAATTACCAAATTGCTGCTGTAGCTGGAGTTGATTTCCTTCAGCCATTGTTAAAATCTTGATGTTTTGTATGAGGATACTGGCAGTGTTTAGGTCTGTTCTTTATCATCTCTGTCTAATTGGGGTCTGACTACAGTAAATAGTTACTCTTGTAGCTGAATGGGATAATAGCACATGTGTTGATGTATAATGTGCTGTTGTCTTCCCCAGAAAACAGCAGTACTGATCAGAAGCAGGCCTGTAAGAAGCACGAGCTCTACGTCAGTTTCAGAGACTTGGGATGGCAGGTACAGAAAGTATTCTTCTCCTACAACTCCCAGGTAGCCCAAAATTGCTTACCCCCAACAGAAGCTCAAATCAGACACTCCTGGTTGTAGGTCTAATCCTGGAATCCTGATAAACGAAACTAGAATCAACCCACATAATGCCTGAGCCCAGGGGTATTATTTCCATAGGGGACAGGTCCACCACACTTTTACAGTTTTAGCTTGACATACACAGTAAAATGCCACTGGTTCTAGCTTCAAAAATGTGAATATTATCTTATTTTCTTTGTCATTCTTTTTTCTTTGAACTCTCAAATGAAAGTACTACAAATATCTTTGGGTTTTTGGCTTTTGGTCAAAACAAGAAATTGAAATATTTAGACTTTTTGAGTAATAGTTATTGGATTTTATTTTTTTTTACCATTTTCTTGCATCCATTAAACAGGAAAATAACAGGCAAATTAATCACTAATGAGTTAGTTTATCTGTGAATTTATATTTTGATTAACAGCTGACAATATACAATTATAATATTACCCAAAAAGACACCAGAATCAAAGATAAGGCAAGTAATCGGACAGTGCTCTTTTGAGAAAAGGTGCAAATACAACATCACCTATCATTAGTATCCGTATTTTCCCAATTCTACAAACCTACATTTCTGTGCTACTCCCTCCCCACTCTCAGGACTGGATCATCGCTCCAGAAGGATATGCAGCGTACTATTGCGAGGGAGAGTGTGCCTTCCCGTTGAACTCCTACATGAACGCCACAAACCATGCCATTGTGCAAACCCTTGTGAGTAACCATGAAAGCAGGGAACAAAAACCCAGGCGTCATGTTAAGAGTCTAATCATCTCATCAACTGTCAAGACAATGTAGCCGCTGTTCAAACTACTGTATTTGATTATCCAAAGCAGTTGCAGATTGTATTTTAAGAGTAAACTGTCATCAGTGATGTGACACAGGATAAAGTCAACATTTTAAAGACTGCTTTTCTCCCACAGTACTAATATTGAGTGCATGGCCCTGTGTGATACATCCTTAAAACCATTTGTTAATATTCATTTGTGGTGTAATGATGATTTTAACATTTGAACTCCCCCTACTCTTCCCAGGTTCATTTTATTAACCCGGAGACGGTTCCTAAGCCTTGCTGTGCTCCCACACAACTCCACGCCATTTCAGTGCTCTACTTCGATGACAGCTCCAACGTCATCCTCAAGAAATACCGCAACATGGTGGTCAGAGCTTGTGGCTGCCACTAGACTGTCTTTACATAGAGACACACAAATAATGCACACACACACATGAATAGAAAGGGCTTCTTCTTGCTGTCAGGCAGCATTTGAAACATTGAGAATGGAGTACAAAATGTACTACATGTATTTTATGAACGTTCTGAGAGGTCAAAACAGTCTCCCGTATGAAAGATACTCTTGTTACATTTTGTCCTGTCCTGAAGTAAACCCAATGTTGTGTGGCTCAACGGGGATTTCAATCCATTTTAGACTCCTCGCCACAAGTGCACACACACACGCACAAACAAATATGCACACACACACACCCCAGATACCCTTCCCTCAACCGGAACTGTTGAAAGCCTCCTGGATTTACCTCATGGCTCCAAGCTAATGAAGTGGCAGTCAAAACTTGGAAATGCATACATATATACATGCAGAATTACACACACACACACACACACACACACACACACACACACACACACACACACTACGTTTGTGCTTTCTACTGTACATACAAGACATTAAAAACAGTGATTGTACTGTATATTCATTCACAGTCAACTATCTTTTGTTTATTTCAGTAATTGTTATTGTAGTTGATTCTTTTACTGTAGATTTTATCATATAAATATATTTTTATGACTGAGAGACCTGGATGGATGTTCTGAATTTCTTCTATGTACAATACTGTGTAAATAAGTTTTTTTTTTTTTTTTTTTCAAGAAAAGCACAACGTGTATTTATTTCCTAGAATGTCACTTGGGTTTGTGTTTTCTCCTGTATGTAATGCTGCCTGTTTTCTTTCACACAGTACACACCAGCTCTGAGGAAATGAAAACTCGATGGGCCTCTCTCTGCCTCACGTGTACATGAACGCTACAATTTATTTACGACAATTTATGACAACTTGGACCTGTTTAAATGTCGACATATTTCATCAGTAAGAGCTGTTCCATATACAGTACCTAACGCACAGTTAACAGCAACATTCAGCTGACCTGTCAGAGAGAGAGAGAGAGAGAGAGAGAGAGAGAGAGAAAGAAAGAGAGAGTGGGAGCTATGCACGTGGCATCTTGTTCTGTGTGCTAGACATTTTCAGGTTTATATCCCTCGGCTGTAATACAATCTGTCATATTTAATAGGTCTATTTATTGAGAGCTGGCTAAGATGTTCTACAGTGTGCTCCGATGTCTCAACCATCTTTTTACTGCTGAATTGGTACAACAATAAACTGGGATAAAAGCAATAAAACCCACCTTGACATGTGTTGTTTAATCTGGATAAAAAAGCAGACCTAAATTGACATGCTTCTCAACGCTTTCCCGCACAAATATTTGCTCAGATTGTATCTTTGCCTGCTGACCTTAGTTCTTTCTGAAAAGTGTGTTTTTTTTGTTTGTTGCAAAAGCAAGGGACTCAGTACAATCCAATACAACAGTCCTGTGCCAATTATCGCTTTATCTTTGTCATAGTTAACCCTCGTGTTGTCTTCCCGCCGACCTGGAAATTTTTGTTTTTCTGAGTCAAAATTAAAAAGGAAAAACCTTAAAAAAGGTTATGGTCCTCTTTTTCGACCCTTTTATGACTTTCCCCCCAATGATTTTGTCAGTTTTTTAACGTTTGTCGACTTTTTTTTCATGGGTTTTTCCCCAAATTTTAAAGCTTTTAAAAAAATGTGTCACTTTATTTGATATTTGTTCACATTTTAATCACTTTTATTGACAATTTTCTTTTTTTCTTCTTTTTTACACTTTTTTTAAAAAGTTATTTTACCAATTTTTTTTTTTCAAAATGTTATACAATTGACAAAAAACACACAAATTCAATGAAAGTAGTGAACTGATTATTTATTTAACTTGTGAGGAGCGTGGTTGGGAACCATCCACGTAATTTTTTTGGAAAAAAATTTCTGATATAGAAACTTTTTGGAAAAGGAGTCAAATTCAACCCGCAGCCAACAGGAGGGGCTGTAACACAGTGTGGCACTGCCCTCTGCTGGGGAAAACTATACAGTGTGTTTTTCTACTGTCTCACGAGGAGGCTATTTATTACTTATCTTTGCACGGATATTGCTGATCTTAAGAAATGATACATTTTCAGTCAGCACAATAACGCCTGTGAGGAGGACACCTACATACTTTCATTTTCACGGGAATGTTTCGGAATGACGTGTGCGTGCATGTTTGTGTGTCTGTGTGTGCGTGTGTGTGTGTGAGAGAGAGAGAGAGAGAGAGAAAGTGACTCTCCCGTGTCATTTACTCCTTTACTCAAGTGTCCTCTTCCTTTTTTACTTACTTTGTACTTACTTCTACTTTTATTGATTTAGTCTTTTCCAAAATTAAAAGAAATATTCAGTTAGCTGAGTTTTTCGGTAATGTGAGCAGTAAAGAGTGAAGCATTTGCGTATTAGAGTCAATAGGCCTAAAAACAAAAACGTGTTCATATATGAATTATTTTCACATAGTCTTTCACTGACCCAAGGACCTATGCTCACTTAGGCTCCCCCCCCCCCCATACACCTTACTTGGAAATTATTCAACTTTTGCTGAAACCGAAAGTATTAAACGAGCTCAATACTTTCGCTTTCACTTCCAATTGCACATTAATTTTAGTTACGGCTTCAGCGTTGACGTTTAAGGTCTGTTTTTCTACAACTTTTTTTTAAATGAACTGCATTATTTTAATTTTAGGCTACAGCATTGCGATTAAACTCATTTAAGAAGCTCGAGCAGCATCATAATAAAATATTATATTTTATTTTTCCGCTTGCAAGGTGGGAGCGTGATTACTTTGAGCATGCTTCTCTGACATTTGAAAGTTACACCAGTCTGTGTTGCAGATGGAAACTAAAATGCACATGAAAGAGTGGCTGATAGCTCAGATAGAGAGTGGGGAATATGAAGGACTTCTCTGGGAAGATGATAAAAAAACTATGTTCAGGATTCCTTGGAAACACGCAGCCAAGAAGGACTACAAACAGACGGAGGACGCAGCTCTCTTTAAGGTGGACACGCTTTCATATTCATGTGGAAGTCTAATCAAGAAATATAGCCTAATGATAGCATGTTTTGAATTTATTATCAGAAAGAAATTGATCCAGGGACACCAGTCGACAGGCAGTTAGATAATATTTCTCTATTTTCCAGTCCATAAATTGAAAAAATCAAACCTTTGCACATTGTAACATGTTGAGCTACAACTTAGTGTCAACAGGTTAAAAATGAGCATAGATATTAGTAAGTAAATATAGGCCTATATATATAGCCTGCTACCTAGAAGCAGCAATACTTACTTACTATTTTCCATTTTACAAGAAATGCTTCGTATACTACTTCTTCGCAGTTCTGAAGAATTGAAAATGGTAGGCTATCCCTTCAAAATAGATTATCCTGCATTCAAAAAAAAATAAAGATTTTGTAATTATTATTATTGCTATTATTATTTTACTCTTTTTCTCAAATGTCTGAAAATATAGGCCTAGTGGAATTGTAGGTTCATTGGAGATGTCTGGAAATGATGCGTTGATGGGCTGCAGTAGGCCTAGATTAGAGAAGAAAAAAACACTTTCATAATAAGAAGTTCTTATTTCTTATTATTTAGAAGTTCTTTCTTGCAATGCTCTGTTGCAAGACTGTGTTGCATAAGTGTTAGATAATGATCGAAAAACCCCAAAACGTCAAAAGTAATTTGTCATTTACTAGAGTGGAAAACGTTAGTCACTTTCCTGTTAATAGCATTAACATAGGATGTGACACAGAAGTATGGAAGCTATATGGGACTTGGTTCAAATGACAATGGGCTTCCATAGAGAAGCAAATGAATGAAGCTAAATGTGGTCAAAACTTTAAGTTTGTTATGATGTTTTGATTCACATAAGCTATTTATTATACAGTCAAATGTCTATGAATTCATTTCAAATAAGGTTGTTAGTTTCAAGAATGTATATCTCAATTGTTTGAGTCATCTAAGTCAGAAGAACTTAACAGTAGTTGACACAAAAATGATGAGATTGCTAGACTTCCCACTGATTGTTTACTGAACCTATCACTCATTTGAACAGACTTATATATTCTTTTTATTAAATAACTAATGAATTTCTTAAAGTGCACATTCAGTTTTGCTGCTTTCACAATGTTCTGGATGGATTTAGGTAAATATAATCAACAATAGAACAGCAGTTATTTCAGGGATACATCCCCTGTGAAGAAAAGGACACTAATAATGTGTTTACCAGTAGTTCATGTTTGGGATTTTGCAATTATTTATGTATGCATGTAATATTTCAATCTCCACATTCAGGCCTGGGCTGTATACAAGGGCAAGTACAGGGAGGGGAGGGATAAAGCTGACCCCACCATGTGGAAGACCCGTCTTCGCTGTGCTCTCAACAAGAGCACAGACTTCCAGGAGGTCCCCTTACGCAACCAGCTGGACATCAGTGAACCCTATAAAGTCTACCTTATCCAGCGTGACAATGGGCCAACCAGGCCTGCAGGTAAAAGTGAACACAACTGCTTCTTTTACTTCCATATTATCTCACAGATTATATCTAAGCTGTAAAAAAAGGTCAATATAAGCTAACAAAACAAAGGAATTACATGTTGTATTTATATAATGAATTTTCCGTCATTCTCCCATCAGCTTTACACCCATATAAAAAAAGTATTTTTTTTATTAAATGGCCTATTTTGGGTTTATTTGCTTACATTTTTGTTCCCACTTGTCGCTCTCCTCAGACTCTTGCCAGACAAAGGATCATGTGATCGTCCAGCCTGAGAGGTCTCCAAAGAGCCCTAGTTTTCTGGGAAAAAAGGTAAGTTAAATAAATAGAGAGAATAAGCTATATAAGCTGCTGAGCAGTGGGGGCTTCACTGACTTTGTGCTAAGAACACAGTATGAGGGTAATCCGTTTCTTTTAAATTGGGCTCATTATGTGTGGTTTTTCTTTGTTTTTAATCCTGTTTTTTATCAGTGTGTATTAAAAGTTTTAGAAACAGGTCGAAATCAGGGATGAAAATCAGACTTTGATGGCTTATGTTTTGATTATCAAAACATTGGGGGAGGACTATTTTTTCTCAGTATATACAAATCAAATTAGTTTGTTCGTCTTTTTTGTTGTATAAACTACCACTATGAGTTACCCACAATTCAGAAATTGTTTAACCCTATGTGTAGGGGGTTGATAAAAAAAAAAAGATTTACATATATATATATATATATATATATATATTTATTGATATTCAGACAGGACAACAGATGTTCCAGAACTTAACGACATTCCATTCACAAATATGTTTCTTGTCCCCAATTTTCTTTTTATCACGCACTACAGAAGCATCCTTTAGACTACAACAGAGGGATCAATAATAGAAATATGGCTACTACCCAAATACTTCCCCTCCTTGATTAAATTAACTCAAGCAGCACCAGCCACTGAATACAATTTCAAAATGAGACACAGCTGTAGACAACACAAAACAAACCTAACTTTACACAACATTGTGTTCTTGCAGCAGTAAATGTTCACTATAATCTTATCACGCACACACACACACACACACACACACACATCCCTCAAAAGTCAATCACAATCTTAAACACATCAGGCCAATCATCTACAGCCAGATGTGGCTGCCTTCAAGTCATTCAACACCCTCTTGAAACAAACTGTGTTCACCTAATTTTTGTTTCTGTTTTTGTAGCTTCATTGTCAAAAGGAATCATTTGACGCAAGTAAAGAAGTAAAACCGTTGATTGGTAAGGGTTACACACAAACTGTTCTATAGAATGTTTATGGATGATGCAAGGCAAAGAATCAATCAACTTAAATCAAATGGTCATTTCTGTCCCAGTTAAAATATCAATATGGGGATAGTACTGCTTTGGCCTGGCATTTGGATCCCATATGAGCAATCCAAACAGAGCCTGACCGCATTTGTCCACTTACCTCCTACGGGTTAGTGGTTAACCATATGGGTTGCTAAATGGGCCAAGGTCGGCTACAGGTGTGATCCTCTAACTTATCCTCTAGCGCCACAATGAAGCTCATAATTCTGGTTATGAGTGAAATCTCTCACCAACTATTTCATGGAAAGCTACACTCAAAGAGTCCCTAGCATGGCCGTAGTCTTAGTGTTGTTGTTGTTGGGGGTTCGTTGTGAACCTTTTAGCTTAGTTGAATTTATTTGTTGGTTTGGATACGAACGGATTAGTTTATAGTCTGGTTTAGTGCTCACCTGTCATTAACCTCCCATGGGGGTTTATTCCCTGGCTGCTGTGCTTCTGGCTTCGAAATATTTGTGGGTTAGAAGTTGACATGGGGACACACAGTAATGTGTGTCTTGCCACCCCAATTAAATATCCATTAAGGATCGCTACTTGTAGTTGGCCTTGGCCCAATCATGAGTTTAAGTAAGTGTGCGCCGGAGCGTCGCACACAAAATTCTGGCCCCTGTAGAAAGGCATTTTCTAAGGGCCCCTCCCCGCATCCACATCTAGTCATTCTAGCATCTTTTTGGGCCCTCCTCACATGAGGGCCCTGGGTACATGGAGCCTATATGGATCCAGTTAACAAACATATGGACCCCATCTGGTATGTAGAAATAGGACTTATGTTGGTAGGAATTTTACCTGTGAATTTATATTTAAAAACAACAGAAATTGAATTATGACAATAGACATACAGCACTGAGAAAGTACTGATTGAATAATGCATCTCTTCTGCTTTAGATGATCTGATGAGGGAACACATGTATTGTGAGCTCACAGGAAAAAAACCTCTAATTCAGAACCCTGCTCCTATAACCTTCCTCAATCTCCCACTTACTATATCAGGTAAGTTTAAAAGATTATGCACACAAAAAACAACATGTCACAGGCCTTTGCACTGTTTGACCTGGAACACATTTTGTGCGTTCAGACTTCCGTATGCAGGTGGTGTTGCTGTACCAGGGCCAGAGGGTCACGAAAGTGGCCACCAGCAGCCCAGATGGGTGCTTCATCCTGCAGGGCCGCGTCCCGTTGGGAAATGAACGGATCTACGGGCCTTGCACTGCCCAGCAGCTCTCCTTCCCCTCCCCAAGCTCTGTATCCCTTCCGTCATGCTTGGCTGAAGCAATGAACCGCCTTCTTTGTCATTTGGAGAGAGGTGTGCTACTATGGGTAGCCCCAGATGGGGTGTTCATCAAGCGGTTCTGCCAGGGCAGAGTGTACTGGAGCGGTCCCATGGCCCAACACACTGACCAGCCCAACAAACTGGAGCGAGAAAAGACCTTCAAGCTGCTTGACATAGCCACATTTCTCAATGGTAAGGCAATTCATGCAGTAACAGACACAAAAAACTTTTCATACCAGTTAGTCGTATAAAACTAGTTGGAACATAATGTGATTTATTCAAAGATAGACTGATTGTTTGGGATGCTTCATTACTCTCAGTATTGCTCTATGCAAAGAGGCAATATGTCTGTATGATCAAATCCAAATATTCCAATATAAAATGTTTGTGTACAGAGCTTCAGAGCTGTTTGCAGGGGAAGGGACATACACCTTCATATGAGATTGAGCTCTGCTTCGGAGAGGAGTATCCAGACCCCAACGTACCTAAAACCAGGAAGCTGATCATGGCGCAGGTGGGTGGAAAAGAAGCACATAATTGATCACCTTTTTTTCCATCTCCTTTGGCTTATAGAAGATGTCATATTTAAAAACAATTATTTACACCTTTATCTCAGAAGGATTCTCAAAACAGTCCCATCATATAATGTTCAACACTCTGGGATGAGCATTCAACTGTTTTGAGAATCCTACTGTGATAAAAATATGTAAATTACAATTCTTTTAATATGAGGCTCTTCATAGGTTACAGTTTCCTCTGTGAAATTACAATGACAGTTTTGTGGACTTAGCACCTGATGATTTTTGTGTTTTTGTAGTAACCTATTAACCGAAAATTCTCCCTTCCTTCTCTCTCTTTTCGGAATTTCAATTCATTTCTTTTGTTTTAACATTTCTACAGTATAAAGCGAGGGACAGTTTGTCAGTGTGATTTGCTGTCAAGGGATTGATCCACCTTGTGCATTTTCTCAAATGCTAAACAACCATGGGCTGGGGACCTATACAGTTCTGTGTAATTTTTTATTACATGTTAAAAAGCATGTTGACTCTTGAAGTTCAAACAATTCAGGCAGAACCTCAAAATTCCTGTATGAATGCTTCCTGTCAGTCGGAGCATAGCCGTAGTCTTTTCATGCACCAGTAGAGGTCCTCATAATCATACTGACTGTGTACTACACTGTTGGCCAGGTGGTGCCCTTGTTTGCAGTGGAACTGATGCAGAGGTTCAATGTGGAAGAGATTCAGGAGAAGCGGCCAATTTTCACCTCCAACACAGAAGAAGAGAAGATGTAGGAGGACAGGGAATGCTACCCTGCACCAGGGTAGCTATGAACAATATACATGGGGATTACGGCTTTATTGCTTCCCTGTCATCATCATGAAAGACATCCAGAGCAGAGCAAACAATACAGAGGCTATTCAGTGTGAAAATGTATGTATGATGAAGAAACAATGGAGGTGTTGCATTGTATGGAAATATCTTGATTTTTTAAATTCTGTCCAACATGTAGCTTCACTGGTAGGAGTAATAAGCTTGTTAAAGCAAACATCTTGATTAACGCAATAAAAAATTTTGCTAACTTTATTAATGTACAACATGTGCCTGTACTTTTTTGTTAACATCATACTCAATCTGTATTAAATGCTAATGTATGCGTATCGTACTTTACAACACATGTGGAGAATAAATTCACACCTTTAATTAAATCTATAAAGCTTTTTTTCCTTTATTTCTAGCGAACATCATATAACAGAGTCACAATTTTTAAAAATATACATTTTCGTAGCTATGACATTTAAAAAGAAAAAATCAAGGTAAGGATTCTGTTTGAAAATAAAATTTAAAAAAACAATAAAACAAACACAAAAACTAAAGTGAGAGAGTGTGCTGAATCAGAGGAGATACCCGTATCTGAGTTTAAAATACTTTCATCATTTTCCCTGCTTTCAAACAAATACAGTACGTAAAAAATGAGATAGGGACAGAAGCGTACATAGGGGTGGAGGGTATTCACAAAGCATCGTGTTCCAACGTGTTATTAGCACCATATCTCTTATGCCATACTGCACTTTTGAATCTTTCCATCATTCAGTTTTTAATGGAAAAACACCATGAGTGTCGAGGCGATGTGGCACAGACCTGTCTGTGTGGGTGGGATTGTCTGTTACGCAGTTTTCATTAGTGTTCTCCCTTTCTCAGAGATAATGTTAAGAACATATTGGAGGGTAATGCCTTGACGAACAATCAATTGTTTGAAAGGACTCCCAGTGATGAGAATAAAAAAGGCGAAGAGTTGCTCATACATTCACCTTGCCTTGCTCAGAAGCAAGACAATTAAAAAAAACTAAAATGCACTGCGAAATTGACAGAGAGATTGCATTAAATCTGTTTAGCATATTTACTGAATATAACATCTGTAATGTAATATTTATAGTCAACTTTTGTTCATATATATCTGCACTTCTTCAATAGCGTTTACTTTCATAATACTGGTTGAAAATCGAAAACCCTGCAGAAAACACTGTCAGTAAGTAGGTGCTTGGGACAACCATTACAAAAACAGAGTGAACACAGACAAGTGCTTGATTGTCTCACTAAATGTCTTCAGTGTGTCTGTAAGGAGTCATCCAGAGATCCTTCAGCTGCTGCTCCTTTTAGGATTGTGCTGAGTAAGGTTGAGGGAAAGGAAAGGAAAGGAAAGGAAAGGAAAGGAAAGGAAAGGAAAGGAAAGGAAAGGAAAGGAAAGGAATAAAGGGTGCAACAAGGGCCAGACTAGGTTGGACTAGGTTAATATCTTGGGCAACAATGTGAACACCCGTAAATTGCGTTTTCTATTGTTTTTATTCCTTCCCTGCAACCCTACCTTAAGGTCTCTCCAGTGTTTGTCTTGGTGGGTGCAACAGAGACAAGGAGGGTGTGTATGTGCTTGTGTGTGTGCGTGCGTGTGTGTTTGTTTGTAATTATGCATGTATATATATGCATTTCCAAGTTTCTACTGCCACTTCATTAACTTGGAGCCATGAGGTAAATCCAGGAGGCTTTCAACAGTTCCGGTTGAGGGAAGGTTATCTGGGGCAGACCAACGCCGTTTGCGTAGACGCGGCTGCTCCTGAGCGGGAGGCTTTGCAGCCAGAGCACGTAAAGGGGCCAGTAGAGTAGGAGGTGGATGGTGAGGAAGAGGGGGGGGAGGAGGGGGAGGTGGCATCTCCTCCCTGTGCGAGCTACTGGGTTCTCCTGCAGCCCTGGAGGAGAGTGGCGTGCGATGGGCCCTGGAGCCAGTACGCATGTGTGTCCGGTGGGTTTGGGTGGGAGTGGGGGTGAGAGCCAAGCAGACATCCCCCTCCGTGAGCTGGCGGCAGGGCAGGCCATACAGCTGTGTGGTTCTGTCAGGGCAGCAAGAAGACCAGCCTCGGTCCTGCACAAAGAAGGGATACTCCACCAAGACCTTCAGTAATTCCTACACAAAACAACAACATTGTTACTGTATATACTCAACCAAGAGGTCTCTTCTGTCACTTATTATCACCACAATTTGACTTTGGTGTGCCTGAAAAACACGTGTTAGTAATTAAACTGATGTTTTTACCTGAAAACACAGAAAGCCTAAACTGTGACTGATTTGCATTAACACTCATCTTGTCATGCAGTTATTCATTTAATTATATTGGATTATGTAGTAATATCTGCATGTAAACCCAAGCCTATTTCTAAAGACAAAGCTGACCTGGGTGTTGCGGTCTGTGAGGTGGACCTGCAGGTGGCTGAATCCCTGTGAACTGCTGGGGGAAATCAGCAGCACTGTGCAAGTGCTAAGGTGGAACTCTGGGGAGGTATCTGCGCTCCTCAGGAAGTCGTCGGTCCGCAGTTCCTCCACCCTCTTCAACCGCCCACTGGCCAACTCAATCAGAGAACCCTTGGTGAAGTGAGGTAGGAGCGCAGGGGGAGATGAGTAAAGGGCCGGGGCTGAGGTGTGAAGATGCGAGGGAGATAACTCTCTTCCTCTGTGTCTTTCTCTGTCCCGTCGTCTCTCGCGCTCACTGTCTCTTTCTTGGTCTTTGTCACGTTGTAGGTGCTTCTCTTTGTCTTTACCTTGCTCCCTGTCCCTTTGTAGAAGGTTTTCTCTGTCTCTCTCTTGGTCTCTGTCCCGGTCTCTTTGTGACCTGTCATGGCTGTTAGGCAGACCCAAGGGTGAGCTCCTTTGATTGTGCTGCCTGGGTCCTGGCTCCCTGTGCAGGTTGTACAGCGCTGTTCCTGAGGGGCTGTAGAGTGGGTATGCTTGGACCTGAGGGCTGGGGTGGCACACTGATCCCAAGGAGTAGTAGATCTGGGCTTCAGCTGGTGTGACCCCTTGGGGGTCCAAAAGTCCCCCTCTACCTGCCCTGGGGACTGGTCCGAGGGGGTGGGGACTGGTGGAGAGTAGGCTGGTCTTAACCATTACATGTGGATGTCTGTCCTGCAGTGAGGAATGTGGCTCAGAGCCCTCCTGAGCTTGAGAGTCTGACAAAAATGGCCCTCCAGAATGGACACGGGATGTTAAATCCTCCTGCTGTCTCCGTCCACCGTTGGTATGGGAGCTGTGTGGACTAATGTCCAGCCGGGTTCTGCTGCTATCATTCCCATATTCTCCTGTAAGCAGAGGCCTAGAGGTTGAGGCAGTCCTGCTGCCTGGCCCGTCCAGGCCGTTGAGTCTCTTACCCAAATATCTGTGTCTGGCTTCAACATAACTTGGCTGTTGAGGGTAGAGAGAGTGGTGGCTAAACAAATATGATGGGGAGAAGAGAGAGGAGCTGTTGTCCCGCCGGCCACTGTTAATGTAGGACCATATCTCTCTAGAATCGGCTGGGAAGGGAGTCTTGAAGGAGGAAGCGGAGGAGGAGGATGGGGAAGGTGGCAAGGAGAGGGGCCCATCCCCTCTAAGCCACCTAGAGTGGTGGGACAGAGGCGAGGGGAGAGAATCATCTCTCCAGGCGGGAGACCCTGAGCCCATTCTCTCGCTGACCTGCCCTGGGAAAAGGGGGAGAGAGACAGAGGGAGAGTAGCTCAGGTGCCATGGTAGGGGCAGTGGTAGGCCTGGTGCTGGAGCAGGAAGGGGTGGAGGAGTATGTAGGAGATGGGGATTTGGGTTAATCAGAGCTCGGTCCCTGTCACCAGCCTCTCTGCCTCCCTCCCCTCCCCCTGCACTGGACCGACTCCGGAGTGGCACCGGGGGTTTAAACTCGTCCAGAGGGTTGTGGTGCTCTGACGATCCTTGCCGAGACTCCCTTTTCTTGGGAGGGAGGCACTCTTTGCCGCGGTCGGGGCTGGGATTCATGGGTGGGCTCCAGCGGCACTGGGGGCCCCCTGTGTGTGGGTGTAGGCTAGGTCACATGGGCCTCACGGGAGAATGAGGGGCGCAGACAGAGGGGAAGGCTGCTACACAGCATCCCTGTCAGATCACTGTTGATTGTTTTGTACTGGAGCGCCACTCACCTGGAGAGAATAGAGATAGGGTAAGCAAAAAGGAGGGTGAGGACAGAGATAGAAGAAAGAGAGATTTAGTATGATCATGAATGGACAGACATCAGTTCCTGGCATCAGTTGTAGTTTAGACATAGCTGTCGGTCTGGTCAGATATACTGTACATACAAACAATCATTCAGCTGCATCAGACAGATGGCGAGAAATAAGCCAGTGACTCGTTCATATAAACTATTTTCAAAGGGTTAGAAACTCTTGGCTTTCTGATAGCTGTCGCTAATTAGTCATTACCTATGCACACTGCGGTGGGACTGAAACTACCCAACTAACTTGTTTCATTCAAACACATTACTCCCACATGTGGACTAAAAATACATTTTGTAGCCAATGAAGTTCAGAGACAGTGCAGTATGTGTGCATCGCTCACAGCAGGAGAGTTTTCATCTCTGACTCTGAGGGGATGATTGGAATATGTAGATATGTTTTTGTACAACTTTCATGAACCACCCCCACGACACCCCCGGGTGTTCTCTGTATTCTATATGAGCTTACTACTAGAACCCCCCACCCCCACCCCTTCTCTTTCAGACACACACAGACAGCAACAGACACACAAATACTCCCTCAGGCGCCTGTACTAACTCCCCCAGTGATAGGCAAAGCTGGTCGCCACCCACCCAAAAGCTGACAGAAACACTGTTGATATTACCACCAGTTGTTGTGGATACAGGATATGTGTCTTTTCATATTAATTATGTGTCACAGCAGGGGTGTGGGGAAATGTGTGTGTGTGTGTGTGTGTGTGTGTGTGTGTGTGTGTGTGTGTGTATTTTTTTTTCTTTCTGGAAGAAATGTGTGAATGTGTTTATTTGTTTAGGTCTTTGTGTGCGTGTGTGTTTGTGTTTGAGTCCTCAAATGTGTCAGAGATTTTGCAGTCTTGTTTCATTCAGTGAGAAGTGCGGGGGAGCTCTACAAATTCTCCTCCAAATGTTTTAAATGAGCTCTTTTGAAGTGATGGTTGCCGCTCTGCCAGCCCAGCTGTTCCCTCCTCCTCCTCCACCACCACCACCGCCACCACCACCATTGCTGCTCCCACCGCCGCCACAACACCACTGCACCATGCTACAACTCAGTCCCGCACTCACCCGCAAGTCTGTCTCAACAGCCTACCAACTCCCTGCCGTCTCCCTATCCACCACACTGTCACCATAGCAACTGTGTCCACACACACACACACACACACACACACACACACACACACACACACACACACACACACACACACACACACATCCACTCGATTAGAGAGGTTAGATGGGGATACTCCATGGAGAGGCGGGTACACTGCTGCTCATCAAGTGACTTGGTCCAAAAACAGAATAAGTGTTAGAGAAGAGCAAGCTGTTTGTGCATCTGAGTGAAAAATACTGAAAATTGTGTGGTGAGAGGAGAGGGATTTATTGTCCCAGACACTGACAGGATGGGTGTGATGGAGTAGAATGTGGGAAATAGTTATGATGGACTATTAGGTCAACAGACATGTTGCTGTTATGACGTAAAATCTTGTACAAGTCCAATTTATGCAACATATTTTTGAAAGACAACATGACTTTATGTGGGCTATAAACGCACATTGACCTCTTTGGTTCATAAAAAATGACTATTCTTCGGATTAAATGGCTTTGGACTGCAGCAACATTTGGAAATGATTCCTGTCCTAACCCACATTTTCATGTATATTATATATCACTGGTTTTCCTGGAATAATCAGTTTTTTATCAATTTATTAAATGTGACAAGCAGTTCATACCAGAAGAGTAACACAGCATTAACACTTGCACAGTTACGCAATGTATTGATTAAAAAAACAACAAATACATTTTTCAATTATTACAAATAAACTTTATAAACTTTAGCCAAGTAAAAAAAAGAAAAGAAGCAACAACATTAACTCTAATTCCACAGGAAAAAGCTATCTCAAAACACAATTAGTTACAAGGTCTCAATTTGTCTAACTCATCACTTTTTGTACCTAAGAACTCTACTTTCGCTGCACAACAACTTGTCTAGAATCCAGATTTCTTACATTAAAAAAATGGTTTCAATATTTGTCTTCAAATGACTCTGACACCTGTGTCATTTTGACAGCCCTTATGAAATAAGGTTTCAAAGTAGACCCAACTTGCCAAAAAATTTACAAGAAAACAAAACATGATTGTGCATGTGGAGGTGTTTGCAGAGAACTGTATTCTAACAGAATACTCCTACACTGTGCAGACATTGCACACAGAACTGGAGTTTAGCTGGAGCTACTGTGCTGGTTGCATTTAAATATATAAAAACCAACAGATCACAGACATAATTATATAACATATTCCTTCCAATGAAACACAACTTCAAGACTTTTTGCTTGCTATGTAAGCACATTACATGCTTGCAAGTTATTTTCATTTTTTTTTTGCTTAAAACTGATAAAAAAAATAAAAACAGTTTTAAACAGTTAATTGTTATGTTTTATATTAAAATGTAAAATGCTTACATTCTTAAACTTGCTCTCAATTAATTGCTAATTAATTAAATTTGACATAGTATGTATTTGCACCGCTCCACCTTATCCCGCCTTTTCTCTACATGCATTTCTCAGGGAACTGTCTAACGCTACTCTATACTTATGACTACAAACCTAAATGAAAACAGACCTGCAAAATATTAGTCTCTAGCTTTGTCTATATTGCTAATATCAAATAAAACACCAAGAGACAAGTGCTAAACAACAGCTCTTTGAATCCAAAAGAGCAGTGAGAGAATGTGGGAGCAGGCAGACAGGTTGGATGGAGTTGATAGTTGTTGTGATGTGATGCGAGACTGACCTTAGTGCAGGCTGAGCCATTGTCCCAGTCTTGGCAGTCATTCATTTCCCAGTCCTCCCAGAGGGTCAACCCACTCCTGAGCTCCTCACTGTGCTACACTGCTCCTCCACAGCCCTGCCACCAGTTACGACACCTGCAGATACCAGCAGCTACACACTGCCTCTGATCTCTGTGCGCATGAAAAAACACCAGCAAGCCCACCAAACTGAGGGAAAGAACTGAGAGCCTGCTATCCGTCTCAGTATCTGTTGTGTATGTGACTGTGTGTGTGACTGTTGTGTGTGTGTGTGTGTGTGTGTGTGTGTGTGTGTGTGTGTGTGTGCTTATGTGTGCAAAGGGCTGAGGAAATGAGTAATATCTAGCAGTGAGAAACATGTCTGCTATGCAGAGCCACACAGGCAGACCAGTTGCTGCTGCCGCCCACTTGCTTTAATCACTGTGAGGCATACAAACATGCATACACACACATATCTGCACACACAAATGTACACATACAAACAGTCAAGGATGCAGCACATACAGATTATATACTGGGCTGGGTAAATTGACTGTATGCTGCCATGCTGTCTGTAGGTATAATTTCCACTTAAGTTTAACTGGTTAAATGTATATTTTAACATAAAAAAGTCATGAATGGATCAATTAATTAGCTAATCTATATTTCTGAAGAAATGTTGGCACATAAAAAGAGGAAAGGATGAAGGGGATGCAGAGAGGCAGTTGATGAGAGACAGGGAGGGACGTGGTAGGAGGCTCATCCCACACACACTCTCAGACTTTAGGCTTTTACTTATGTCGCTGACTCAAAACTAAACCTCACATTCATCAAACACACACGCACGCATGCATGCTTTCACAAACAGACACACACACACACACACACACACACACACACACACACACAAAGACAATATACTTGTTCTGTAGTTTCCGTCTGAATTTATGTCCTTTGTTCTCATCAAAGTACTTTCTGACAAACTTGTTGTTAAAAGAACTTTTATGAATAAATTTGATTTGACTTCATATGCATGAACACATATAAACACACACACACACACACACACACACACAGCACAACACAGGCTCATACGCTAGGAGCACTGCAGGAGAGCTCTGAATGATTTGCCTCAGTGATTCAGTCAGTGAAGTGTGTTGGTATGGCTGGTATGGCTTATTAGGACTGAATTGGTGAAAGCAGTGTAGCTCATTCACGGCAAGAAATCAGAAAACTGTCAGTATAGAAACCTTTTACAAAATAATAAACAAGCACAAGGTTGAAAATGCAACGTTATGCAAATAACCCCGTCGGCTTCTCGTCAAAGAAACAAGGCCAAACCTCAGTTCAAACAAGCTTATGTTAATTACCAGTGCAGAAATGCAATAAAGGAACACAAAATGTAAATTGGAGCATACGGAGAAATAGGATTTAATGAAGCAATCAAATCATTATTGGTGGGGAGTTGTAAAAAGCAATCTTATGTTCTCTATTTCACTGAGCAATTCAGGCAACCCAAAATACAGATTTGTATCCACCAATATTTTGGAAATAAAGGTTACCCGTGTGCTCAACTTCAGTGGCGTGGAAAGGTAATCAGATTTGGATGTGAGTGCAGACACATAGGCTAGCAGGCCACATTGAAACATTTTTACAATGAGGTGACAATTGCAAAAAAAGTCTCTTCTGACATTTAGGAAATTAGGAAAATTTCTGTATTTGCTTGGGTCCACTTCAAGTATTTTCGAGAATTTTTGGAGCAAAGATTAAACAACATTGTGAGATTTAGGGCCACATTGTCAAATGGAATATTCAGTCTTGTTAAAGGAATATCTTATTTCGACTTTAAATAAACAAAATCATAAAGAGGTAAAAAGAAATCTAATCATAATTGTATTAATTCATTTTCAATAAAAAAATGATCAATAGGCCAAGGAATCGCAGGATTCTTATATATAAAAATTAGATTACAAACAGAAAACTGTTAATTTTAGTGTCATTGGTATATCTAAATATTTAAAAACCTTCATGAATAATTTTAATATACAGTTGGCAGCATTAAAAATAAAATTGCCACTATGACTATGTCTATATTACATAAATAAACCCATTGCTCACACAGTAAGGTGTCACAGTTGACTTATCTACTACTACATTTGCAACCAATATGAATACAACTCAAAATATAAAAAAGGTTAATAAATAGGAACAAAAGCTAATGAAGCAAATCAAACAATGAATTCTATTGATACCTCTGCGCCGTGAACAGCATTTAGTACTAACAAAAATATTTTTACCTAAATCATATTACTAGTGAGTGTTTGATATAAATTCAGACGTTCAGTCATAGTGAAAGACGAGGAAATAAAGCAACAACAGGGATCATCAAAGGGTGTTTACTACAATATCGCGATACAGAAATGACTGTTGTGCTCTACTTATGCATGCGTACTTTGATATTTAGCATATTGAACACGCACACACACAGAGCGGGCAAACATCAACACGAAAAAACTCACAGTGGAGTCACACTGCGCTGTCAATCATTTATGGCATCACTGAGACATTTGGCACACTCCTTCTCCATCTCAAGCTTGCTGTTCCTGTCTGTCTCTCTCTGGCTTTGCACTATTTAATCTGTCCATCACGCACGCGCGCACACGCGCACGCACGCACACACACACACACACACACACACACACACACACACACACACACACACACACACAGGGTCAGGTCTAGACAAGAAAGGTCAGATGAGTCACACTACACCCAACAAATCGTAGTGGTGGAAGATTTCCTCCCTTTCCTCAGCAAGTTCTTTTGAACATGGAACATGCTTTACAGTCTTAGCTTCTGGTCCTTTTGCCATTTATTTATTTTTCTTCCTCATGTGTAGCCTCAGATGGGGTGTCTGATCACGTTTCAGGCTGAGTGGGGGATCTATGATGGACGTCTGAGGCAGCAGAAATTTGTTGCTGAATGTAACAGATCTGAACAGAGGGGAAAGTAGAGGAGAGTGGAGGGGAAGGGGGGTGTAGAGGACACAGCAGATAGATAGATAGATAGATAGATAGATAGATAGATAGATAGATAGATAGATAGATAGATAGATAGATAGATAGATAGATAGATAGATAGATAGATAGATAATTGAGAATCGTATGTATCAATATTTTTTTAGTAACGGTTTTTAAAATTATATATTTTAATTATCCACCTTCATTTTTTTCTGTTTATACAATACTGCTGACAGCGACTACATCATATCAGTTTCCAGCAAAACAGATCGAAAGCAGAAAATGCAGAAAATACATGTTATGTACTACATTACAAATTAAACAAATGTCAGACTGAATGACTGACATGTAATGTGCATTCTTTTTAGAAAACATTTAGTTTTTTGAAATGTCTCATGATATATTGTTTCCAGAAGTGTATTATTCAACTTTTGTTTTTGTTAAATACAAATCGAATCGGCACGTGAAAGAGTCAAATCGGGACAGTAGATAGGAAGACAGATAGATGAAGCTCTCTGTGCGTGAGAGCTAGATAGATGGATGGATGGCGAGAGGTGGTGAGGGGAGGAGGCGAGTACTACTAGCCGTGTGTGGTGGCTTACACCACAAGGAGCCGGGTTAAGCTGATGAAAGGACAGGGTGATAGCTTTATTGGGCAAAAGGCCAGGTCAGCCTTCAGGGCCCTGACCTTATTCATCAACAGGATGAGCCAGCAGCCAACAAGATTGAATTTTTGTGAAAATGTGCTCACTCATGAAAGACTTGCATACTTCCCTAAACACAAATTGATGAAAATATCTGTGTTTTGATGAAGAATAAGACCATCAGTGTGTGCCATCAGTGCAGTAAAAACAAACAGAATATACCGCCTTCTGAAAAGCAGAGTTGTAAACAGAGTATGCCAAACACTGCAAGGAAAGAGCTGATTGGATGAGAAACAGCATGAGTGATGCAGACTAGAGGGTGACGCCGATAATGTATTGCTGGGTTAATCCCTGTGAATCCCAACTGGTACGGCCTTAGGAAGGCTTAGTATAGTTCTGGGAGGAAATCCCCCTGTGTAGTGGTACAGGCCATTAGCCCCTAGGGTATAAATAGGGCAGCTACGGCTCCTTAAGCTGGCTTTTACGCAATATCAGTTAAAAATATGACTTGACTAATTACAGGCAGGTTAGCCAGTCAGCAGAAGCAAAAATTCCTCCACCATGTTCTCCTCTACCTCTGACCATGGCAGACTCTTGCAGTGTTTGTCTGTCTCTCTGCTTCTGTGAATACAATCACACACTTACACTGCACATGGCGGTGTGCATGCATGGGTCAACAGGGAACAAGTGGAACAGTTACCAGGTATTCTGCTAACTTTGTGGCGGACATTTTCTAATGCCGGTATTATATTGTTGTCAATCATTGACATTTAAGTGTCTGCTGATGGGAGTTTCATTTGTGCACTTTTCCACTGTCTCAACCTAATCGTATGCCTGCACTAACTACATTTGCAACCACAATTGGTTTCAATTTGTTGGCATCACACGCATCACAAAGTATAACAAAAACCTGAAACAAACATTACCATTGGTTAGGTGACAGTGATTCTTATGCAACTGGAGTGATGTCACACAGTGCTGATGCACAGTCATGCAATTCTTGCAGCTCACTTGTTTTTTTTCTAAATTAGTTTTCCAAACTTTTAACATGCTCAGCTTCACTGGCTCACAGGTAGCAGTCTCTCTCTCACTAGTTTGCCACATGATTTGCCTACTTTAGAGCCCTTGATGCAAGTAGTACTCTCATGCTATGAGATCAGTAGCTTACAAGGAGGGGGGTTAAGGAAAGAGGAGAGGGGAAAGAGAGAGACAAAGGAAGAGACTCAGAGAGTGAAAGAAATCTTTAGAAACAGCTTGACAGAGAAATGACAAGAGTGTGTGTGAAAGAGGAGGGGGGTTACTTTTTATTCCAAAGATGTGTTGTTTTTGGCGCTGTCCCCTGGCGACTGACAGTCAAACTGGGTTTTTTTGTTGGTTCGCTGTTTAGCAGCAAAATGTCAGCAAGCTGTAAGCAAACATCATCATGACTACTCCACTGAGAGAGCATGCCCAGGTCTCCTGTTAGAAGTACAAGTGCCATTCATTTTTAGAACGCCTGTCTAGACCGGCTTCATAGATACTGTCTGGAATACCTTTATCACTGCCGGTATTCAAGGCAACATTGATATACACTGCCATTATTGCTCTTGCTCTACAACCCCTCCCACACCAAATCTGCTGCCCAGCCACACACGGTTACAGCCATTTACTCAACACATGGCTCATGCTGTTTGTTATAGAGGGTGCTGAAAATTATATTGAAAAAGGATCGAGTGGGCTTAATGCTTGTTTTCAAAACGAAAATAGAGAGAGTCCCACTTGAGAGAGAACCTTTATCACGCAGCTAATTGACAATCTCTGCTAATAATTACAAAAAATGAAGCCAAATTGAATTAGAGAAAGATGTTTTGCTGAGTGATTTTAATGCTGCAAAAGATAAAAAAAGGAAATGAATAGGGAAGCAAGGAAAGGGAAGGTAATACACAACTTTAGGACAGGCTTTCAGGACCCTATTGATGCTATAGGCTACAGGATGTCTCAGATGTTACACTTTCTGTACAGTGATACCAAAACCGATACTTTGCAATATATTGTGCTTGTGCTCGTCTGTGAGCAGATTTACTGATCTACTGGGCTTCCAGCAGGCAGAAAGGCAGGCCTGGCTGAAGAACTGTGGGTGTTAAATGGTGGGAGGCAGGGTTGAAAGGTTGTTGACCCCTATTGTAGATGAAGTGTGGAGGAGGAGGAGAACATACTGCTTGATCATACACAATGGTTAGCAAGTCAGGGCCAAAGAAAACGATTGACAAAGAGCAAAGAAAAGACTCTGGTAACTGACAGATTGCATACACATGTTTGCAATTGAACAAAACTGCACATTCCCACACCGTATGTGGGTCTGAATTTAAATGCATCCTATGATATACCACTTCCCTCTTGTGGGACAGCCACCCCGACAGGTGTGTCTGTCACCTTAAAGTAGTCTGGCACGGTGTCAACTGTATTCAAACACCTGCCTCTGTTTTGGATTATTCATCACACTCCTGGCTCCTCTGCTGAGCTCCCAAGCCAATTCTCATACCCTTCAACTGTGAGAGTGCTGATCTGAGAACAGTGGGCATGGAGGTCCCCTTGACTGATTCAAAAGTTCCCTAAACACAGAACTACTTCATGATTAGCATGTGTACCTTAGGAGAGATTTGTGGAATACCACTGAGTTGCTATACTGTTTTCTAAAGGACTTGAAGTAAGGCATTTATTTTGGATGTAGTGCCCTTTATGCCTGTGTTGACACATTGCAGATATACACATCTTGCTTGATTAGTCATGGTGGCGCACATTTGTTGTTTGTTTGGTCGTAAATTAGCGTATGGCATCTGTGTAAAAGCGTGTCTTTGTAATGAGAATTGTCAGTGAACAACTTGTTGTCCAAGAGTTTCAAACTTACATTGGATATGACAATCCGTTTATTTAAAGTAAACAAAAAAATTAATCAAACAAAATAACTGCTCTTCTTTTAATCGTTATCCTACACTTAACCACGAACCAAAAATGTTGTCCTTGACCTTGCGCTGCGCAAACAACAACTACATTGAACCACATAGGTCAACATTTAAATAAACTTTTACACCTCCAGCATCACACGCTGGTCAACCAACGAAATGGCTCCAACAAGTCAGTTCCCTTTATAATGACTTAAAAAATTGCGTGAGCTGCACTTTTCATGTACATTGATTAAAGGTCCAATGTGTAGGAATTTCACGCATCTAGTGTTGTGAGATCATACAGTTTATCGCAATCAACTCTCTCACGCCACGTAAAAGTAGGTATTACAACTACAGTAGGCTTCATCATTTGTTATTTTCAATATCCTTTTTCTTTTTCTGGGCGAAGAAGAAGACTCCTGTTCCTGAAATTTGGATTTTGAATACGTGTGGTCCTCCATGTTTCCTTCCTCAAACTTGCCGGGGCCGTGGATCAACGATACCCATTAGCAGCATTAGCAGCACCTGTGAGTTTATCATGTGACAGCGAAAACGCAAAAGGAGGAGTAGTACGTCCTATATGTCCCTTACTGGCTAATGTATTTCAAGATGGTGATGAATATGGAGAGTCTACCCCAGTTCATGCAAATGAAAATGTAAAATTTCAAGCCAATAGCAATACTTGGAATTAATGGTGGTGGTAAATATTCATGAAAAAGGACAAGTTTGTGAACGGGCAACACCTATTTTAATAATGAACAACTAAACATGTTACACACTGGACCTTTAGATGAAGTACAGTTTTTAGAAATGTAGCTGAACAGCAAGAACAGGGGTTCCCTTTCCATTCTGTGAGAAGATGACATGCAAGACATGCGTGTTTTCCCTGGTATCTGAGCCTGAGGAACAGGGTGGTAAAGAAAATGAAAACACGAATAAGGTTATGTGGGGTTATGTATCCTCAAATACCTGCTAAACTGCTGCACCCACAAATAGTTTCACTGGGTGAAAGGGGAGTTTTGGCAGAGCAAACACACATAAAGCCCTAAAAATCACACACACATGCACAAATTCATAAAATCATGCAAATGCGTAGTGTCTGTCTGAATGTACACTTCCCTCTAGGTTTTCCCTCTTTGTCTCTTTCACTTTCAGTCCCCCCAACCCACCCACTCTCTGTCTTTCTCTTTCACTCAACTGGCTGGCTGTTTGAGAGCACACACTCAACGTGGGTGAGAGTGCTAGAGTAGAGTATATGACTGTCAACACAAGGTGCAGGGTGTGTGTGTGTGTGTGTGTGTGTGTGTGTGTGTGTGTGTGTCTGCCTGCCTGTGTGGTGCTGTAGGTGGAAAGGCACAGCAGGGCGTGAAGGAGCGCTGTGATAATGACAGGCATGCATTATATAACATGCAGATTGCATAAGGAGAAGATTATTTTAGGTCCAGATATTGAGGATGTATAAGTACTTTTTTTACGTGGGTGTACAGCACAATGCACATATCTAAGTGCGAGAATGTGTGTTTGTGTAAAAATGTTCTAAAATGTGCCCATTTCTGTGTTTTCTTTCGAGGAGTGTGTGGGTGTACACTAAGTGTATTATGTGATTGTAAGAAGGGGGCATAAATGTTTTCAGATTTCTTTCATAGCTATCTGCATATCAAAACAAGTATGTGGGAATGTTGGCACATTTGTGTGCAGTGTGTATAAGGGTGTCTTTATTGCAAACTCCCACTCATTATCACTTTTAGACTTCAGAGAGCTCAACTTGAAAGGGGCTGAATCTCTTTGTCGGGTGCGGACCTCGTAACTTACAGTTTTGATGATTTTAGTGTTTGAGCTTGCATTGAAAACACACATGCCCGTCTATGGGCTAAATAAGTTTTACCAATCTCACTCAGCCAATCAAGCACAGGGTTGTGGTCCTATAGGATGTGTTGTGTGGAGTCATAGAAGTAAGGCAGAGCAAATAGTCTCTGTGTGCCACTGCCTCCTCTGTGCGCGTCGCTCCATGCGTGAGTGTGCCCCTGTAAAAATAGACCTCTTAAAGGGCCAGCAGCCAATCAACCTTCTTCCACAAGAGGCCTGTTCTGCTCTTCAGGATGACAGTACTCTAAGAAACATGGGATGGAAGAACACGCGGTATTTCTCATTCAGCCCACAGTTGTATTTCTGTTTCCCACGAAACATAGAAACATTCCTACAATCAGTCTCTGTTTATCATCTTTACATCCTTTATGAGGACACTTCTCTGGTACATAGCCAATCATAAAACAAATCTACAGGTTCATATTAGTAAGTCACTATAAAACACATATTAAACACAGGAGATCTGGATTTTGAAGCCACCTGACTACAGCTAGAGCCCCACCTTGGCAAAAACTCTCACTGATACACCACAGAGTCCTTGCTTGATAATGATGACTCCAACCCCAGAAACGACAAGCAAACATTGCTCCTTTGCATATGAGGCACAATTTTTTAATTGTGCACTCAAAACGAGCATTTCTTGAAGCAATCTCTCAGTGACATAAGACTTCCTGTACACTCCAGCAGATTGTCCTTGTAATTGAAATAAGTGAATTAAGTCAGCAGTGACAAATGTTGTACATCTCGCATGAAATACATCTATAGCTAAGAACTGTTTGAACCTGTGAACCTATGTGCAGCACATGCGGTATCACTTCAGCAGGATGAGTGTTGTAGCAGAAATAGACATACAGAAATCATAATTGTGCACCCTGGCATAGTTTTTCTCCATCAAGATTTGACGAGAAAGGAGGAGGGCTTTATGTGGAGTCGGTAACAGAACCAGAACATAGCTTTGTGTTCCCAACTGAGGGATGCAGATACAGAAACATTTAGTCCGTTAGACCAATTGGTGTTGTAAAGTTGTATATTAAAAATGAAAGGTCACATTGGAAGTTATTTCAGTGCATGTCTTCTAATGTTAGATTACAGATGCCTGATGTACCCACACCTGCACATCAGATCTTTCCCAGACATCTGTACCTCCTATTTTCTATCTCCTCCCTCTCCCTCATTCCATCTCTTTCCAATTTTTCCCAGGCTCAACTAACCCCACCCTCACCAATTTCATATTCGTCCCTCCCAATTTAAACGGGCTCCTCCAGGGCCCCTGGCTATCTCTGGACCAGGGCTATTTAAGCCCACTGCTCTAATTCTGAAAGTCCTGGTCTGCAGTCATGGTGAGTGATGAACCTCCACCTTTCTCACTCTCTCTCTCTATCTCGCTCCCTCTCTCTTTCTCTCTCTTTCTCTTTCTCTGTGTCTGTATCTGTGTTTCACATACATCTTGTCTCTGGATCCGTCTAATTCTTGTTCACACTCTCTCTGTTAAGCCCTTTCACTCACACAAACCCCACACACAGGTGCTGATCTACATGATACGTTCATTCACACACACACGCACGCACGCACGCACACACACACACGCACGCACACTTCCCTATAATTATCCAGCTCAATCTCAGGATGACATGAACCTACAGAAACTCGTGAACCTGTTACCTCAGAGCAGCATTCAAACACACACAGCACGGCGTGTGTATCCCCTCATTCAAAGTTCCTTACACACCTGTGCTCCAGCTCTGCTACACACACACGTACACACACACTCAGAAGAGGAAGCGGTGTGGTCACATACCTCGCCGGGTGTCTTTGCTTAGCAGAGAGTTTACTCATTGGATCGGGCAGCAGCAGGCATGTAGGAATATCCAGTTTTGAGACTGCGAGTCTCTACCTCCTTTCTACTGCTCAGCCTCCCCTCCCTTCATCCTATTCCTGCCTCTCCTCCTTCTCGCTCTCTAAACGCCTCTTTGCTCTCTCTCCCTCTATCTCCCCGTGAGTGTGCTCTCTTTCTCTCTCCCCAGCTTGCTTGATCTCTCCCTCCTCCTCTCTCTCCTTCGCTCTAACTGACACACACCTTCTATCTCACCCTTACAACTTCAATCTACACACATCCCTCTGAGTAAGTCTCTCTGACACACAGTGACACTTGATAACTTTTTCTTTCCCCTACCTAATATGCTCTCTCTCTCTCTCTCCCTCCCTCACTCCCTCTCTGGGAGTGTATAATTAGACAGAGCTCAGTGGTAATACAGTCAGGCTCATTGTGGGAGCCTTAGCATTGCTGCTCATGTCTGGCTGATAGCCCAGCAGCTTCACTCATTAACCTCCCTCGAGTTGCAGAAAGGACCAGCCCACGACTCGTGCTATTTGCTGCAACACCTCAGCCTCTTAGCCCTCCAGCCAATCGCAGCCCAAAGGGATGATGGGAAATGTGTGCTTGCTAGGCACACAGTATAGTAGGTAAGAGTGACATAATAAGTATTAAGTATTGACATGTTACAGCAGGTGAAATGTAATACTTGCTATTCAAATCTGACACATTGAGTATTTTCAGCATAATCATGAGAGTCTGTTCTTTTTTTAGCTTAATCATTTGGTTATGATATGCGTGCAGTGGCATCATGTGCTTTTTTTTTCAAGCTGAAACCACAAAAGACCACTCACACATCTTATTGTGAAACCACTGTGATGTACGGGAATGTCCTGTGTGCATGTAGCAATCAGTCATATGCTCTTTTTACTGTACTGCACGCCCCAGTTCCCAACACACATGACCTGACGTAAACCCCTGGAGGGATGCTTAAATAACATTACATTTTGAACAACTATGGCTTTCTATTAGATTCATTATTAAATTATTTATTAGAGTTAAATCATATCCAACCTTGCATGCACTAACCTGCACTCTCATCTCAATTTTCTAACTCGCTGTCAAATATTTACTTTGATGCCTTAAACTACAACTGGGCAACTATAACATCTTCTTCCCTTTGTCATCATGGGCAAAACATTTGACTCAGGTCCAAGTGTCAGGGCAGGCCACATGAGCAGCTTACAGGGCTGGGATCTCTTTACACTACAATGTCAAAGTGTGTTGGAATCCATGACCTACAGTGAAGTCATTGTAGTTCCCTTTTTTCATGGTAAATGTACTCTGGGAATCCTGGGTATAAATACTTGATCATAGGTATGTATGTTTTTCTTCTTAAAAATAATAAATTAAGTTTTGGGTACATTACATGCTGTTGACCATAAATCAATATCACCAATTGTGGATACGGAAGCCTGAAACCAAAACAGATGTCTTATGTAAGGGTTATGCCGCTTACCCCTAAAAAAATGACCCATAACAAGCACAAAACAAATCAGTAAAAATGGTCACACTCTGTTTAAACACTAATATTATTTAGTGCATTGAGTACAACAGCCATGGTGTAAATAATGAAAAGTTCACTTACATTTTCTCATATTTGTATTACTTTATTTCATTTTTTTGTGTTTTGACAGGCCTCATCAATTACCTAAATGAGCCTCATTTAAGTAATTCTAAAAATAAAGATAAGATAAGCCCTTTCATGCAAACCAAAGTGTCATAGCTTCATGAGTGCCTTATGACAACCTTCACATATCTCTCTTTTAGTCAGCCTGGTAATAGTCACAGCTATTGTAAGCTATTATGTCTTAAGACTTTGAGTCATCTCAAACTCATGCTTTCAATATCTATACAGTAAATACTTTTCCATGCTTAAAGAGATTAATTCTGTCAGCTGAACATTTTCACTAAACATAAAATGTTTTATTGTCTGAAAGGTGCAATATGTAATACTGGCAGCTAGTGTTTAAAATAGTAATTGCAGTACAAATTCAAAATACAGGAAAGATTTGTCTCCCCCGACCCCTCCTCCTCAGACTCGAAGTTCACTGAGGTTGCCAAGCTGCCCCGCAACGTTCACAACGCAATCCACAATGTTGCTAGGACATTACTTCACAGCCCAGCAGAGTAGCAAACGTTAGATGCTGGTTATATTGACATATTGTCATAAAAGCCTGTACTTTACTGACTTTTTCAGCTTAGAATTACGGTAGGAAACGCTAAAAACAAAACAACCTCACCATCCTTTCCACCCGACGGACAGCCACACTTCCTCGGCTTAGAATTAGTCACGGTAGGAACAGCTAAAAATAACACTACCTTGCTGTCCTCTGCATATTTTATTTGCTTAGAACTACGGCATGGCTTAAAATAACTCACCGTTGTCGGCTACAGCTGCTGAACAGGCTACACGTTGTAAACAGCCGTGGCCTGCTTGCCTGGTCCTCTGGTAACGTTAGCAGTTAGCAGGGTTAGCATAGCGGTGTTAGCCAGGACCTGTCAGGATCACTTTACTTCACTGTGTCTCAATTGTTTTTGCAAGTAACCAACTTGGAAACTCTAGCTACATAATTCAATGTGAGTATGAATGTTGAAATTAAATAAAATGCCTATCCCTTGTAGCCGTGATAAATTAGCCTGAAGCTAATGCTTACCTGTTCAGGAGGAAATTAGCCAACTTGGTGTCCTATTGGGCTCTAAGCTGTCTCCATCTTTCAAATACATCTCCAATAATTACCCGGGGATTGTTACATCTCTGGTCACGCAACTGTTAAAAATATTCTGTTTTTTTTGCTGCTTTCATGGCTGTCTTAACATTACAGCTGTAGCGTGCTGGGTTTGTGTTTTTATAAGGTATATCTGGCAAACCGGCATGGCTGTCAATCTGGGCAGTTGATAACGACACACAGGTCAAAACACAAACAGAAACTCTGTCACAGAACAGAAATTTCAAAAAAGATTGTATTTCAACTTAGCACGTTTCCTAAATATCTGATGACGCTCTGGGGTCATTTTTGGATTTATTACATTACATATATTACATATTGGACCTTTAAGTTATTTCAACAAAGGTTGAGCAAGCATTGTCTCTTAAAAAAAGTTTCTGTTTGATTGGAGCCCAGGAGCAGGAGGCAGATTGTGATCAAACAAGCAGAGAGAGTGGCAGGGTGTGACTAGCACTAATCAAGAGATCACATGTTGTGTGTGCATGAGTTTTCATATGCGTGTGTGTATCTTTTGCTCTTGTGATCATTAGGCGCTGCACAGGGTGAACGTCTTAAGTATCATTTCCTCTCTCATTCTCTCTCTCCCAATCTCACTTCTGCATTCACACTACAACATCCTATTAACACCGATGTAAAAAGGAGTTGGAAAAAACATTACTCGGCTCGCTGAGAGAAAATTTGTTTACAATAAAAAATGAGAGTAACTTTAGTCAATCATCATTGATGATACTGCTGATTTTGTGAGTAAGTAATTACAAATCATTTTACCAATACACAACAAAGACACAGGACCACTCCCTCAGTTACATATGTAAGTTAAAATAATTCAAAGTTGACACGGGACACGAACAATAGTCTCCTTGTTGATGGAAAGTCCTGTGTTACTTTGACACACCTTTGACACACCACCTTGGCCTCTTCCCTATGCAGACTTTGATTACAAATGTATTTCTGAGACATCAAAAACTAATTTAATCAGAGACAAAATATGTTTCCCTCAAAACATAATTGGGAATGCAGTTTAGTTTAGGAATGTCATTTTTAGGAGACACGGCTGCAACAAATTTTAAGTAAATCTACAAAAATGTATTATTATATTTATTAGTTAACATTATAGTATCATTGATGTGCAGCCAATGAATAAATGTGTGGATAGCGTGATGTTGGGTGTCACATGGTGTGTGTGAAAGTGACCATCGGGGACTTTCAAGAACGTAAACACGAAGAGCACACATGCCAATAGACTGATCAGTCACACAACTTTATATGCTAATGATACACAGAAGAGGTGTCAGGGTCTCTCTGAGTGAAACCTGACCCTATTGTTGACCCCGGATACTTGGAGATATTCAGCACCTCCCCATATTACAGTTTTAGAATCTACATTGGCCCACAAAACTCTAAAGGCTGACGGAGGACTCTAATCTGTTGAGAAAAAGGTTAACTGAGCTTTTGTGACACAGTGACTATGTAGAAGTACCTCAAGCCAAAGATGGGTACTCTTTGACTGTAATTTGTAAGGACAAATGGAATCACACAAACTGAGAAAGTGAGCCAATCACATGGCAGCGAGACACAAACCCGTGATTCCTGCCTACACACACTCAGCAGTGAGAAGGCCCCTGAGACAATTTCACAATTGTGTGTGTGTGTGTAGTATGTGCCTCTGTATGTACTGTATATGCGTGTGTCTGCTTGTATGTGCATGAGTTTGGATGAGCACACCATTTGTGTGGTGTGTGTGTGTGTGTGTGTGTGTGTGTGTGTGTGTGTGTGTGTGTGTGTGTGTGAAAGTGACTCACCCCGTGTCAGTTACTCCTTTACTAAAGTGTCCTTTCCTTTTTTACTTCACACCTCTTCAGTTTGCTATTTTTGGGTTAGGAGAACTAGTATACAGCACACACACACACACACACACACACACATACACACACGTACACCCTCACTACAACATGAAAGCCCGTTGGGAGTGTTTTGGAAGAGCAAGAGGAAAGCGAGAGGAGACGTGCATCTTTTATGGTGCACTGGTACAATGATTCGGTGGAGCAGACAGAAATATCCAGGGTTACTCGCAAAGTGAAAAATATCGTATTGCATAAGATGGTGAAAGGACCTGACCACGTAAATGCAACAGTAGCTCTCTCCCACAAAGGCATGCACACACACTCCCTCACTCTCACACACACAGTGATGTCCTAATAGTGTCCTGCAGGCAGGCGGGCAGAGGCAGGCTGGGGTAGAGAAACTGGAGCTGAGGCAGAGTGCTGACTCAGGGAACAACCAGTGAGAGAGAGAGGAAGTGTGTGTGTGTGTGTGTGTGTGTGTGTGTGTGTGTGTGTGTGTGTGTGTGTGTGTGTGTGTGTGTGTGTGTGTTTGTGTGTGAGACAGAGAAAGAGAGATAGAGAAAGAGAGAGAAAGAGAGGACATTGTGCTACACAGAGGCCTCATGATTTGTGTGTGCAAACCAAAATGTCCCAACCAGCACTCTGAGCACTTTATGTTGTTTTACCCGCCAGCTTTGAGGTTAAGGCCAAAGCTGCAGTGACAATGGAAGCCAAAGCCAAAGACTTACTCTAAGAATTCCATTGAGAAAAAGGAGAAGTAAAAAGAAGAAGTCAATCTCTTTCTGTACTTTTAGTTGTATTATTTCACTCCTCATTTGTTTTTGCAAGTAATGTTTTTTTCAGTTCTGTGACACTTGTTCACAGAAGTCAGACATGGCAAGAAACAAGAGAAGTCAGATGATCAGACAAACAAACTGCAGGTGTAATATTTTTTTATCAACTTTTTGGAAACGAAAAAGGTTAATGGTGAAACAACTGTCCGTTGTAAATAAAGATGCAGGTAACAATTATTAACATTATTTAACATTGATAATTCCATTTTTTCTCATTCACTGCTTGAAATGTAAAAAGAATTGTGAAAATTATTAGACAATACAATTTAATACAATTTTCAAAAGCCCAAAGTGACATCTTCAAATGTTTTAGTTCAGTCCAATCCTCAGAGACATTCAATTTACTATCATATATGACAAAGAAAAGCTGCAAGTCCTCACACTGGAAAACCCCAAACCAGCGACTGTGTAGCATGTTTTTACTTTAAAAAAAAGAAAGAATATTTTTCTGGCAAATAATCGATTAATCAACTTATCGTTTCAGCCTGAGTTGTAACGTATCACAGTTTACAGGCCAACTTTGACCTAGCATACTTGGACACATTTTTTCTGTGTAATGTGTGATTATTTTGTATTTGTTCACTTTTTGTTGTTCTTCCCCTTTAACTAATCACCTGACCACTCGTGTTTCTTGCGCCATCCGACTTTGCTGCAGCAATATTACCACCTTCCCAGATTTCAGCAATTACTGGTGAGTAAAATGCTCTTATAGCCAATAGAAAAGAACCCAAGTTTTAATAAATAAACGTTTTCTTGGCGGCAGCTGAACTGTCAACATCATCTGTATTTATGCACGTGTTTAAGTGTGTGTGTGTGTGTGTGTGTGTGTGTGTGTGTGTGTGTGTGTGTGTGACCATGAGGTGCGGGTATGTGAGTGTGTAATATGATGTATATAGACTGTGCTCTAAACAGAAGAGCAGCAAGTCAGCAACATCCAGGTGGTTTTGGTTTACCCTCAGATTTCACTCCCCCCATTTCTCTCATTCTCTCTCTCTCTCTCTCTCTCTCTCTCTCTCTCTCTCTCTTTATCTATCTATCTCTCTCTCTGCTCCTCCCTCCTCCTCTCTCCCGTAATGGTCCCCTTGTTGTCTCCCTCTGTCTTTCCTGCTTCATTATTTGTCCTTTCTCCCTGGCTAAAAATACTTGCTGCCCTGTCACTATAACAGATCACCTCAGAGGAAATTTGTGGACAATGTTTGATACAACAGTGACCCCCACACACACACACACACACACACACATACACACACACACATGCCATGAGCCTTGGATCATAATGGTGACTGTGGATTAGTATTTGCTGTGGGCTGATATATATAAAGGGTGTTTGTGTGCGTGTTAAACAAACAGGTGCAGTAACCTCATGAGGCTGACGGAGTTGTTGGAGGGTTGACAGTCTAGGTGCAATAGTTACATTAGGTCACAGCAGTCAGAGAGATGGGATAACAGATACTATCTCACTTACACACACAGACAGGGTTGCACCTGTGCTTTGCTGTTCAAAATAACAGTAATATATTGTGTGAGAGAACCACTGAGTGGTGTGGTGCAGACAAAGAAAATATGTGCGAGCAAATGTCCACAAGGCTTATGTGTGATAATGTTGTTTTTTTATGCAGGAGAGAGGAAGAGAAAGAGAGAGTGCAAAAAAGAGCGGGGTTGACACTCTTGTGACTCGTAAGAAAATTAAATAAACAACAACTTCTCACTCCTGCTTTCACACATGATGTGCAACTCAACCGAGTCTATCGGAGACGGCGTAAGGTGTCCCAGTTTAGTGCTTGGGAGAATTTTCCTTTATGTCTCCTGTTCCCATGGCAACTGAGTGGCGACCTGTGATGACCCCCGAGGACTGGAGAGGAACGGAGGTGAAGTTGTCATATAGCACAGGTGAGTGGACAGATATTGCATTCATCATTTCTTGCAGGTCACCCTACTGAGGTTGATAATCAGCCTTGGCAATACAGACATTTCTCTGTGGATCCTAATATTTTGGAACATGGCACATGAACATGTTGAACATGTGATCAGACCACATTTTTTATATTCATATGTTTTATTGGGTTTGTCATATGTAAAAGAATTTTGCATTCAGGGCAGCCTCTGTCTTTTTTATTTCTTTCTCCCCATCTGTGTGTGTGTGTGTGTGTGTGTGTGTGTGTGTGTGTGTGTGTGTGTGTGTGTGTGTGTGGTGTAAAAGCATGCACCACAACCCTGATACCTGTATTTCAACAGGCCCTGTTGTTTCATTATCAGAGTGACATTTGTGCAGTCCTGTGGAGCCATCTGGATGCGTCCCACACACATGTGAGAGAAACCAGCCTGGGTTTGGATCTGACTCACATCAAACAGCCTCTCTGCCCACACACACACACACACACACACACACACACACCAAATACTGACGGCACAAATAGAGCAGTTTCCATAAGGCAATATCTGACATTTAATGAAAAGTGAGGTGACACAGAGATTGATACATATTTTCCAACCAACACTTTGCATCTTCATAGTTAATCTTTCCATGCACAAAAATGGGGGGCTCATAATAAATCTGCCGCATATAAACCTATGGACAGCTGCAGAGAAAACACAGACAAAAGTGACCTCTCTCCTACCTCTAAGGTGTATGCATGCATGGGACAGCCCCACAACTAATGCAACTGAATGTATAAGTGCCACAGGTTGGAGTTGTGAAACTGCCTCTATGGCTCACTGGCACAGAAGAAGATGAAGATCATCTTGAGGTTATGGGCCGCTTCATTGTCTAGGAAAGTCCCAAAATGTATGCTTTACTCTTAGCTTCAGCAAGATAATAAAATCACTGAATGAGAAATAATATAGTATTGAAAGGAACAAGTAACAACAAATAAAAATGGCTAAAGAAGGTCCAATCAACCACAAGGATGGCAATGAAAAAAGCCATTTTTGTGTCAGTAGTTAATGGTTTTCTTAATTGTTGGAATCATTAGCAAATTTCCTGAGAAAACCTGTGGTCTAGTGTGTGTAACATATACTGTAGTTACAAAGACTGGGACAGACAAAAGGCCAATGTAACTCAATCACAGAAGAGATGTGAAGACTGGGTTAATCATACAATGCTGCATCTGGACCAATTTTATTTCCTGGTTTCGGAACAAGCTGTAACATACTGAGGGGACGCTATGACTGTTGCTCGACATTTTGTGAAAAGACCCAATGCAGTTTCGCTATGACTGTCAGCGCAGTGAACCATAGAGAAGCACAAGTGCACACACATGTGAACCAAGGGACTACAAAGATAGCATACTGAGTTATTATCAAATAAATGCTATTGGTGTGGTGTGAAAGGTGCATGCACACAGAATTCTGGGCCTCAAGAGTCCATTTCCTTAGTAGCTCTGTGCTTGACATGCTAAAGCTCAGCTGCATGCAAGGTAGGCCTTGCTCTATCCCCTTCATCTCACTCTCTATCTCCTCCTACCTTCTCTCATCTATAATTGATTGCTCCCACTGTACCAACTTCATTTGCTGGCTGTGAATAATGAATGAGACACAGAGTGGAGGCGCTTTTTCTTCTCTGCTGGTTTGATACCCGATTAGTCGTTTACAGTGTATCTGTGCTATCCGTGACCAGGCCTGGGGTTCCCAACGTGTGCCACCGAGTGAAGAAACGCGGCCAAATAAGGCTGCTCTGTCACAGGGAGAAAAGGCTTAAAAAAAGTGGAATCAATTCCGGTGATTAGCATTATTTAAGACCAAGAAACAAGCATAATGTATAACTCAGCAACAGGCATGTGCTAAAGCGACAAGCATGTTGTTTTTAATACATGGTTGAAGCATGTGAGGCGGATGGGTTGTTACATGGAAATAAGAACCGGGGACTTGGGGCGAGTGTATAATTCCCATTATAGCAATCTCACACTCTGTAAGCATCTTCACACACAGACACATGGGTGCACATGCTACATACTGTACCATGCACACATTCACACACTTTCCAATATACACATTCAAACCCACATGCACAGAGACAAACTGTTCTCTGCCGCAGTGAGATGTGCTCTTTTGAGGTGCATGCCATGTGATGCACATTCCGCTTACCTACTCTACACAGCTCAATGGACTTTCAACCTGTGTCCAACGCTGTCTCACTCACTCACATTCAACTCACACTTAACCAGGATTATTAATAGTGCGTTTCACTTCCACAATGAGCTGGAGAAGTGCAAGCAAAGCAATTCAGAACTCTGGATCCAAATATGACTTGCTGTTTTTCTTTTCTTTTTTTGGGGTGAGGTGTGTGTGTGTGTGTGTGTGTGTGTGTGTGTGTGTGTGTGTGTGTGTGTGTGTGTGTGTGTGTGTGTGTGTGTGTGTGTGGGGGTAAAGTTACATCCATAGACATATGAAGAGTAGACGCCGCATCGAACGCTACTGCCTACTGGCGCTGACGAGCCGTGGGGCCGCCATCTTGGACCGGTCACCCGCTCCACTCAGTGTAATGTGTTTGCCAGGTGCAATGAGCTGTCAGCGTGTTTAATTAATCACCCTCACTGAATAACGAACTGATTTTCAAACGTTTTTTTTTGCTGCAAAGGTCATACATGTAGCTATGATACAGGACAGGTTAGGCGTATTTTAATATTCATAGTGTGCTTAACAGTAAGAATATTCTGATATGATATAAAGTCACCAG
This sequence comes from Percina caprodes, assembly GCA_013375575.1. Taxonomy (NCBI): domain Eukaryota; kingdom Metazoa; phylum Chordata; class Actinopteri; order Perciformes; family Percidae; genus Percina; species Percina caprodes. The sequence goes on from JABXJD010000162.1 coordinate 867,424, forward strand.
ACGTCTGAGTTCAAAACTGGGAACATAATCCCCAAAAAGGGAGAAAAACTGGGACATTTCCAGTTTGACTATCAATCTGATTGAAAAACCTAATGTTGTGTCTTTAAAAACAGAACAGGGACAGAGGTAGTTTTTTTTCTGTATTTAGCCAGGGACAGACAACCACAAACGGGGACTGTCCCCCTGAATCCGAGGACGTCTGGTCACCCTAGACCTTAGAGCCTAGACCAGACGTCCCCGGCGTACCTATCATTTGTAAATGATAGGTATTTGCAAAATACCCCTACATCACATATGTGATGTAGGCTAAAGTTATTTTGCAAATCACACATTATAAATATGATAGGGAAGAAGAAACAGATAGTGGCTGTAAAGTCAGATATTTAAGTTCAAGAAACTTTATAGAGATTATATTATTAGAGTCTATTTGAAGCTTTTTATATTTGTCTCTCTCTCTGTCACACACACACACACACACACACACTGTACTACCACATTGTTCTGCATCAATCGCCTCCCAGACCTTGACATTTAGCAGCCCCACTCCCAACACACACAGACACACACACACTAGGGTTGCACAATATTGACAAAATGTGATATGCAATATTGATATGAATACATATATTTTTAAACATATGTAAAATTACAAAATAGATTCATAACAAATTAAACAAGTTTTCTTACAGCAAAAGGTTTATTTCAACTGAAAGTCATATTGGACTGGTCCAACATATATAATATGAATATGAATAAATAACTAAGGACCATGTCTACAGAACAGGACGTGTTCTACTGGTTGGACAGTATCAAATATATAAATAAAGTTAACAGGACAGCTCCACAAAATAAACTAAATATTGCAGACTTATTGCAACTTTCGATATATTTGATAAATGACCAGTTGTCTCAGCTCTTATTACATAAGTATTTGGACAGATACACCTCTTTTATGTTGTGTTGACTCTGTACTCAAGCACATTGCTATTGAAATGGCTATAAAAGTAACATGCAAGTCTTATCAAACAAAACCCCAACTAAACCAGAGACAAGCCGAATGTAAAACATAAGCATACATTAGTGCTGCTTTTGGACCCCCAGAATAATGTTTAGGTCATACTCATATAACGATCTGCTGTGTAACGATATTGCGTTGATATATCTTGCACCCCTTGCGTACCAGTACTTGTTTAAAATAGCAGTATGAAATGAAAAATGGCAGTTTTTATTTAAACTGCACATTTACTTGGTTGAATCTCCCTTGAAAACTTGCCAAACTTAACTTATGTAGCAATTTTCAAAACACAGATACAAAATACTTTACAGAACCCAGAGTGAAAGAGATAAGCTAAAGAAAAAATCTGCTGATTTGAGCAGGAATATGCTGCACAGTGCTCTGGCATCTTGTATCTTCTGCTGCTAAGTAACAAGTATGACCGGTCCAAGATGGCGGCTGGATTTCTCGCGCTCAGCAGCCAATGCGGCGTCTACTCTTTATATGAATATGGTTACATCAACCAGAGAGCCAAAACGGCGCTTCACACTTCCTGAAAGAGCTAACATGAGTGGCATGGCACTTTTTGCAACCTGATGATGCTGATGATGTGGAGGAGGAAGATGGCAGTGAGGAGAAGGTGGAGGTTGGGAATGAGGATGACATCTATGGTGATTCTACCTTCAGCTTCATCTCAAGTGAACTGCTTAAATGTCTGAAAAGCGCCAACATCCTTTTATTTCCATTTGCATCTTTCATTCTACTCCTCCCGCTGTCACCTCCGCTCTTCTGTCTGCCTTCTTCAATGGCCACACATCTACACAGTGAAAGAGACAACCCTAACACAGAGAGACCCTGAGTGTCTGTCTGAACCTTATAGAGTCAAACACTGTCTGAGTCTGAATATGTCTTGATCTGCAGAGGTAGATACACAGAAGCAGTTATAAAGAGAGGCAGAGGACAGGTTGCGAGAGAAAAGACTAAGAACACAAGAGAGTGTGAGTGCGTGAGAAAGAGAGATGTACTGTAGGGAGCTGGAGGGAGAAAGTAAGAGAGAGACGAAGGGAGAATAGATGAGCATGAGAGTGTGTGAGTGAGATAAATGGAGACAGAGCGAGCAGGAGGAGGGGGAGAGTGTAAACAGCAGAAGGTTCACTGGGTTCAGTGTGCAGTAGAGGAGCTAAAAGATGGGCATCAGAACTCGATGCCCAGGGGGCTGGATAGTGGTGCGTGACTCACATACTCATGCATATATTCAGGCGGACACACACACACACACACACACAGACACATGCACGCACGCACGCACGCGCACACATTCATATTGTATTTTATTTTCAAACATGAACTATTACACAAACCCCGGGGAAACAGAAATAATAGAGTCTTTTGCAGAGTGTGTGACACATTGTCACCCTTTTCAAATTTGTATTATAGTTACCACCCAAAAATCCTCTTACAAGTTCTCATTAGTATGTTGATAAATATTTTCAAGGAAATTGCTTCATGGTAGCATTCAAAGATTTAATCACTGTTACATAAGTATAACAAAATACCTTTTTACAATGAAATATGCTGTGGTTTTTGTTGTGTAGAATCACGAAATACATAATATCACACACACATGATCTGACATTTTCACAGATGAAACACAAAATCTAGTTGACCTTTATATGTACAGGTCACCTTTACTGTGCGGTTTGCTTTTTCTTTATCTGACAATGACTAATATCCAAAAGAAAATACTTCACTGCAAGTTCACTGCTGTGTATCAATGGCATGGCGTATCACAGCTAAGCATGACAACAAGTCAAACCGATACTGTGAGTCCCCCAGTTTAAGCAGCCTGTTTTCTCCACATGAGTCACTAGATCTCATTTAGACACTAAAAAAAACACTGCACACACTTGCAAAACTGACATTACAAAACATCATGTTAACCCAAATGTGCACTTTTTCACAGTTCGTCCACAGAATTGCATAACACAATTAAGGAGTTGTGACTATTTCAAATTTCAGAGCGTAATGAATGAACTACAACATACATAGCCAGACAGAGCAGACAGACGACACACATAACTGAGACATGACATGTTTTACTTAGCTCGGAGCTGTCAGAATATTTGAATGACATAACAGGTACACATGTTACATATACTGTAACAGAGAGAATTGAATGTGGTGGTTGTGGCATAAAGCATTGCTGCTTGTCACTCGATGATGTTACATTCAGTACAAAGTGTGGCAAGGCAAAGCTCTGTTTCACGCAAAAGGTTATACATCTCACAGCCGAAGCAAGCATCCTCACAACTTTCTTGTCTCAGAATTGCTAATTAACACCTTGACAGAGCTATGTGCTCCATTCTCTGAGAACAAAGGCATTTCTACTGTCGCCTCTCCATCCTGCCACACTTAGCAAACAGCACCTATATACTCCATATACTGGAGGCTTAGAGCCACCAGTTGGAACACTGGCAGGCAGGTGTGCACATTCATGCATTTGGCACTTGAATGTCTGTTGCCATGGTGACCCCCAGAATATCCCCATACAGCACAATGTGATATTTTTAATATAGTTTGACTGCTTTGACTTCTCTGTCTGGTACGGCTGTGAAGATGTGAAGTAAAGATGGGAACTTTGTTTTGTCAGTGAGGCTTAGCTGTGTGTTGTTTACCAGACAAAATCCAGCAGCTTACTGTGTATTGCTTAACTAAAGTGTAACATGAAGGCAAAAGGAATACATACTATAGTGACCATGACTAGTGTGTTTGTGTAGATGTGAATACGTGTGTGTGTGTGTGTGTGTGTGTGTGTGTGTGTGTGTGTGTGTGTGTGTGTGTGTGAGTCGGTCCTTATGTGCGTATGCATGCGCAAATGTGTATATTTACCACAGTATGACTCACAAGCCACATCAGAGACTATGCTGCAGAAAATTGAGACAACACAGTTTCAAAGAGGAAGCCAGCACTGATAGAGCTGAAAGAGCAACAGACGCACACACATGCACACACATGCACACACACTCATGCACAACTAAACAATAACACTGGAAATCCCCTTTTGTTCACCTGAATGAATTAAACCAGGGCGTATCTGAAACCTGAAATACACAATTGACATGCGATTATGACTGTGTTTCATTTCCCAAAAATACATCTTATCAAAAGCACACACTTGATCTGTTAACCAAAAGTCCAAGTAACAACACATCTGGAAAATACTTGGGCTTCTTAATATAGACACCACGTATTAATGATTCTTATTTATGGCATTGCACTTAAGGAAAAGGCAAAAAAAGTGTTTGTTGAGGGAATCCTTGTTCTTGTGTAGTTAAGGACACAGAAGGTGCTCCTTTAGTGTGATCTTAGGTGTAATACACAAACTTCACCAGCAGATGCCAATATTGATTCACAAATGAGGTTAAGATGAGGAATCTTTGTACTCAGTGGTGTTGGCTTATGGTGATAGTCAATAGTCATGTGAGTTTATAGTTGAGCACAGAATGGAAGTAGAGCAGGCCATGAATCATTTCACTTTATATATCTTGATCTCCTTACGTAGGCAGCAATGAGATATCCATAACATTAGTGGTTAGACTGGAGAAGCCTTTACCAGCTGAAGTGTGATGTAACTAGCTGTTAGAAGCCTCTTATTATGGGAAGGGGGAGTCAGGACCTGCAAGACTCCATGCTGCTAAGTGCCTATTAACGCCCCATGTGTGTGACAGTTACAGTGTGTGTTTGCATAGGAATATATGCTGTGTTTATGTGTGTGTGTGTGTGTGTGTGTGTGTGTGTGTGTGTGTGTGTGTGTGTGTGTGTGATTAATTACATGTTAGTCCATCCTTATGCTGTTCTTCACAAACCTTCACAAAACCTCAAAGGCAACAATAACAATTGTTTTGATGGAAGTTTTGAATATTTTTATATGAAAAAATGAAAAATTGTCTGCAAACTAACTTAATGGTACAGAAGATCATAGGTGGAAATTCCAGCGACAGAGAGACCTTTTGCTGCTATTAATACATAATTAATGACATATTTCTAACAAGCCATGATCCCCACTGTAGATGTTATCAAGTCATTAAAGGCAATGGGTTTCTCACCTTTTAATTAGCTGTCAAGTCTGCAGATGTAAATGTTAACAAGTTATGTGGATGCTCTGCTGCTCTTTTCCTGAAGGTAAGTGCTTAGGCTGTCCACTAGACAGGTCCTCCAAATTAATTAAATGCTAGATAAAAAAAAGACAAACGAGAATTTACACCAGCAAGTGGATTTTCCAAAACCTGGGATCTCGTAATGTATTAATGACTTATTTTAATCCTTTAATCAATAATATGTGATTTGTAAACAGTAAACAGTCATGATTTTACACATCAATCAGTTTACCCATCATGGAGAATACTACGCAGCCTGTGAAAATAGATATATAATGTCTTTTGTGGCTTTGAAAGAGGTGAATTATGGAAAGTATAGGATCTAGTGTTTGTAGCTGAGGTAGCGGTGTGTTTCTACGGTTGGCAATGTTGTTCAGTCCATCCACCACTTTGGTCCAGGTTGAAATGTCTTAAAAACTATTGGATGGATTGACATAGGCATTCAGGATAAATCTTACTGGGATTAATAGATGAATCTGAGTAAAACAACTTTTAAACGTACACATGTTCCACCAAGACAAGTTCCTGAGGCTACTTTGCAGAGGCATGAAGATTGTGATTGGGCATGTTTTTCTCCCATCCTGGAATGCTGTGTGGACTAGCCAGACCCTCCTCTGCAGCACAGTAGAGTAAGGTCTGGCAACATGAGACTATAGTATACCTAATAAGAAAATGGTCCAGTAAAGAGTAAAGTTAAAGAAATAATAGAAAAAATGCATACTCAAACACAGATAAGCAATCAGTTACTTTAATTTTACATGAGATGATGTAACACAACATCCACTGGAGGTGGAAGTGGAAGTGGAGGATTGCACTCGTTGCCTGCAACGACAGCTGAACAGCAAAGAGAGAAACAGATTATTTAAAGCAGTATTGCCATTTGTGTACAATTCTGAATAGTTTAGCAGGAAGGTGACCACCTCCAACAGCTGTTTCAAGTTAGGTAGAGCAGAGTTAGGTCTTCCTGAAAGGATTTACACTGAGATACATTTTAATCAGGAGAGACTAGTTGCAGATATGCAACAGTTATACACAGCATGATAAAATGTACATTTATTTAGATAACAGCTGATTTGATTAAGGAGTGCATTGATTAAAAGTTAGGTCTTCCTGAAAGAATTTACGCTGAGCTACATTACATAGATTTTATTACATATTGCACTGTGAGAATCAGTCATGTACATTTCTTTGTAATTATGCTGAGATATTTATTATTATGCAGTACCTCTTGTCTTATCACATTTTACTTCTAAAGCTTTCATCCTACAAGAAAGTAAATAAATATATACATAAAAGTTGAATCATGAGGGGTTTAATCCTGGTACAGTCCTTAATAATATATAAAAAGCCTATTCACTTTCTGATCTTGTTGACCCCTTTGTTGTCACCAGTTGGTACAGGCCACAATACCGTTGCCCACTATCATTCTCCCCCTTTCCTAAGCAGCACAGCTCTTTACAATCCTACTGAGCCTGTCTGACAGAGAGAGCAAGACAGTGTGTGTGTATGTGTGTGTGTGTGTGTGTGTGTGTGTGTGTGTGTGTGTGTGTGTGTGTGTGCGTGTATGTGTGAGAGAGAGCAGAGAGGCAGCCAAGATGAGAGTGTGAAGCAGTGAGAGGGAAAACCTAGAAAAAAACAGCAAAGGCGATCAGAAAGGGGAGGAGGGCAGCAAATACAGCAAAAAGGAATAGCAGAGTAGATAGTCTTTGATAGTCCTGGTGCCAAAGTCAAGAGATACAATGACTAGATGACCAGCCACTATACACACCAGCATCCTGTAATGGAGCCTTGACAGGAGGGAGCAAGAAAAATACACACACACTTAAAGGCAAAACACTCTCTTCAACCAGTCCCACATCTACTGGATCATGTCGTCTACTGGGTCAACAAACCACAACAAACGTCTGGCATGTAAGTAACCAACAGTGTATGAGTTAACAGAAATGTGGCTGAAGAGAAAGTGGTACAAAACAGACTTGCAGCATTGTAGAGTTTATTGTAACTTATGTGTATTGTATTGTATAGGGATTTACTCTGCAATGTTATTGCATGTAACACTAAATGTGCTCTTTTTTTCAATCTGGGCAAGTATTTACTACATTTCTTTACACAGTACAGTCCCTTTGGATGAGTTTGCATATGGGGCGGCAAGGGAAATGTCATTATAAAATTGTACAAAGGGTATTAATTCACTACTGGTTCAGCTCTATAAATCCAGAACTGTTCATTAGAGATGTTTAATTCAGCATTAGATAGCTCTTTGATAGGATAACAGATCAATATTAGCTGTATCTTATGTTACATACAGTGTGTATATAACTGCATGTCTGTTACATAATTTCTTCTTCTGGGTTATGTTAATGAATACTGTTCTCCAAGGATTCATTATATTATTACTCACAGAAAAAAACACTGAATTACACATTGCAGTTTATCCTTTTTCTTCTCGCTCCAGCCTTGAAACAAGCCTTATTAGCAGCTACTGTTAAGATCTAATTTCCCAAAGTAATAGGTATAGCCATAGGCCTTCTCTTTTTAACTAAATTAGCTTGACAGCCTTAATGCTGGTGCAACACTGTTCATGCAGATGAGGTTTAATCAAAGTGAAGGGATAACAACTACTTCTTAGACTCTGACTAAGCTACAGGAAGATGGTCTTTATATAGAAGGGACTACAAGGAAGACAGGCTAACTGCTACCTGCTTGCCAGAGAAACATTGTCTTGCTTTCTAATTGAACACATTACCTCACAAGAGGTGTTTCTTTGTGTTTAAGTGTCAATATAATAAGCGTTATTTTCCCGTATACCTGCTGCATGAATGAGTTTCTGTGTGGGGATGCCTGTGAGTGTTTCTTAATGTTTACAGACTAAAGACAGAGCGCTATGAGCTATTGAAAGCCCTGTCATGACTGACCTAAATCAGGAAAAGTGAGCATTGTTGGAGGTCATTTTTGCATTTAGCCCTGAGCGAAGTGCCTTAATGGCTTTGGGAATTGACCTGGGAATGGCTTGGGAATACACAATCGGATCAGACACTTACGGAGCAGGTTGTCAGACACGGTTCAAGATACAATCACAGCACTGGGATCATAGGAACCTGAAGATGAGAGTAAAGTTATGATGTAGTCTTTATTTAAATAATGTGTTCATGTAAAGTATTTGTTGGTAGAGCTTCCTGCAGTATGACGTAGTATGATGACGGTGGGTGTAGCAGAAAGAGGTGGTATCATAAATGAGCTGTCTGGATTCACTTTCTACTACACGGCTGTGTGTTTATGGATGTGTTGTGTGTGTGGGTGGTGAGGGGAGTGGGGAAGCATGGCGGGGGGAGGTGGCTGTTGTGGTGCAATGATCTCACTCATAAATGATTTATGCTTGATGGATTGCTGTGGCCATGAGGCCAGCATAGGAGAGTGATTGGCTCGGTAAATAATAACAATACCAAAAAATTATGTGGCTGTATACTGCTGAGAGTCGGGTGACACCATCATCGGCCCCCAGGGGAATAAGAAGCTGCATTATAGGAGGCGTGGAGTTTGAGATAGATGGGCTGTCAAATGTGACTGGCCAAGCAGTGCAACTGCCTTAGTAGCTCTCTCTCTCACACACAAACAATCACAAACACTCTGTATCTGTTCACCAAAAACAGAAAGATGATCATGGGATTTCTTTCCATTTGCCACAGGGGGACTGAAAGCTTGCACCATGTGACTCTTTGGTTCAATGGAAACATTTGTTCCCTGCTTTGCAGTTCCCGGGTCTCTTGATATATCGTATGATTGCACCATTAGACTACCACAGAGCTGCTAATGATGCATGTTTTTAGAGTTGTTAATGTTTTCATCATAGAAAAGATGCTGATAAGGTTGCCAGAAAGAAGACAACAGAGAGAAACATCCATGCTGGGGCAAAGAATTATTGGGAGCAGAGCAGTGGAAGTTGCTAAAGGATCAGACCATGGAAGACTAATCAGAAGAATGAAAAAAATCATGTGCTTCAGCTAAACTGTCACCTCTGGCCCTGGACCACCCACTGCTACATCTTGTGTTAGATTCCTAGACATAAAGAAGTACTGATGATCTGATCAACAGCAATATGAGAGGGAAAAATGTTTGAAGGAGAAATAATTAGGATGGTTGAAGAAATGTGGACAACAAAGAGGATAAAGAAACAAGAAAAAATAAAGTTGTTTTTTTTTGCAGTTCTAAAGCCAATAAAATTCCTTCTATTCAGTGTGTGTTTCTCTTGACACACAACAAATGCACAAAATGCATGGCGTCACTGAACCCTTGTTTTTTGTCAGTATGAGACTTAGCTGAGGCAAGCATACCCGGTAAAGCTCTTTGCCTCAAATCACTGACACTACAGCTACTTTATACCGGGAATAATGCACAGCAGGCTCAGGTTGCATAACACCAGATTCTGTTTTCTTTGACAAACTCCCTTTTTTCTTCCTTCCTTCCTTCCTTCCTTTCCTACAAACTCAGCCAACACATCCTACATGCAAGTTCACACAAACTAAACGGTAAACTGCATAATCACGCACTACAATTCAGTAGGAGTCCAGTGTTGTGCAGTTAAAGGATTGCACCAGCATTATGTAAGAGTAAGCCCTAGGTAATTATGGTTCAATGTGGGCTGAGATGGAGCAGGGAGTTCTGGGTAGGGGCTATAGGTCCTGTGACAGATCACAGGACCACATGGAATTTTAGACGGCCACTCTTACAATACTGTAAAGCTTAACACCATTAGTAGTCTTTCTGTTTGAAGCCAGAGTGAAGTCTTTTAACTTATGTGTTTTCCCAAATAGTGGCGTGAGATGAACAAACAGGAGTATTTATGATGAATGAGCCCTAAGAAAATCTGTTGAAATGTGACTTATATAAATGTCGTTGGTCATAATGTTAGGTAAAAATAAGTGTCGGTATATGCAGCCTTTTTCTGTCTGCAGCCACCACTCTGTCTTACTTAATGTCCCACCCACAGCACAATCTGATTGGTTGCACGTCAAGAGTACAGTAGTCTATATACACAACTTTCCACTTCCGGGATTGCGGGAAATCCGCCAGATACATGTCTTTTCGGCTGTTGTCCGTGTAAGTTTTCTCTCGCACAACTAAAATAACTGTTCCACCAAAACAAGTTCCTTACCGAGACTATTTTTGCAGCGGCACCATGACTCTGTGCAGAGCTTAGCGCCACCCATGACAATTGTGATTGGTTTAAAGAAATATGTCAATAAACCAGAGCACATTTTTTTCTATTGCTGTGTGGTCTAGCCAGACCGTCCTCTGCAGAGCTGTGAAGGAAGGTCTGGCAATGCGTGACTAAGCGCATAGGAGTCTCACTTTGCCAGGCATACAGTCTCTCCACAGTGCTGTGGAGTAAGGTCTGGCTACACATACATTCTGGGATAGGAGGAAAAAAACACTCTTTTTAAACCCATCAATTGTCTTGGGAGGGGCTAAGCTCCTCACGCAGCGACGATGGCTCTGCAAAATAGTCTTGGGAAGAAACTTGTTTGGTGGAATATTTGTATCCCGATAAAAGAAAGTGACACATATAATATTAAATGAAGTTAACTGTTAACACAATACAGTAACAAGCTATTATAATTAGCTGGATACATGGTTAAACATAACATTCTTACCGTTGTATCACTGTGTGTATTTTGTAAATAGTAATCCTCATGAATCTGTTCCAAAACTTCCCATTTAGATGGTAAATGTTATAATTATATTCCTTGTAAATCTTTGCAATAATTCCAGGAAAAAAACAAGCAGGGCTGCTTTGCTGCACGATCCAAATTTTCTTCAAAACTTGCCATTTTCACTGTATAGCTTGTTAGCTCAAAGTTTGTTGTTGTTTCCTGAAGCGAACCGGGTTTGAGAACGGCAACACAAAGAGCGGAAGGTTAGGAAATCAGGCAATTATCCTAAAAATGTACTTCCGTTGATCCAGACTAAAATCAAACCGAGTAATGGCCAATCAGCACGACTAAAGGCTGCTGTACCTCTGACGGTCAAAGCTGCTCCACTGAGCGAGCGCAGAACAAAGGCAGAAGATACTACTGATGTTGCAACAAATATCACAATCTTCTAAGCTGAAGTTGCTAACACACCTAGTGTTTCCGCTGGTACAAGGAGTAACAAAACAAATTTCAGGGGCAGCCACTATCTCTGAGCTATATAACTCGGACCAGCCAATGCACATTCTACCTGCATTGGACCTGTTCAAAGCCTCCAGTCTGCAGTCAAGTTTGTGCATGTGATAAACTGATGAACCAGAGAACTGTAATTGTTATTTTGCTTCATGATCAAAGAAAGTCTTTGTATCCCTTGCACTTACTATACGTCTCATCTATTTCGTAGAGCCTGCCGCAGACTATAATGAAACAGAAAACACAGCCTTGTATCCATCAGTCACCCAGGCTTCAACTGAAGTAAAAAATGGAATAGTCTCAGAGGTCGGTGCTGATGTTCCTGCTCCATAAGTTTAGGACCATGTGATGATGCTATGGTGAAACATCAATATGTCTTTTGGGGAGAAGGTGCAGGTTCAGCACAGAAGCCTTTAGTCCTTAGAGTACACCTTCACACTGTGATGGAGTTGTGGTCCCTGGACTGAGACTCTAATTCCTGGATCCTGTTCTGCAGTGGTAAGGGTAACAACATTGCTACTGTGTCACAGGGTAACTATAGAGCAGAATGAGTTTGAGATGTAAGACACTGCCAGGGCCACGTTTTGCACATAGCAGTCATATTAAATTATTAATCATATGGTTTTCTTTTTCAAATAACATTGTTTTTACTGTCCATCAGTGATTGTAACAAAGCCATGATGTGTTTTAGTGCAGTGTCAGCAGTCATAGACACACAATACATCTGGTAAATCAGTGGAACCAGCAGATTTGAAACATTCTACCTCCTCTCCTTCTCCTCTCCTATTTTATTCTTCCTCTTTTATAAGCTCTCTCAATATCAAGCCATTGCAGCCATTCTCTGTTCCTTGACCCACCTACAATAAACCCTTTCCATGTGAGCTGTATACTGTATGTATTTAGTGGCCTATAAGGTTAAAGCAGCCTAAAATCTAAATGGGTTACCTCGTTTAACACAGAGACTGTTTCATCAGACTTTGTGATCACTCTTACATAAACTTGCACAAACATCACTGTCACCCATTTGCTGGCAGCCAGTGTTCATAAGTTCATTATTCATTATGCAACTATTTCTCATTTTCATTACAATTAGTTGTTTTGTTTTTAAACTTTGGACTGCATTTGAGAGACTTAAACAAGAGACTTATGTACAATTGAAAGTGGAAAAATACTTTACTTGAGAAGCTAAACAGCCACATAAGCATCGTTGGCGGTTAATAACCTCTGTCAAAAGCAAGGGATTCCCTCTCAGAGGCTGTGAACACCATCTGGGTCTCACACCCTAATTTGCGTGGACCTCCTACGCCTTCCACAGCAGGGTGGTAGAAAACTAAGAGGTTATCTGGATGAGTCAGCCTTTTTACATACATGTTTTTCTCCCACGCTGGGACAGACAGATGGAGGCATGCAGAGGAGCTTGTGCGTGGGTTGGGCATGTCAAATGGCAACTTGAGTAGCAAAATTTGATTTTTAGAGAAAGAGACAAAGAGACTGATGAAAAGAGAGAGAGAGAAACCCATAAGGCCAGCCTGCAAAGCTGTGCAGTTTCGTCATTGTAGGCCTCGTCAATGCTGTATCAGCCTGTACACTGTAAACCCAGATTTAGTTGCAATTAATCTTTTTTGTGGTCACTACTTAAAGTTTTGTTAAAAAACATCCTGTATTCATTACTAGATCGCATTCGTTGTTTGCAATAATCCGCTTGCACAGATCTTATTCAGTAGAGATAACTAAGGATGTAAAGTTTCTGTTTGGGAGGGGTGGGGTAATTTGAACTGAAAAATATAGGTTCTAATTGTTTTTTTGTCCTGGTTATAGTGTATTTTAATAATGTTCTGTTACTGTTTTTGGTGTGGTTTTAATTTCGTATGGTTGATTTAATGTTCATGTTTTCTACATTTATTGTTGCACCATGACCATGACCCAGGTGGGGATGAATGGCGTCTGGGCAGCGGCAACAGTCAGATTTTGTACACTATGAATCTAGTAATACAGTTTACCGAATGAAAAGATCCATACATTGCGATTCATTGAAAACTTACTATGTCCTCTGTGTAATATTTCCCCTTGTCTTCGAACAAATGTATTGAATACGTAGGCCATGGAACTATACTTTTATAAAGGAAAACTGGCAGTATACTTCTGAGCAACGTTTTTGTTAGTGCTGAGTAGCCAAATGTTTCACATTTGTTATTTTTCCTTGCATGTTTAAAGCTATAGTGTGTAGTTTCTGCCCCCATGAGGAATACTAAGTAATGAGAAAAAAACTTTCAGTGCATCCACATGAAACAAGCCTTCCGTGATTGTGCACCTACTAATGTAAACTTGATTTGTCTTCTGCATCAACTTACCGCTCTGTGTTAATACAACTTTGTAGTTTGGTGGAGGAACTAAACGGTTTTAGGCAACAGGTTTCCATGCAAATTTCTAGTAAAGTCAACTAATTTGGGATAATAGTGTAGTAACTGGTTTATTTGTCTCAAACAGCCTACTGCTACTAAATAGTCAAAATCTTTTTGACTGAAGCAGAATTGGTTGCTTGTCTCCAGAACTGTAATGCAAAGTAGTGTTGCAATTAAGATAACATTTTCAAATATAACATGCAAAAAATTCCCCAATGTAGCTCAGGGTTTGATCTGATGCCACAAATACCAGTACCCACGGCAATAAGATAAACTCTGCATGTTTGACTATATCAACTTTTTCTATGTTTTGATATATTACTGACAATTCCATTATTTCTATTCACTACTGGTAAGCTTTATATCATTGACTCCATTCCCAACAGAAACATCACTGTGAACTGCAGAGTGGTTTCCTGCCTCCACAAAAGCTTGAATGACAGGAATAAAACGCAGTTGCTAGTGCATGAGAGTGGACACACACCCCTGCAGGGCTGCGGAAGAGGGACTGACAGATTGACAAGCATAGGTCTCCAGAGATGGGGCAGTTGACGAGGCAGGCTGGGTGACACAGACGTGTTTGTTTTCTAAAGAGGAAAAGTAGCACTCTGTAGAGGTCTGTAGTAAAGTAAGTGCAGTGAATGTTGTTACTGTGCATGCTGAATCCATCTGCCGGATGACAGGTAACCATGTTAGTCATGGAAGCTTGATACACATGTTACACACACTGGTTGGCAAAATGAGAATTAACTACACGCATGCATACGCAAAAGCAAGAATGCATAAGCACAGACTCGTGGAGTTTATGTGAACACGCAGTGCTGTCATACTCACACGCACGCACTTACACACACAAACAATAAATAAACTCCAGGAGCTGACACTTTGACTCATGTCAGCTCCTGGAGCCCAGTGGGAGAAGGCACAGTGTGTGCTGAGGAGGATGTAGCACGGTTACACAACCACAGCTGGTCAGCATGGCAGAGGTCGATTCTATAAAGTAGACCTAAGGACAGATGCTCTCTTGGTTTTATTATAATACGTCTGCATTGAAACAAAAAACATTATCCCAATGAAGTCACACGTTGGTACATAGCAAGGGAATCTTCAGCGATTTGGGAAGGTTTGCAACAGCAGACGTTTCCTTTTCTGTTCGGATTCTGCTCATAAGTCTGCAAACACCAAGAAAGGAGTAATTGCAGCTTAGAGATGGTGCTTGACAAAAGGGCATTTTGACAACACACATGCACGCACAAGCACACGCGCACGCACACACACACACACACACCGGACCAATGCCAACACCCTGCAGGGCCAATCAAAAGCCCCTCTGTCATAACACAACATTGTTTTGGCATACCAACCAACACCCATGCACCAGAGATACTACTGTATAAGTTGCAGTTAGATACATCTCCACTTACATACACATTTACATGATTTTGGCATAAGAGTTTATATATTTCTCCTTACTGTAATGTTAAAATGTGCAATTGGGAGCACTGTTGAGTTTTGGGCACACACAAATTATTACTTCAAAATATACCTAGTTGCTGCAGATATTCAATCAAATGTTTGGTTAATCACATAGCTAATGTTGTGCCATTCATACAAATCTCCATTTGTTGTAAATTGATTTTCAGACTGCATGTTTGTTTGATCATGACCACAAGAGGTCAGACTAATATTATGAAAGCAATTATTTTTGCCTTTAGAAGAGTCCCGGAGAGGGCTGACTGACAGGGGAAAGAAAGGAGAAGATTTAAAAAAAAGAAGAAATATTGCATGCATATGGCATCAGGTTACTCAAACAATTCATATGGCGATTATTTCTTTTCTTGTAGAAGACATTCTACAGTACATTAATGCTTAACTGCTAGTTTACAAATTAGCATATAACGTCATTTATTGAGGTCTGAGTTTTAAGGAGACATTATTTTTCACAATAAACTTATAAATCACTGGCAACATCTTAATAACTGATAATAGTCAGTTGAATGTATTCTTTAGATGAGTTATTGTTCCTTCTGTTGCTTGACAGGTAACTTGAATGTTTGGAGGTTTGGCAAATACAAAGAAAAAGCCTGCAGGTAACAATGGGATATGACAGGACATGAATCCACAAATCATTGCAAGCTTTGATAGATTTACTAAATACATTCCTGTAAGAGGCCGGGAACACGCCAAGAAAACCACAAACGGTTTAACAACCATTTGATCTTTATATAAAAAAATCCTTTGTTATGAATTATTTGTTATTGATACCAAGGCAATCTGTAAAAAGTGATTAAACTGAATGTTTTTTTAAATAATTTTTGGATGTGTCTTGTTTTGGGTGGTCAGCCGAGAAAGACAACTCTCAGCGGGTTTTGGACAATGAGTCTGCTCAGCACCTGAAGCTGAAGGAAAGACAGCGCTTTTTTGAAGAGGTCTACCAGCATGACGTGGACAACTACCTGCCCTCTGCTCACCTGCAGGTCGACTGCAGGAAACGTAAGTGACTGTCCAGTCTTGGAGGCATAAATACTTCCTGTGTTTCTGATTTTAAGTCAGGGTTGTCAAACTAATTTTCACTAAAGGCCACACTGGAAAAAGAGAATCACACCAAAGGCCAGACGTGTAGAGTTTATCGATGTGCTTTTGTTACTGCATGTCACTTTTTTAAAACATTTTGGTAGCTTTTTTCTTGTTTTTCTTCTGACTTTTTTGTGGCTTCCTCAGACATTTGTCACCTTTTTGTAAATTTGTTTATTTTTCTGACATTTTTGTACACGTTTTGTCGCATTTTTGTTGATATGAAACCCTACAAAATTCATCAAAAAAGGTCCTTAGCCAACATAGGATATTTCATATAACGATAACAATGTATATCACACAATATAGCATAGTTTCTGGTAATTCAATAAATAGTCTTTATAAAATGATCAGAAGTTAAAGCCTATTTTTGTATACTTCTGTGTGTAGTATGGGGTATTCTCTCATTTCATTAGCAACTTAATTGTAAAATGTTTTAGTTTTTTTGACATCACAATACAAACGATATAGAAAAGGAATTATACAATAAATATCTGGGATTGCGACGATGTATACTGTCATATAACTCAGCCCTAGTTTCAAAATGCATTCATAGCCTGTGTTTAATTGTCACTATTTATTACGATAATTTAAAAAGACCTGAACATTTACCAAAGATTCAGGTGTCAGTGACTCATTACCATTTAGCCATTTATGCATTGTCTATGTAACCTATTGTGCAAAGGGACATTTCCATTCATCTGTATATTTGTATGTTTATTTCTTTACCTGTCTGTTTATAACAAGGGTGTTCATATATTACTATTATTATTATAAATCTTGTTGTATTTTTCTATGTCTTGTAATACTTTTTGAATATTTTCTTATGTGTATTTGTCTTATTCTGATGTGTGTGAATTTGTCCTTTGAGCTGCTGTAACAAAGACATTTCCCCCGTATGGGATTAATAAAGTCTATCTTATTTTATATGCAGCCCCCATGGGAAGTATCTCTTCCATGGAGGTAAATGTGGATGTCCTGGAGCAAATGGACCTGATGGACTTCTCTGACCAGGAGGCCCTGGATGTGTTCCTCAACTCAGGCTCAGGAGCAGACGAGGGAGCGCTGGCATCTCCACTACCAGGTGCATTGGGCTGCAATCGACCTTCTGCCGCTGTACTTTCCTAAAGCCATCCCATTTTCACATGCACATTCCACATGCACATCAAACTTTATTTTCTTTTCTTTTTCTTTTTACATCAGGTGCATCCAAACACGGTTGTACATTTTGTTACTTAGACAGTTTGTGGTTATTTTGTATCGAAAAACTGCTCCAGAGACAAAATGCACAACACTGCTGTTCTGTAGTTTATCAGTGTGTAGGAATATGTAGAATTCTAAGTATACAGGGACATTTTAAGCAGCTTTCATGGGCTTAAATAAAATAAGTACCTTTTTTCATTCTTTGGAGGTAAAAAAGGTTCTGTAAGTTTTGTATGACATTGTAGGTGAAATGTATCATGATCACAATCTATCAACTTGTTTTACAATCTCTACATTTGTGCTTCAGCTTAACCATCTAATGGGGAAAAAAAAGATTTTTTATCTGATCTAGGTTTCCCACCTGCTTTCACTGTAAATCAGGAGAACCATATGCTATGATTTTTTTTATTTTGATAATTGTGTTTCTATCAAGAAATCCCCACATTGTTAATTTGTGGTTTGTCAAAACTCCACCTGAGGTGGGAAACCATGAAATATTCCATGTGCACCCTGCTGAAAAGAATAGCATTGACAGAACAGGTGCAGACTTGTCTAATAGTATCTGTTCACAGAGGGTGAGGACGAAGAAGAGGATGAGGAGGATGAAGATGCGGAGGTTGTGTACAGGGAGCGTGCACCTTTGATACGGCAAGATGAAGTTCAACGCGGCTCAAAGTCACGCATGTCCTCTACGTCATCGGGTTCCAGTGATACCAGCGGGGGTGGAGTGGACACACCCGTGATCCAGTCGGACGATGAAGAAGTCCATGTCGACACTCTGCTGCTAACCTCTGTTCCCCATACCAGGGATGAAGAAACAGAGGAGGAAGACGAGGAGGAAAGATGCCTTGCAACTAAATCTCCATAAAGACTGAATTTAACCCTCTTTAGACATATATAGAGTGGGTGAAAAGAGCCTGAGGTCTCTGTGTCTCATTTTCAATCCTTTCTTTAGGGGGAAACCTTAGCATGTTTGACCTGGCTGTGATTTTCTGCAACTTTTGAATGTTTTGAACGTTTCCCTGAGTACACTGGATTTTACATTACAACTTAAAATCTATTTTTCCTATTAAGTGTTTAACACTTTATAAAAAAAACAACGACAACATGAGTCATCCCATTCCAATGTATTTACATGTTCTGGCTGAGATACAAAATAATCAGTTTAAGATTCAGTGCCAGAGGGAAACCACCCTCCAGCAAGGATGCAGTTTTATCATCAATCTTCTTTTTTGTGTTTCAGAAGATCAACATGAGGCAGAAATCAGGTGAACAATAACCACCAAAAAGTTGAATTTCTTTGACAAAAGAATCTATCAGGAATCTATTGCCACGTGCATGTGCAAAATATTTACAGTATCATGAATGGAACTCTATTTGTAAATGCATGCATTTTGTTGTTTGTTAGTGACTACATTATGTAACTGCAGAGTGTTGCATTACTGTACTTAAAGTTACTCTTCTCCTCCACGTAAGGTGTGTAATTTCAGAGTTGGAATGTGTGTGGGTATATGTGAGTGCGTGTTTTTGTGTGTGAGAGTGTGTGTGTGTGTATGTGAGGGTGTGGATGTGGATGGTAAATATTACTATACATGAGGTATTCCCCTGGTGCTTCTTTCAAAGCAACCTTTTTACAGTGTTAATCATGACGTGTATCTCTTCCCCACTTAAACATCTTGCCATTAAATCAATAAAAATGAAACAAAGGTTAAAACCACAAAATTACTGTATGTCTGCCTGTGTTGTCTGTCTTCCAGTCATTGGCTTTCGGTTTCCTTCTGTGCTGTTTCTAAACTTCTTCTTTGACTACTACTGAGTATTCAATATTTAAATGTAACAGACGGAACGTTAAACATCAATCCAAACAATGCTTGCTGTATACTGTAAACTTAAACAATATTTTTTTTTACTTACTATACTCCTTCCCTTCTGTTCATACTGGATGTAAAGAGACATTTTACACTCACAGGTTCACTCCACATCACACATATCAGGAGCTGTTTATGAGTGCCCAACATTGTGTTTACCCATATCATAGTGTGCGTAGTGTGTGAGAATTTTTTTTTTTTCCTGAGATGCTTCTCTCCTCTCTGTACAGTTTTCTTGTTCCTCCAGTTTTACAAGTTTCACTGTAGTTTGCAGTACATGAACTTGTACACTGTTGTAAACTGACTGACAAAAAGGGAAAAAGAAAGCTTGACTCGAAAAATCTCAGTTGACTGAGTGGTCTCCAACTGATAATATGAATCTTTGTCTTTCATTGGGCAGCCCTAGGTCTCTGCCACATTTATGTGCCCTACATTATGGCAAGGACTGGTGTTGCTTGCGGCACTGTTTGCCTGTCCTGAAATGCTGACAAGCTACAAGACGCTGCATTATGCCCTACGAGGCCTGGTTTTTGTCATCGACTTTATGACACAAAACGTTTCTCTTGACTTTTCTCTTGGCTTAAAAAGAAAACTTATGAAAACTTATGAAGAAAGTTCTATAAACCAATTTCATCCATTGGCCTGCAACTGTAAATTGTAAGAACTGTGAATCTACCCAAGTCAAAACTTCCATTTAAAAGCATGATTAGGACGGAAGCGCCACTTTTAAGATTGCCTATTTTGTTTTCGGTCGAATGGCCTTTTGAATGGGAGTGCTAGGGGCCCTTCTATGATAGCATAAAAATGACTATTTTTAAAACATTAAGAAGGCTCAACACACCATGAAACTTTGCTCCAAGTATCAACACATGATTGCAAGCATTGAGAACATTGTTTGTGGACGCAGAGTTTACTCAAAAGAAAGGTTTTGAGCTCACTTAAGCAGATGGTTTTTCCGTTCTCCACTATCTTCAGTTAAAAAGAGTCTCAATGCTTGCGTTAATGTGTAGAGCCCCTTTGAGCAAAGTTTCATTTTATGTCGAGCTTTCTTAGTGTTTGAAAAATTGTGATTTTAATGCTATCATAAAAGTGCCCCTAGCACTCCCATTCAATAGGCCATTTGACCAAAAATGAAAATAGGTCAATCTTAAAAGGGGCACTTCCATCCTATTTATGCTTTTATAAAAAGGTTTGACCTGGGTTGATTCACAAAAAGACCCTAGGTTGCATTTTGGCGAGAGTTACGCTTTAACCTTAGTCTTGAGTCAAAAAATTAAATAATCATCATTGTCTTCATAAGAATGGACACATTTGCACTGTTTAGGCAGCCGAATCAACTTTGGATTGTGCAAAGTGGCAGAAAGACATGGTGTGTACTTGGTAAGACACATAAATGTAATTCACCCTAGACTACAATGATGGAACTTAACAAAGGCTTTCTTCAGCAGTGAGCAATCATCTTACAATGCAACAACAAAACAAAACAACAATTCTGCCATAAGCATTGCACGCAAGATTAACGAGCACAGTTGCTAATGGCATCTCATTGCGTGACAAACCATGGTTGCATTTAAAGGATATTAAATTTTATTATCTTCCCACACTGTCAGAAAACTGACTAGCTAAGCCTGTTTTAGTATCATATGTGAGGGATTTTTAGCTTTGTTTAGTTACGCATGAATGCTTCATAAATAAAAGGAGGTGGACTGTAAGAACTCTCTCTGGATGTTTCTGAAAACCCACCTGTAAAACTGTCAAACATTCCCTATGTCAGATCCGGATGTTTACCATCTGCCAGATATAATAAAACATGAAAGAATAAGTCTCACATCAAGGAACACCTAGCCCCTGTATGGATTGTTCACATGTTCATACATGGAGAGACTCCAAAATTTTACAATTAATGTTGCCTTTTGTGAGCTGGTCGCATTCATACCCTCATTATTTTGTTGTGTATAGTAAGTGATGTGCCATTAAGACACCACAAGAAAAAAACAAATGCAGACATATCTAGACCAAATGGCCCTTAGCCAGTATGTGTATGGGACTATGCATGTGGAAAAGAACAAACGTTACCAAAAGTATGCCACTGACAGCTGGTTCAATGAGTGTAAGAGTGACGTATACTCTGCCAGCGGGTTTAAACTGACTTTTCAGAGACTTTATCTAAAACTCAAAGGACCTATGAAATTGAACTACATTTGCATGTGATGCAGGCCAGACATAAATAAGACATGGTAACTTGAGCTGGAGGGAAGTACACCTGAGCCGATCTGTTTCTCAGCACAGCCAGAAAGTCCACATTATCGTATGAACCAAAACACTCTCTCACAAAACATATTTTACCAAATGAAGAGAATGCACAGATAAGTATAAATAAAGCACAACTCTCACTGGCCTTGTCCTACAGAAAAGTTGTATGTAAACAGACATGCATTTGACAGATCACATGACTACACGAATGAACAAGCCCTTTGTTAACTGCAAAGTCAATCAACCTGCTGCCTGCAGGCATTGTGGGCTGTCTTCTGGGCTCTCTTACACAAGCTACCTTTGACTTTTGGAGTACTCCCACAGAGGATATCACGCAGAGTGGACCAAGATGAAGAACATTTCCCTGCTTCTGTTGGTAGGCATGAAATTCTACGAATATCTACAGTTATAATTAGGCATCATGCTGTTTTAACAAGCAGATATTTAGTTAACATTTGAAAACAAAGTGAATGCTTAGTTATTTTTAGCACAAACTATTTGTAATGAGAGCTTGTGATTACTTGTTAACTTTTTTTTTAAAACAGCACGGAATCTCTCCATACTGTACATTTACCTTCTTTTTTAAGTACTTGGTTATGAAGCAGTTAAGTTCATGAGTACTTGGCTGTGTTTTTAAGTGAATCTTTTCTTCCTGGTGCTTAAATAAATTAACTATGGCATTCAAGTGTGCAGATGGGGAATACCTTTGTTTCTCTCTCGCGCTGAAAATACAAATACCCCTAAAAGCCATAGAAAATATTAATAAGTGTATTGACTCACATTATTAATTGATTTGTATTGTTTTGTTAAATATTTTTCCATTAATTTCTATAATTGCCTTCAGCCAAGAGCTGTTTGTAAGACTGATGAAAATCTAAATTAGTGTTATTTTTTCAGCGCTATTACTGTGATTATGTGCCATAGCCCACATGATGCCCTCCCGCTCTAAAACAAATTAAAAGTAATTAATTTAAAAAAAATTAAATAAATAAATAAAACATGCAGGTTAGATAAATAGGAAGCTCTATGTTGTACAGGTGAAGGTGTTTCTAAGTGTGTTTCCAATTTGATGGAAGAGCAACCTGACAGGGTGTGTACCCCACCTCCTGCCCAAATGCATGCTGGATGTCCATGAAACAGGATGAGTGGGTATAGAAAATGGATGTTTGTCGGGACCCTCTTTAAAAGCTGTTTTTCTGTTGTAGGTTGCACTAACAGCCCTCGCGGAGTCTCGACAAGACATGAGCCGTGCCAAGCGGGTAACTGCTTCATGCTTGGGAATGCAAATCAAAATGTTTGGATTAAAAAAGAAAGTTATGACAATTGTATGCTTGATCTGCATTCTGTTTTGACAGGAGATTTTGGTGCGTTCCAAAAGAAGGTGGGTTTTGTCTACGATTGAAATAGTAGAGGAAGATAAAGGGCCATTCCCCAAAAAAATTACAACGGTGAGAACATCATTTTGTAAAATAAATTACCAATCAGTGTGGCAGCTCAAAATCCTGGCTTGGTCAAACAATAACAGCTCAATGGTTTGTGTCTTGACACTAGATGTATAATGACAAGACAAATGAGGAGGGGCAAATCTACCGTCTCCATGTATCGGATAACATTGAGTCGCCAGTGTTCTCCATCAATGAAAGTAGCGGAGACGTCTATGTCCATAAATCTATCGACAGAGAGGAAATTGATTTCTTCAAAGTGAGCTAATACTGCATTACCAATCCCATTGACAATGTAGATTTTTAACCATTGAAAATCATTTAACATGAGTACCTCTACCCACAGATCTCGTTTGATATATTAAGCAAAACGTCGCAAACTGCAATAGATGACAGGCTAGCTTTTGATGTACAAGTAAAGGACATCAATGACAACGCGCCAATATTTATCGACCTTCCTACAAATGTGGATGTGAAGGAAGATTCTAAAGATAGTGAGTATACATTTGCATAAGTTTGCAAATTTTCTGCCAACTGACAAATGAAAACAAGGAATAGTGAGTTCTCACAATTTCTAGGGGGTTAAACAGAAATGTATCAAAATAATTTCAAATCTAAGGTGCATCTTTCATCCGTCGTCTCTTATGTACTGTGCACTTTCTCTCCCATTTCCCCACTTCCTACTTTTCTATCACACATTCACTCTCATTTGCTTCCTTTCCTTAACTTCTTGAAGAGTTCTTGCCAGTGCAGCTGAAAGCCTCGGACAGAGATCAGACGAACACACCTAACTCTGAAATCACCATCAGAGTGGTTAAACAGACCCCAGCAGAGCCCAAGATTGGTTTGGAGCTGATTAGTGAAGGAATGGGCCAACTCACCCTTACAGGATGTTTTGACTACGATGTGAGTCTCGGTGACTTACAGCGGCAGGCATACCACATACAGCCCCTACTGACTTGTCAATATGTCATCTAAAATATCATCTTTTTTATGTTTTCAGAAAGAAAAGAAGTATTTAGTTACTGTTGAAGCAAAAGATCATGGAAACCCGCCCCTTTCCTCTACTGCTGTTGTTACTCTCAATGTTGTTGACTCAAACACTCATCCACCGACATTCAAGGAGAAAAAGGCACAGATCTTTTACTATTATTGTTATTATCATTATTATTATTATTATTATTATTATTATTATTATTATTAATTAAATAGCTTTTTAATATGATGTATGATGTTAGAGATGAAACTGTTATGCCTTTCCAGTACCAAAGTAGCGTGTTAGAATCAACCATCAAGGACGATATTTTGAGAATTATGGTGGACGACAAAGACACTCCTAAAACTCCAGCCTGGCGTGCCAAATACTTCTTCATTGAAGGGAATCAAGAAGGAAACTACAAAATTGAAACTGACCCCATAACTAATGAGGGTATTCTGAGTGTCATCAAGGTAATTTTGCTTTTTTGATGCTGATAAAGTCCAACACCGTTTTCTGCACCAGGACTGACATTACTTTTGTGTTTTTTTTTCCAGGGCAAGGATTACGAGATGACAACCACTACTACCCTGCTGATTGGAGTGGAGAATGAGGAACCTTTATTTGTTTGTAAATCTAAATCAACTGGTCATGCCAGCCCAGCTCCAGATATAGCAAACATCACAATCAAAGTGATAGATATCAATGACCCACCTTACTATGAGAAAGATCCATTTGATGTGTACCAGAAAGAAGAGGAGGAGCCAGGAAAGGTGCTGTTCACGCCAAAAGTGAAAGATGATGACTCCACCGAAATCAGGTTGGTGTCTACATACTGTAGGACTGCTGTTGCTCACTGCAGTTAGTGGAAAGGGAGTATAATGCCTGACATCTGGTGCTTGTCAGGCTTTATACCAGCACTGTACAGGCCAGCAATAACCTAACCTAACAACATGAAAACTTATTGGAAATGATGTACAGTAATACATTAACTGGCATACTGTATAAAATAGTTACTTCAACTTGTAGTTATGTACCTCTACTATTTTGATTGTTGCACACAACAAAGCCACACATTTCCACGCTCCACATTTCCAGCAGCTGCAGTTCAGTGCTTTCAGGTAATACGTTCTCCTCCTTTGATAAGGCATATGATTATAAAAGATCCAGCTGGCTGGGTGACGATTGATGAGAAAACAGGAAAAATCACAACAATTAAGAAGATGGACAGAGAGTCACCATTTGTTGATGACAAAGGCATTTACAAAATAATCATCGGTGCTAAAGATAATGGTATGAAGAAGCCCTACTGTATTTTCTAATCATACACAAGCTAGATTGTTTTGTCCACAGGTAAATTAATTAAAAAAAAATGTTTTGCTTTGCTTTGGTTACCAAGGTGAGCCTCCAGCCACAGGTACATGCACTGTCCTGGTCCACCTCGGGGATATTAATGACAACGTGCCCAAGCTGGTCAATAATGTGGTCATTATGTGTGTAAACAAGGGCAACAAGGTCATGGTGTCTGCCAACGACACAGACGCCGATCCTTTCAGTGCGCCCTTCACCTTCTCCCTGGGGGGTGATGACAAAACTTTGACGCAGCGATGGAAACTAGACCCAGCCTTTGGTTAGTACATATGTGCAAACACTGATTACAAAAAAATACAAAGTTGTTGAAATCAAAGGACCACTTTACACTTCCCTTTCCTTCCCCAGGTAAAGAAGGTGGGCTTGTTAGCCTGACGTCTCTTGCTTATGGTAACTACTCAGTGCCCCTGGTGATTAAAGACCAACAGAGCTCGACTGGACGTGATACTTTGAAAGTGATAGTGTGTGACTGCGGAGAGGGAGATGTTTGTCGTAGTAAATTGCCGTCTTCATCCAGCCTTGGTCCAACTGGTATTGGACTGCTCTTTCTAGGACTCCTATTATTTTTGTGTGAGTATGGCAATCCGTGGCAACATTAACAAAACCATAAAGCTCATGCTGCATAAAGTTGCAGTGACTCTTTTTAGTTGCAAGTTAATTAGAGGCAAATCCATTTCTCTAAGAAAATAAAATTAATCAAGATTTTTAGTTCATGCTAACATCATCATCATCAATCATTTAACTAATAGAGGGGTGAGGGATGTGAGGATATAATATAATACTATTTATATATTAATAAAACAAACCAATCAAACTGATTTAACCATTACAAGATTTTTTTTTTTTTTTTTTTCTTAGATCTCCTTCAGATCAAAATAATTCTGTCCTCATGATTTGGTCTCTCTTGGTAAAACTAAATTTGTGAATTGGAGTTGGTGTGCAGGTGTAACTTATAAGCCTTATAAGTCATAACATATTTTATCTGTGCATGTTAGTTACACTCCCGTATATGACCTATCATTTAAAGCCACAAATATATATTTTTTGAAACATTTATTTGGTCAAGAAAGTTTAGCAGAGAGCAAGGCTCCCTTTTTCAGGAACACCCTGAGCACAGTCCCACAGTTCCACAAATTCACACCTGGAAGCTCCCCAGTACAACCACAGTTCTGTCTGTAGGCTAATAAGCAGCTTGACAGGAGCAGTTTGGGCACATCAAGGGTGGTAATGAGAAAGGAGCAAAAACTTCTCTTTTACTGCCGCTCCCCAGCTTTATGTTACGAATTAATTTAGGCCACCGTTGCCTGTGGCAATTCAGTGACAGTTTGAGAACAGACTTTACATGCTGCATTCTCAAGTGTTGTTTCTTTATGTGTGTCTGCAGTACTGCTCCTCCTCTTTTTCTGTCGGTGTGGAGGTGAGAAGAAGCACATGCCCATGGTGGAAGATGAGGGCAAACAGACCCTCATTAAGTACAACCAAGAAGCAGGGGGCTCCGCATGCAAGGTGTGTTGGTTGTGATGCGTCTGTGCATATTAGAGAGAGTAAAATGTAATTAAGTATGTAGTCTATATCCACGTCGCTCCACTTCCAGGATTGCGCCGGTGCCACCGGAAATTCCACCGGATTTCACTCTTTTTGGCCGGATGTTCGTTACCTTCCGCTTTCTTTGTGATGGAATTTTAAACTCCTGTCAATTTATGAGGGTTAATTCCTCTGATCTCTGCAGAATAAATCCAGACAGCTCGCTAGAATCGGAGTTTTCTCTTGCACGACTAAAACAACTGTTGAACATAAACACGCTCCAGCAAAACAAGTTCCTTCCCAAGGCTATTTTTGCAGTGGCATCGGTCTCCCTCGCTCTCAAGCTCTTCACTCTGTGCATGCTCAAGGGTCAAATCTGATTGGCTGTTTGTCTCCAATTACATCGTGAATAGCAGGGAACTCATCTACAGGGAATCAGTCTTCAATAAAACACCTCAATTATAATAAAGATTGAAATCATGATTTATTTAAAACGTTAGATCAGCCGAGACAGCTCAACACAAATACATTTATTGAGCACTCATGTGCTTACAACACATAGTTCTCTGTGCTCAAAACATACAGTTACTCACTCAGGAATGAGGTACATATATAACACCATACCGCAGCCTTGTGGAGGAAGGTCTGGCATTGCTAGACTAGTAAGTAGGCTATTTTACTCCACCAATCAAACCCAATTTTATGGAGGGATCTAACCTATTTTTCTCTCTTTTCTGCCAGGCTGAGCCCATTCTGCTTTTGACACCTAGAAACAGTGTGGCTATGACAGATGGCCTAAAAGTTGACACCATGCAGGTACTCCACCTCTCGCCCAGTCAGTGTGCGGGTGCAATTTCTATTAATCAATCAATTTTATTTGTTACATGAGCGAAATGCAAATCCTGTGAATTGTTATCCCATCAGCTCCTTTAACTGTTGTTCATGATAAAGCTGAATTTGGCCAACAGATAACACAGAAACATTTGATTTGAAGTTGAGGTTATATTAAAAGGCAACAGTCTAAAGGTCTTAATACAGAAACTAAGTTAACTACATGAAGAAAATGTAGCTCCTAATCCTGTTGAAAAATGTATGACAGCTACAGTTTGGTTACTTTGTTACTTTACTGTGTCTCTAACAAAGGCGATGACAGCTAGACAGATTTGTGAAGTAAAATGTAAGCTGTTATGTTATGAATTACAGGGTGCGTGCAACATTGTGCAACACGTTTCTACAAACAGTGGCATGACCCTAAAAGAAGACATCTTGGATTGCTTGATATACTGTATTTTGGATGTACTGATCACATTTACTGCAGTTAATTGCCAAACACCACAGTAGTTTTAAAATATGAGATACACATTGGTGGTAGGCAAGGAGAGGCAACAGTGCGAGAAATTATTTGACTGTAATGTAAGTGATGTAACTTCAGTTATTTAGTATTACTGTACAGGATTCATGAACCTACAGCTTTCCTTTTCCCAGGGCTGCATTTCCCTTTTCAAACATAAAAAAAGGCTTTTTTATGCCACAGAGAAAAACAGAATGCCATTTCCACTTGCATCTGCTTGATTAATTCATTTGCTTTGCTCAACTAAATAGTTATTATTATTACCTATATGTCTCAGGCTACTCGAAGAATGACCCAGGACAGGATTTCGTACAACAGCTCAGTGCTCCCTGCCGTGAGTAACAGCTCTTTAAATATCCTCATTTGTGTGTTTGTAATTTCACAATACAAATGATTACAATAATTTAGAGTAATGTCTCCAGCAGCAGGACTGGTTATAAAAAATAATTACAGTGAACATTACAGTGTTCAGTGGTGCATGCACATACAACCTGATGATCTGTAGTTGTTACCTTACTAATTAACTTTAATTTAACCCTAAATCCCCTGCAAAAGAACTGTACCATGACTTCAATGGGCATGCAGGCTCATAGAGACACTCTCAGAAGCCACAGAGGAGGGCAGACCAAGGTGAGTGCCCTTTTTGCCGTGTTTCCTGATGATCGTGTTATTATTGCTTTTCATCTCATTGCTCTGATACTTTGTAGAGAGTCTGCAAGCACACAAGCAACACCTGTTTTCTACAGTCTGTGTTTCACACAAACTGAGTATATGCAGGTTTTTCCCCAATCCCATTTGTTTGAGGGTTAGTTTTTGTTTTAATTGGCCAGTTTTCTAATAGTTCATATGATATCTCAAAAACAAATGTCCTAAATCCTTTACAGAAAGGCATGAAAAAGAGGCTTGTTTTGGAAGACCTTTACACATGTCTTTCTTATTGTATACTATATCAAAAAATATAGCACTTGTTTAATTGTCTATCTTTATATGCATTTTGTAGTCTATTTTGTTTTATTTTCTTGCACAGCAAAAATGCAGCAGCAATTTAAACAGCATCTTTAAATATATAACAGACGTTCTGCTGTATTTTATTGCATTGTACTCAGATGTGTTTCTATCGTTTAGTCTGCCCTTACATAAATTACAACTTAAAAAAACTTTCTTGGATTTTTTCTCTGAGTGCTATCTATGTTTTTTTTAAACCCACAAATACAATACTTAATCTGTTTATTTCCTTAATTTCAGTACTCTACATGGACAAACAGGTCAAACACCTACCAGGTAAGTAGGGCTCTTCATTGAATTAGCATGTTTTAATCTTTCACTTTTCATTGTATGCACTTTCTAATGCATATGCAGTATATTAATTAAGTAGTGGGAAACTGTGGAAGCCCTGACAGGCAAACAGGACATCTTTCTTTTTTAGGCTCATTTAAAAAAAGAATTACTATCTGTATTTGTTGTAATGCTAATTTTGGCCATGAGAGGCTAAAGTGCACCACTACCCCTTCTTCGTTCTGTTCGTAATAGAATAGGAAACATTAATGTTTTCTTACACGTGTGTTTTAATTTATCCATGCACTCTAAACACAATGTACATTTACTTTGTGTTTGCAAGTTATGCAGCATTAATGGCATCTCTTTATCTAGAAAGGAATTTTCATCAGAGGTAATCTGCTGTTAGTGTTAGCTATATTGACATTAGCCCGCTAGCAAGCGAGTTTGCCTTTGCCTAACATCAGTATAGCAAATGCTATTTACAGATGGAGAAAAAAATAAAAAATGAAGCATAGAAAATATGAGCTTGGGGGAAAATAAATTCACCCATTTTGACAGATAAAAAACTGAGCCTAAAAAGCAATAGTTCTCTCTTGCCTCTCATGGCTTCCTGTAGGCAATACATACATACAATACATACTTTACAATACATACATACAATACATACAGTACATACAATATATATTTTATGAACAAGAATTCACAGTCCTCCTCTCAATGAACAGGGAGGCTCATCAAGATACAACCGCTCTCTCAGCCTAGAAACAAATCACCAGATCACAGATTACATCGCCAGGGTGAGTGTTTGTCTTATATGTTGTTGAAGTGTAGTATGTAGTGAAGTATGTTGAAGTGTCCCAGGAAACTGAACCCCAAAGTGCTCCCATGGTCAGACCAGCACATAGCATTTTGGATAAAAACTCTATATAAAAGGCAGCCATTTACCCAATGTACAGCCAGAAATTGTTTTGTAGTGAATAGGATATAATAAAACTTCAGTAATGATTATGTGTATATAACATGGATGAAAACCACATCACTAAAGGTTAATCGCATTGGCTTTAAGCAATAAAAGACTATCATTACTAATTTGGACTGAATGTCTTTATGTAAACAGTATGTATTTATTATATATTCATTTATTTTTTTTAAATGATTTTGTAATCTAGACATCTTTTGATGCCTCCTCAATCCCACAGAGATTGCAAACAATTGATGTGGGCCACTCAGTGTACCTACCCTACGAGTATGCCTACGAGGGAGAGGGCAGCCGGGGCCAGTCTCTGGAAACCCTGTCACTCAGCCGCGAGCCGGAAGATGATTTGATGTTTCTAAATAATTTGGGGCCAAAGTTCAAGACCTTGGCAGGCATCTGTCACCAGACACTTCAAGAAAAAAACATACAGATCTAAAAGGGACCACTGGACTGGGATTTTTATATCAATATTTTTGGACTGATCTGACTGGATCTTTGAAGAAAATATATATGACAATGGTTGAATTACATCTCAAATATTAGATTATTGTATATTGGCATCCCTACGGAACAAAGATTTGTAGCTTTTTGATTTGTAGATTTGTTTGAGGTTTAAGGTTTGAGGTTTGTGGACGATTTTGCTTGCTTGAAGATTAGGGCACTGCACAAACTGCCTCTGGTGCTCTGGTGATTTTGAAATGTTATGTTTGACAGTGACTGGGTGTGTTTTTTACTGTGTGATATTTTAAGAGTCATTGCTGCCAAGTTGCAGTCAGTGCTTTCAGCAGCACATCATTTCTAGCGCTTCCTCACATCTCTGCAGAGTAACTCCAGACAGCGCGCTAGAATCTTTTCTCTTGCACGACTAAAACAACTTTTGAACATAAACACGTTTTTAAACTGTATGTTCATCTGTGGTATATAAGTTGTTTTATTTTTGATAGTTACACCAACATACCCTTTTGTATCTCTTACAGAAGGACCAGCAGAAATTTGACTGGTTAAAATCATTGTAGTTCGACAGTAATGGGACAATGGTTTTGTTTATAATAAACAGAGATACCATACCTGTTTGTGGCCTGCAGTTTATGATTTGGTGATACAATGTTGGGGTATTAACAAACATAGTTCCTTTCTTGCTTTGTTTCTTGTGTGCATTTTTGAATCTGCTGTCTTAAACATGCATTCTTTCAGAAAACATTGACATAGAAGTATAATAAAATGATACCAAACAATATACTTTTACAGATAGATAAGATAATTGTTTTGGGCATTTTAGGCCTTTATTATATAGGACAGCTGAAGGTGTGAAAGGGGAGAAAGAGTAGGAATAGCATGCAGAGTTGAGCTTGCGGCCGCTGCAACTAGTGCTGAGCCTTTGTACATACATGTTTAATTACTTGAAGAGGTTGTCAGCGAGGGAGTGGTAGCAGCAGAAATGTCATACAGCACGTCAGAAGGGTATAGAGTTGACTTGGGTTGACGTTTTCTCACCCTGCCAATCATACCAGTGACAAGCCTACCTAATATTGTGTAGTGTACTTCAGCCAATTTCTGAAACTACATGACCACACATGGTTGGCTCTGTAAGCTGTGGTTAAAAGTTACAGTCTGTCAACAGATGTGGCAGAATGTGTTTTTTGATTAATCTATGGACTGTAGCGATGCCAAATGCAGTTTAGGTGTGTTGTTCTAATGTTTAATGTTCAAATGTGACACTCTGACATTGGTTCATCTGCACCCATAACCCAGAAAAACAACAGGTTGTAGTACAGGATATGGCTATGTTCACACTTTGTGTCTTTTTTTAAGCTGCCAGCGTCTGTTTTACATTATAACCCTATGGAGTTACTGTGTTTTCAAAAAAGTAAAGTTTAAGTAAAAGTAAGTTTTAAACGCCACCGCCAACTTCTTTTATGCAGCTTGGAGCGTCTTTTTGAAGTTGAAAATTGTTCAACTTTTCAACAACAAAAAACGCCCTACGACAAGCGCTTTTTTGACAGCCGATCAATGACAACCGGAGTAGCCAGACCTGTTGTTTTCATAACAACAAGAAAATATGGAGTCAGAGCACAGCGAGTTATACAGTATGACTGCGTGCTCCCTGTACAGGGAACCTGCTTGGTTTTATGTAACGTTAGCAGCACCATTCTGTCTGTCTCTGTTCTTTCTCTAGCTCCCTCCACCGCTTTGTTTATCTAACATTAGCACCACTCCAGATAGCTCTCTAGCTAGGATACTGTAGCAGTAGCTGTTGTTATAGCAACAAAAGACGCTCATGGATACTTTTTGGAATAAAAACCATGGCTGTATAAAAGCTTTTTTTTTTTAACTACAAAAACACCCTACTCAACACGCTAAATGTGAACATAGCCTAGGATTGTTTTTCAGCAAGACAGCATTAAAACACCAAAAAAAGAAACAAACATACTAAAAAACATGGAAAGTGCTGTTACTTCAGGCTTCAGCAAAAAATAGAAAGTATATGCAAGCACCAAACAACAAAATGCATAATAAAGAGTGATGAAAACCAAAAGGGGGCATGAAAGTAATTCAAAGTACCAGTAACTCAAAGTCTATTGTTGTTTCACATTCTCACTGATATGACATACAGGGTTTGACCCGCCCATGCAGGGTGTTCAATTACAGTTTTTCTTGAGAAGTGATTTCCTCAGGGCTGCTGGTAAATGGTTTTGGATGTGACTTCAAAACAACATATTTCAAAGTGTTTAGTATGATGGGGGCTGCAACATGGAAATTATGAAATCTGCTGCTACAAGTTTATCCTAAGCGATTGATGTGCCATGCTATGCTCTCTGTTTTTCTGAAAAGCACAGTATAAATCATTCTCAGCCTCCCAATGGACCAATTTTATGCTGTATTTTACATTAGACTGTGCCAATTTTTACTGTTCTCAGGTGCTCTACAATACCTATGTCATTAGCACATTTGTTATCTTACTGTATATTAAACCATCTTAAGAGGTACGTAACAGAAGTGAAAAATCCCTCTGTATGCCAGCACCTCGAGCAAATGGACCTCAGAATGTCGGCAAGTGTAAGCATGTCTTTCATAGACTGTCACTTACTTTACTGTCAGTCAGCATATTTCCACATTACACAACACATTATGCTTTTTCAAAGGAAGGAGTTACACAATGCATACAATACACAATTAGCTTATGTGGATGAACTAGAAACAAAGAACGGATGAACACCAACAGACACAAGGGAGCATGTAATAATTTGCAGCAACTCAAAGTCAACTTTGGACAGAAGCAAAGGTTTAGTTGAATTTTTTTTTTAAACTGCATGTAATATTGCACATTTTTACAACAGATAAAGCTAATGTTGCCTCTCAGTTTCTACTACTACACACAGTAAAACAACTGCAGTAAAACAACTGCAGTAAAAAGGACAGCTGAAATATTTTCCTAAATTCAACACTATGTGAGTATAATAAAGAAAGCAAAATAGGCCCCTTAATTAAACTAATTGCTAATTGTGTTGGGATAACTGCCCAGACACAGAGGGGCTGATCCCTTAAAGTGTTACATGTGCAGTACATTGAAGCGGCACACAAGCTTTGGAATAGTTTGCGGGTTATGGAGAACTACAAATAAGTGCAAACATTATGAAATCATCTAGTCTAATAGAAATTATATTACCATGCAATGTCAAATAATCAAAAAAATTTTTTAGTTAAGGTCATTATTATGAAATCTTGTCTCAATAATGCCTAGAAAGCACTTTTGAAAACCTACTTGTTTAAAAAAAACAAAAAACTTTCTCCATACCTTTATGTGCCGTTATGTGTTTCTATATTAATTAATATATTTATTCATTTTGTGAATCACTGTTTTATTTTGCACCATTGTAAAGCACTTACGTAGCTTTGTATATGAATATAAGGATTATTAATACATTCCGTAGCACAGTAAAATGAGAAACTTTACTTGTAGAGAGTGTTAGAAATAAACCAAATACAGTAGTAATGCACGCACATACACACACACACACCCACACACACACACAGTTACTTAACTTCTAGTGTCTTAACGTTCAGGCTGAACCTATGACAATTGCCCTCCCACGCAGGTTTTCTACCAAAACCTGCATGGTATGAAGGTGGACTTCCATAGGTGCATCCGAGGAATAGTCAGTCATCAAAGGGACTAACTTCTAGAGAGAGGAGAGGGGAGGAGAGATGGTTAAACATATTTCAAATGCTTGCTTCCAGATTGATGGATTGCTTTTAAAAACTATGTCAATTTTCTATGAATAACCATGAATTGAGAGAGATACAGATAAACGCAGTCACGTGTGTCCACATTATAGATTATAGATAGAATATACCGTATATATATCTCGTCCCTTTAGACCTACACAATAGGGCTCTAGAAGGTGTTTACAATTTAGATCCCGATCAATATATTTTTCACAGTTCCTTGTTTACATACATAAAGAAAATTTGAAAAAATGTTTTCCACCAGCCACTTGCAGTGCAACAATCATACAGACTTACGAAACATTACATAGACTAAAATATGCAAAACCAGATAAAAAACATTTAAACACTACAAACGGTTGATGGTACAGTTTGTGGTACTGTTAAAAAGTTTTAAAAAATTAGCAACTTGTTTAACAAGGGGTTCAGAGTTTAATTTTGCTTTTTTGTTTTTGTAAATAATAATCAATACAAAAAAACATCCCAAATGTAATAAATCCAATGTAAGTAATGTCATTCTTTTTGCAGTGTTTGGGAGTCCACATATCCTTTTCAGAAATGTTGAAGCAACAAAAAAGAAACTGGATCATTGATTCCTGTAGCATTGACGAATACGATAAAGGAGTTTTCCCATACACACTGGGTGTGTGTGTAGCACAGTCAAGTGTTTCAATATTTTATAATTCTTTCATTTGCATTACAGCTAGTATTTTCGGCACATGACAAAGAAAATGGTGTAATAGGCATAAATCTGGTCATGGAGATTTTGATTAATGATGCAAATGACTCCAAAATTGGACTGCTATATGTAAGAGATCAGCATATCGGAGGCAACATCACAGAGTAGCTAATTTTATCTGATGCAATCTTTACTGCTACTATTATGAAATAGTATCATATAAAAAAACGGAACTATTTGTAATGAACATCACTAATAAATTCCAAATTGATAGTTAATTTATCTTAAGTCAGTAGCTATTTCAGTTTTAACAAACAATGAAATAATAATGAATACTGTTTACTTATTAGGAATTCTATCATTTCTTTTTTGTTGCACACATTATACCATTTTACATATTATTATTATTATGTATTTCTTTATGATTAACAAATTAGTTTTAAACCTTTAAGAATTTGTTTGTAAACCATCAATATACATTATTTGGATGGCTATTATAAACTGATGGTTATAGTACTTTGTTAAAGGTGCTCTAAGCGATGTCACGCGTGTTTTAGGCTACATTTGTTGTCACATACAGCAAACATCTCGTCACTATCCGCGAGCTGCCTGTCCCCAGAACAAAACACACTGTAAAA
This sequence comes from Percina caprodes, assembly GCA_013375575.1. Taxonomy (NCBI): domain Eukaryota; kingdom Metazoa; phylum Chordata; class Actinopteri; order Perciformes; family Percidae; genus Percina; species Percina caprodes. The sequence goes on from JABXJD010000162.1 coordinate 903,498, forward strand.
AGAAACCGCGGTCTCTGTAGACAGCCCAGGGTCTACAAATGGCAACAAAAACAAACTGTACCCCACACACACACACACACAAACATTTATTTTTTTTTGGGGGGGGGGTAATGGGGGGGTAGTGTGCGGAAGCACAGAAGGGAGGGGGAGGGGATGGGATGAGGAGGAGGGAGGGGCGAGCTAATCTCGTTTTGTTTGAAAACACTTTGAGCGTCAACAAGAAGTAACATCACCCAACATCGCTTAGTGCACCTTTAAAGGTTGATAAATAATTTGTAAAGCAGCTATAAACATTATTCAGACAGATATTATCAGTACACAAATAGTTAAATAATCATCTCTTTCACAGATCATCAAAACAATATTAAATGGGGCATAATTGTTACTTGATCCTTTAGAAACATTTTCTAAGCATTAACTATCAATAGAAGCATTTGTTGCAATATTAACTATCTATCTGAGTATAGAAACTACTTCTTTTTATACTAAACTAATGATAAAATGACAAATTATAACATTATTAAGTAAACATTAAGTATATGATTATTTTATTATTATTATAACAGTAAAATAACTATTAACTAAAGTTTAATGACATATGAATATACCATTTTTTAATTGATGGTTAATATAAAGTGTTTCTTTTTTTCTGATACCGACAGGCACGGCACTGATTACCATTAAGGCAAGCGATGTTGACACCAACGAGAAGAATAGATTATTTGATTTTCAAAAAGTCTCAATAAGTATATGTGTGCGTCCACAATACGCATACATACACTGTATGACCTGGAGTTCTACTTGACCTTGAAACAGCAACCCTTTCGTTTAAAGCGTGTCTGTAACATGAGGTGAGAGAACTCGTTGCATGATGGCATAATAAATGTCTCAGATGTCAAATATGTTTGAACCAATCAAAAAGCAGAGAAATACACCATTACAGTGGAGGCCAAAAACAGTGGAGATCAAATACAGCTCGCCAGTTCCTGCACCATCATAATCCACATAGAAAGAAATAACCATCTTCCCTTGATAACAGGACATACAGTGAGAAATTACTTTCAATTACCATGAAGAAGGCAATGGATATGATACAACAGTCTCTTTTCATTAAAACAAAAGGGTTTTATTGTTTGTCCCAGGGTCCAGGGAGAGTGAAAGAAGGAGAGGAAAATGTTCTTGTGTCACGTCTGAAAGTTAGATAGAAAAGGTACAGCGGCATGGAGAGCCAAGTATCGAATCCAAGAAGATGCAAATAACTTCAGAATTACTACTGATCCTGAGACAAACGATAGCCTACTGTATGTGGAAAAGGTATTTTGTCTGTGATAATACATACTGACAAATTATCTCTTCAAGCTGCAGTAATTATTTGGTCAAAATAAACTGACACCCCATTTTTTTTAAAGAAGAATTCCCTGCCGTACAGAGATGGCAAAAGTACTTACTTCCTGTTCTCAAGTAGAAGTACAGATAATTGTGTTAAAAAATACTCTGGTAAAAGTAGAAGTACTGATTTAACCTCAAGTAAAAGTAACAAAGTATAGGCTTGGAAATGTAGACTACTTAAAGTATAAAAGTAAAAGTAGCCTTGCGAATGACAAAGCTACCTGGTCCAGACAGATGTTACTAGAGCTGCTGAGAAACTACAGTGGACATGGAGAAAAAGGCTCTTTATATGCCATTGCTTACATTTTAAATGGCTGTCTGCCAATAGGCCTAAAACATATAGCTTATTTATTGTGACAGAGACTGGGACTTCATGTTAATACAATTCTGACTGAGCAGCAAGATATGAATTCAAGTGTGATTTTGTGAGAAGTCTGTGTATATTCCCATCCAATTAGATTCAATTTGGTATTGATGACACAAAAATAAAAACAAACTCCAGTGAAATTATTTTAAACTTAGTGAGGACTAGATTAGGACTGGATTTAAAGCTGATTCTGCTTTCCAATTTGGCCCCAGGTGTGTCTGAAGGAGACAACTTCTCTGTTGATGCTTTATTACAATCAAACATCAGGATAAACATGGGCGTGGCTCTGCTATGGCTGTGTGTGGTAATAAAATAAATAAATAACATTGTAAAGGCTACCACACACAAAGCATAGGAATCATATATGCTAGTAGGCTAAATAATAACAATAAACCCATTATTAATTAAATTATCTTAATGAGCAAGGACGTTCAACAATCGCCATCATATCGAATCAACAGCCAGGTGTAACCTAGGTAATAGGTGTAACCTAGGTAACAGGTGAAGAACACAAACAAAGGCTAAAATGAAATGACAACATCAGTTATATGACTTACAGTTCTCAAAGACGCACAGCTCAGCTGATTATCCTCCAGACAGCTAGTCTCTTTTTCTTTTCTCTCACTCTTCTCTCCGTGTGGGGTGCGCGCCCGCTCGCGGTGTGAGGCGCGTGCCCGCGCTATTCCCCGAGATGCACTCACAATCACACCTGCTAGACGACCTTTTGTACAAAACTAAAGTAACGAGCCAATTTTGTAAAATGTAAGGAGTAGAAAGTAGCCTACCGATATTAGTTTTAAAATGTAAGGAGTAAAAGTAAAAAGTCGCCAAAAAAATAAATAGTAAAGTAAAAATATCTGAAAAATCTACTTGAGTAGCCTACAGTAACGAAGTATTTGTACTTCGTTACTTCCCATCTCTGCTGCCGTGCCCCATTATCAGCTGTAAAAAATCAGTGATTTGGGGTATTTTAAAAACCATTATATGGCCTTAGTTGATGTCTGTTCAGATATCACGCAGTATTAATTCTACATCTACATCCTGCTCTCACAAAGGCTTGGCCCACAACAACTATAGCCTGACAACGTCACACCAATTTGCAAATGCAAATAAGTCTGGAACCTCTCCGTTCAGTTTCAGTTTCCAAAATGTGTCATGCCAACGGGATTAGACCAAAATGCCTCTAGACACAATTAGATATTCCTGCAACCAATCAGACCAATGAATGCAATGAAGAGCAACACAACGTGACATAGCCCTGCTCAACAGACACATGTAAACAAACTACAGCATGATGGTAAAGCATCAATATGTGTCACCTGTCAAGAGACACATGTTAGGACCCAGACACAAAAGAGGAGACAAGGAAGTGGCAAAGAGAGTTTCAGTGATTTAATAACTTAAATAACTTACAGACCAAGTCAAGCAGGCAATAAATCCAAAACAGTAAACAGGGAAAAAAACAGGAACACTGGGAAACAGAGCACCAGAAACCGGCAGAACTTCTAAACACAAAATAGGCTTCATTAAGGAACTGACACCAGACGAAAGGAGCACACAAACTAAATACACAATGAGGGGATCACACCATAAGGCACAGCTGAAGTGGGAAGGAAACTGGAGTAAGGCGGGAAACACTGATTGGTTAACAAGGCCAGGAGTGGCAACAGAAAGGCAGGCTGATTAGGCTAGACCGAAGGGAAGACAAGCAGGGCTACACAGTGCCAGCACAAACATCTCAACCACAAAGAATGAAACATGAAAGCCAAAAACACAAATTCCTCAAGAGCCAAAGAAACACTCACCAGGTCAGTAAAACAGTACATTAAACAAAAAGTCTGAAGGCTTCTGGTCACAGAGAGACCGTGAAAATTACTGTATGTCTGTGAACGAGCCATCAGAACTTGAAGATAAGATAGTGCTTCACTCAATCTACTAAAATATTTGAAACAGAGAAGGCCAAGTCCGATTTTGAGATTTTGTTAATCTTCAAAAATATACACACACTCCTCTTCACGGTCATAGTCTCAAACACACCCCATATTTTTTTCAAAAAAAAGGTTGTGTGAATCTGACCAGAGGGGAGGGGAGCAGACACATTTGTCAGAGAAAGTAAAACAACTTTTTTTGTCCTGCAGAAATTTCGGACTACCAGTGTATGATGAAATCTCTTAAAAAAAGCCCTGTAATGTCAGAAGTGAAGATACAAATTTTTTTTTTACTTCACTGTACTGTTCTTTTCTTCGGCATCTGGACTATGAAGACAGTCCTCTGAAGAACGTGACTATCAGTGTAGAGAATGAGATCCCCTATAATGTATGCAAGGTGGTGAGGCCCCCACACCACTTCACTGGTCTCTAGGAAGGGGTCACTATCGGCAGTGTGACTGGGACAGAGACACACAGTCTGTCCACCTGCATAGTGACAGTGATTGTGGAGAATGTCAATGAGCCTCCGATCTTTGACCCACCAAACATACAAATTATGTTGGTTGAGAATGTCAAGGTGGATCACTGGCTGGTGACATTTACAGCTAGAGACCCTGGCGTTACCAGTGCCAACACACTTGAGTAAGTCATTAAGATATTAGCAACATGACCTCTCACAGGATAATAACAAGCTAGTCGATAGAGCACTTAAGAATGTCTAACACAACAAGTGTGTGTTTCAGATGCAGAAAAGGAAAAGATCCAGCTGACTGGGTTACAGAGAACCCCAAAACTGGAAAAATAACCACATCAAAGATCATGGACCGGGAGTCATCCTGTGTGAACGATAATATCTATAATATCACAATATGTGCTGCTGACAATGGCATAACCTGCAGACTATCTACATTAGGTATCTATATTACCGATAGATAGATAGATAGATAGATAGATAGATAGATAGATAGATAGATAGATAGATAGATAGATAGATAGATAGATAGATAGATAGATAGATTAAATTAAAAAATAATTGTAAAACTATAAATTATGGTGTTACAGCAGCAAACATACAGCAGTCATGCAGCACAGAATATAAATATATATGAAATACTAGGATACAATATACATACATACAATGTACATGAAATAATAATAATAATAATAATAATAATAGGAATAATAATAATAATAATAATAATAATAATAATAATAATAATAATAGGAATAAAAATATAAGAACAAATATTTGAATACATGAATATATATAGGATGGGAAAAACAAAATGTGTAACTGCTTAAATAGTAGGCCTATGTTAAATTGTAGATGAACCAATTGTGCAGGTTGCACTTAGTGCAGTATTGTGGAGTATCAGGGTCTTATCTTGCACCGAGTGATGGCGTGATGATGCCTCTTAGAGAAGCTGCTCCTCTGTTGGACTAGTGTGGGGTGGAGAGGGTGGTCAGGGTTATCCATGATAGATAACAGTTTGTTCAGTCTGTTTGTGTCGCTGTCTCCAAGGCTGCTGCCCCAGCAGATGGCGGAGGAGAACAGAGCGCTGGCCACAACAGACTGGTAGAACATCTCCAACATTCTGCTGCACACGTTGAAGGATCTCATTTTCTTCATTCTCATTCTTGTAAACAGCAGTGCTGTTGATCTTCCAGTTCAGCCTGTTGTTGATGTTGACACCCAGGTATCTGTACTCCTCCACCATGTCCACGTCTCTTCCCAGGATGCAAAGGGGCTGAGGAGCCGTTCCCTTCCTCCTGAAGTCGATCACCATCTCTCTGTCTTATCCACGTTCAGCAGCAGGTGATTCTTACCAGACCACTCCACTCAATGAGAACGACAATGCTCCATCCCTGGCTGTAAACACAATTGACATGTGCCAATTTAATGGACTCTCTCTGGCCAACACTGTTGCCTCGATGAAGAGCCCTATGGTTGACCTCTCACCTTTGAGCTCCAGGAAAAAGAGAAGGGCAAGTGGAAGCTTTAGACAAGGTGAGCAAATAATGGCACTGTTATTAAAACAAACCAAGTCTAGTTTATACATTGTGTCACAATGAATCTTGACAATATGGCAATTCATTTTTGGATGCACAGTATTCAGTCAACCAAAGAGCCAACAGTTCCTTGCTGGTGGTGGTTGAAAGCGATACATAACATGTCAGTTACTGTGTGTGACTGCACACACACAGCGAGGCCAAACTGTCGCATCCACAAAGGTACTGGCTCTGCAGTAAGAAGAGGATTGCTCACGGTCATTTTTATTGCCATGCTACTGCTTTCAGGTAGGAAGCATGTCCAAAATTGTGAAGAATGTGTGAAGATTGCCTTATTTTTTTGTTGTAAATATTATATTGAACATATGAACATATTAAATAACTATAGGCTTACATTTTGGTCATGAGCCTTTCCACAGGTAAAAGATGAATAGCCTCATTTAGATCATAACACTGTCCTTTGTGTGTGTGTGGTATTTGTACCCCAGGTATGCTACTTTTGGCTTTTCTGGTGTCATGTAAGAAAAAGATCATCGCAATCCCAGATGACGATTCAGAACAACAACTCATGAACTATAACACAGAGAAACTGGAAAATGATTTTTAATTACATGTACTTGATTATTACTGCTGGCTAATAACCAAAGCGGCTCAAACACTCAGAACGTGGAACAAAGCCAAACAAAGTCTCAAGTTGCTGTGAAGCCAGTGAGTGATTAAAAATATACATTTATTTAATGACAACCTTATAAAGAACACTTTTCTTAATCTGTTATGCAGCGTGGTAAATGGGTAGTAATTCAATTTTTTTATATACTGAAAAATACAAAGAGAGTTGTGTGGAGCTGATGTGAGCTGGCTTGAATGTAACAGACGATCATTAATATCAAAAAGTTAGGCTCTAAAACTTCAGGTCAACTCTTAGTTACGGTCTTTTCATAAGATTAGTTGACAGCAAGAAAATAAAGAATAAATTGCCAGCATATTCTTTATGTTGTACAGTGACAAAGACTAAGCAACATGAAAGATTCTTTTGTACCTTACAATAATGTTTCAGTGGTTCATCAACTCGTAACAGGGTGAACGGCACTTCTGCATTCCCTTTGTGGCTCTCTACCGGCTATAACTGCATTACGCAAGTTTGCCAAATCGGGTAGCGGATCTGTAGTTTGAATTAGACAATTCTGCTTCCAACCTGTAGGGGGACCGAAGAGGAAAAGTGCTTTGGTGTTGCTTTAAAGTGAAGTTTTGTCATGGCTTGATATGCTTTTTTCCCCCACAGTTGACGAGTGACTCAACAATGGAACAAAACCTTTCACGTGGGAACTCTGTGCGTTGGGTACTGACATTATTATTATTAGGAATAGTAGTAGTAGTAGTAGTAGTAGTGATGTACCAAAGTCTAAAGAGGCAGATGTCAAGACTTTTACAAAGCCATGACATTTTTCAGTTCATTCAATTTTACCATTTTTAATTTTCCAGTCAATGGGTGCATCATCAACCTCGAGAACAAAACACCAGCACAGGAACTCTATGCGTGGGGTACTGCGATCTAACCTACTATGAACCCTTTTTTCTGTGCAACTTTCTAGTATTGCATTTTTTTCTACCCATAGAATTTAACTAGAAGATTTTATGTTGGATTCCTGATGTTATTTTAAACAACTGAACTTATGTAATTATCTACTTCTGATTTCTCAGACCTGAGCTGGACACAGACAACAATATTCTGCAAATCAAGAGAATGGTGTAATCCAAGATACAATTCTGCTCAAATCACTAAAAAAAAGGTAATGGCAAGAACTGAATCAATTCTCCAACGCTAGGGCAATTCTGTTTCGTTAAAACATAAATGTAATCTTATTTTTCTTATTTTCCTTCTCTGTATACTGCAGATGCTGTGCAAGCTGCAGGCACCAAAGAGGAGCCAGGTGATTATGCTCCTCATGTGTATGCTGAGCAGGGAGATATGAAGACCGACTTTGAGCTTGATGCCATCTCCATCCCTGATAATTCCTTTGACCCAGACTTGGACATGGACTTGGATCTCAAATTCAAAGTGAAAGCACTGTCTAAAGTACAAAATCTCCTCTCAAAGACTATCAGAGACAGCAAGAAAGCCTATAACACTCATATTTGTATTTTTAAACAAGTTAGTCATCCTAAATTATAAATGTTACCTACATACGCTATAAAGGGCTTGCTGAAAACCTTTATATACCCAAGTTATGCTACATTTATGACGTTTTTCCATTAATGGTACCTGCTCGACTCACCTCAGCCACGGTGCCTCCTCCTTTTTACGTTGCAGATTAGTACCACCTCATGCGTGAGGCGAGCCGTGGCTGGTCGTCATAGCAGGAAACTGCCGTGACCTAACACAACACACACACAGAACGTCAAAGGGATGTTGCTTTTGACTCTGGGCATGGTGGCTGTTGCCACAGACAAGACAAATTTAGATTCAGAAAGCAATAACGCAGTGAATAGTGACGTTTCTCTCCAACCAATCAGTAGTCTGCAGGTTTTCATGTCACCTTGTGGTATTGCCTCAGCTCGCTTGGAACCTCGACTGAGGTGGTATTATAAAATGTACCTGTTAGCAGGTACCAGGGACTTTTTTTTTACGTAATGGAAAACCAAAAAAGGCGAGTAGAGTGGAGGTGAGTCAATTAGGTACCATGCAGTGGAAAAACGCCATAATTTTAGCAACACTTGAAGGATTCATTTATCTTCTCTAGACTCTTCATCAGTCAATGATGGCTGGGGGAGAAAAAAAAACAATGACTGTGTCTGAGAAAATGTGAAAATTAGAACTTAGTAAGCACCAGGGACACAGTTCACATCTGTTCATAGTTTCCACTATTGCACTATTCATAAGTCATGTTACACAAACCTTACCATTAAGAGTCTCTACTGTGTGATAAGAAGGAAAACTGTTACAATAGTTTGGGGATTGGCCAGTGTTACCTTCATTTCAATAAAATATGTTTTGTGTGTTTCTACTGTATGCAGCACAACTTCCTTTCTTGACTGAGACTATATATGGTAGGTTCAGAGGACAGAGGATGTTTACTCTTTCTTCTCTTATGCAAGCAATGTTGATGGTGGATAGGGAAATTACACGGATTATCAAGGACTGGAAAGCTTGAACTGGTGTCTGTAATAGTTTTAACAAATGGAATTATTGCACTAAATAATGTCTAATACGTAATGTAAGATGGATTTGCGTATGATAATTATTATAATACGATATGATACTGTGGTAAAATTGTATTGCATGACGTGAAAAACAAACAGCATAAAACAAGGCAAGCAAAGTTCAGTCACACTGCTATGGACCTTAGTTAGCAACTAAAACATTTCTACTTGCATTACCTTCCATCTTCAAATGCTACTAATGCTTAACCTATTTTCAAGTACAATGGATCTCAAATTTAATTTAATTAGCATTGATGAAACAAACAATGAAACATTGGGAAACAATTTCCTAGTGTTGTGCAATACTCTTTTTCATGGAACAAGAATTTTAAATGTGACATGGAGAGTGAAAAACAAAGTATTGACAAAAGGGGAAGGATCGGCATATCTCAAAAATATGCAGGTGTGGCAATGTAAATAAAGCACTTCCAAAGAAGAACATAATAACTGACGCCAACTGATAATCATAATTCCAAGGTAGTGTTTATTGTGTGTGTGTGTGTGTGTGTGTGTGTGTGTGTGTTTTGCGTGCAAATGTGTGAATTAGCTACTAGTACATATCCACGTCTCTGCAAAAAAGAACTTCAGAATCATATCTTCTAAAATATTCAATACAGTGAACCCTCGCTATATCACGGTTCACCTTTCACGGTCTCGCTGCTTCACGGATTTGCATCATGCATTGTGTTCTGCATTCTGCAACATAATCAATGGTGGCATGTCGGTTTATAAGAATCTTTTTGCCCAGAAGAAAAAAGAGCGACAACAACTACCGATAACTATGTTCTTCTCTCGAAAAAACACACCTGCACCGCGGGCTGTAGAAGAAAAACCCACTACAGAGCGGAGTCGGGATGCAGCGGCTCCGTCAGAAGAGCAGGAAATACACCTGAGTCACGGTTTTTCCTACTGTACTTTACTTTGTATTTGTTTTCATAATCATTTTTCATTTCTCCCGTTCCAATGACTCTGGTCGCGGTGGGGTGGGGGGGCGGTGCTGATCTCCGCAATTTGAAGCCTTCAGTTCGTATTGATGATTAAAATTATTATTTTACAGTACAGTAGTTATTTGTAAAAAAACGTTTATACAGTACTTTTATTTGTTAAACAAATGCTTTGGCCTGTAAAAAGGTTTTGTTCTTTGGTTTGAGTGTATAATGGAGTATTTCATCGAATAATAATGGTAAAAAAAAAAGGTTACTACTTCATGGATTTCACCTATCACGGGTTCTTTTTGGAACGTAACGCCCGTGAAAAACGAGTGTTCACTGTAAATCATTTTAACAGCCTTATTTATCATGCACACAAATAAATACATTATCACAATATTAGGCCTCACTTTCTCAAAATAAAATTTAAAACAATTGTTTATTTTATCAATCCATTTCCTGTAAAATACTGAATGCTTGTGGTCATGTACAGTGATAATGACACAACAACCTGTATCCATGATACACGCACCCTTTAACCATGTATTTTGAGTTTTAATATGGTAAATACAAATGTATATTTAAGGGTATCTAAATATGTCTAAATGCTCATTCATAGTACTGTATCTGTGTGTGATTTCTTGAACCTAAATATAAAAACACAGATTGAATAAGTAACTGCACTCTTTGCAGCAGTTAATACAGTGAGTGTGATTTAATTCAATTTACAATTTATTTATAGTATCAATTCATAACAAGAGTTATCTCGAGACACTTTACAGATAGAGCAGGTCTAGACCAGATAGAGTAGGTCTAGACTACACTCCATAATTTACAAGGACCCAACAGTTCTAGTAGTTTCCTCCAGAGCAAGAAACAATGCGACAGTGGCAAGGAAAAACTTCCTTTTAGGCAGAAACCTCAGACAGACCCAGGCTCTTGGTAGGCGGTGTCTGACGACCGGTTGGGGTTAGAATGAAGAGTGGCAGTCACAAGAAATAGTAGTTTGTAGTAGTTCTTTGTAGTAGTTCATGGCATAGCAGGGCACTGTGCGGCATTACAAGGCACAGCCGGACGTGTAGCGGGACCATGGCGACAGCTGCTACCATGATTTTGGAGCCTCCCTGATCCGAGGAAACATGCTGGGGAAAAAGAACATAAGGACTCTGGGGAATGACTCCCCAGAGCTAGGTTAGTAACAAGCATTTCTGGGACATGGATGCACACAAAATGGAAAGATAGAAAGATAGAAGAGAGAGGAGCCCAGTGTGTCAAAGGAAGTCCCCCAGCTGTCTAAAACTATTACAGCATAACTAGGAGAGACAGGGTAAAGAGAGGAGCCTGGTCAGGCTAGAACTCTCCCCAACCGGATCGGGCTGTATGCCCTGCCTCCCTCTAGTTTTATTATAGTATTGATTATATGATAGATAGATCTGACAACTATGACGAGAAGCAGGTGGGCCGGGTTAGGTGGACACTCCGACTCCTTGCTCCTAACAATATTCAATTAAATTTTATTTATATAGTGCTAAATTACAACAACAGTTATCTCTTTGCACTTTTCATTGATGAGCAGGTCTAGACCATACTCTGTGATGTTGTAGAGAGGGAGGAAGAGAGAAGTGCTCAGTGCATCATGGGAAGTCCCCCAGCAGTGTAGGCCTATAGCGGCGTAACTAAGGGTTGGTTCAGGACTCTCCTGAGCCAGCCCTAACTATAAGCTTTATCAAAGAGGAAAGTCTTAAGCCTACTCTTAAATGTAGAGACACTAATTTACTTGGGGCTGTGGCCAGCCTGGAGGAACCAGTGGTATATATGCAGACCGGACACTGGGTGGGAGCTGCTGTTTCACTTTGAAGCCTTTATGAGGATAGTCCTGAATTCTCTCCACAGCCATTAAAAAAAAAAGCAAATAAAAGCATACAGCAGTTAATTTGTATCACACACACGGCAATAGCATTACAAAATGTGTGAAAGGCGGTACAAAGCATGGAATGGATGAGATGAGAGTCTGTGCCAACAGTGGTGAGGTTATTCAAAGATGCCTGACTAGGGTGAAGTCATAACGGCATGTGCGAGCTCCATCTGATCAGGCCACTGAAGCACGAAGGTGGCATAAACCGTTCCCTCCATAAAGGGCTTCTGCACCATGATCACCCTGGATGCTGTGGTGGAGGTGGAAACAACCAATATTAATTTCAGCAGACGGAAATGACAAAGTATTCATTTGTAAGGTTTTGTACAATTATGATAACCTAGAAAGAGATTCATAGGACACCAGCTGGTCATAGTCTTTCTATGCATTTGTTGAAAACTGCTACAGCACTAATTTACAGGCACAGCTAGAGATCTCCCACCAGGAATGTTTCTCTCCTTAAGGACTCTGTGGGAGAAGCAAATTGTTTTTTGGTAATTTGGTAAAAAGAAACCCATATTTCAGATATAGACATTTTTAAAGGGGTCAAATTTGACCCAAGGACAACAGGAAGGATTAAAATTCTATATTAACGTTGCATTAAATGACTAGCTCTGAGACACCCTTCCCTTGTGGTAACTCAGCTTACCTACAGAAAAATGTAGGCCCTACTATGTTATAAAAGTCTCAATATTCAAAAGGGGCAGCTATTTTCAGCAATCCCGCTCAGTTAACTGTCAACCCTAACCTCACTGCACACTTAACTACCTGCTTATAATCAATTCAATTCAATTCAATTTTATTTATAGTATCAATTCATAACAAGAGTTATCTCGAGACACTTTACAGATAGAGTAGGTCTAGACCAGATAGAGTAGGTCTAGACTACACTTCAGAATTTCCAAGGACCCAACAGTTCTAGTAGTTTCCTCCAGAGCAAGAAACAATGCGACAGTGGCGAGGAAAACTTCCTTTTAGGCAGAAACCTCGGACAGACCCAGGCTCTTGGTAAGCGGTGTCTGACAACCGGTTGGGGTTAGAATGAAGAGTGGCAATAACAAAAATAGAAAAAAAAATAAAAAAAAATCAAAGGCAGACATACTTAACTTATCAATTAGTTAGCTAGTAGCATTAATGCTAGCTAGCAGGTGAAAAAAGTTGATCAGTTAGCAAGCTAGAGATCCACTTTTATTTTTTTTTTTCAGGAGTTGGTCAACCTGAGCTGAAAAGGTCAAAGACTTAATTCCTCTTGGTCAGAAACAGGCTACGTGGGATGTTTGTTTTGGAGTTCTTCTGCCACCTGGTGGCCAAAATGTGATCATGATCTTGCTGTTGTCCTGGGGTCAAATTGGACCCCTTTTAAAAAATTTCTATAACAGAAATATGGCATTCTTTTTAACCAAATTACCACAAAAAGGATGGATTCCATACAATGCTCTTTACAAATACAATTGATCACTTTCATTGAATTTCGATGTTCCTCTGATCTGAACAGTCAAAATAATACTGAATTTCTGCTTTATTAACTCAAATATTAGGTATAATTCTATACAAAAGAGGGTTATTGACCATGGATTCCAAAAAGTAGAGTAAAACTAGTCGTAGTAAGGTGGTGTAAGTGAAATTTAAAAAGAAAATGCATCAAAAATGTCAATAAAAGGTTAAAAAAAGAAATGTTAATCTTTGTGACTCGGGAAGACAACAAAGTACTGGTGTATGAAATGCACGTGTTTTTTTTTTTTTAATTTTACATGACAGGGAGTCTGATGCTAACTGTTATCATTTAATTAAAAGGGATAATGTCCTAATTTATACAGTTCAAATAATTTTACATATGATAAGATTTAATTTGTTTATTAATCCCCAGTGGGGTAATTACAATTGACACTTTGCGTACACACTTTGTTAGTAAATCACACACAGGCCTGAAATACACACACATGCACTAATGGAGAGATGTCAGAGTGAGTGGGCTGCCAGCTGAACCAGCGCCCTGAGTGGGGGGGAACGGTGCCTTGCTCAAGAGCACCTGGCAGTGCCCAGGAGGTGAAGTGGCATCTCTCCAGCCACCAATCCACACTCTGTATTTTTTGGTCCATATGGGGACTTGAACCTGTATCCCTCCGGTTCCCAACCCAACTCCCTACGGACTGAGCTACTGCCACCCCGTTAGTCCAAACTTTCAGACAGTGATGCAGACGAAGGTAGTCCCATAGGAGACTGGTCCATTTCTTACCCTACTCATCATTTCCTCTCACATGCTGAGCTATGGAGAGAGTGAGTGAGCAGATTTCATAATCATAATGTAAGCCGCACCACCAAAACAAGCTAAAAAAATATATATATACAAACTTGATGGCAGAACAACTTTATCATTCTATTGGATGTCACGTTAAGTTTTATGTGTAAAAAAGCGGTCATATAGAGTCCGGTCCACTAACAAAAACTATGTGACGCAGCAGCCTCCGAAACAACGTCAGCCCCAGTGGAGGAGGCTGAGGCCATCTTTTACAAGAGCATGAGACCACAACTGTGGCTGGATTTCCACAAAAGCTTTCACCTCTCCAATATGCCATAACTGTACTGAGCAAAACAAAAATCTAAATAGTAAGTATCTTTGCTCTTTGACATCCATTCTGAAACAAACTCAGCTTCTACTGAGAACTTCATAAATACAATTATAAGTAATATTTTTCACCTTTAAGGACTGCTGGCCAATCAAATACACATGTGAGTCACTGTGTTGTGTAGGCTGGTAATCAAGTCAAGAGCAGCCACAGCAGCCCACCAATGTAATTAAGACTCTACTTAGCTTTATTCAGTAAAAGGCTCAGTTGAAAAAAATGTTATTTATGTCATTTAAAATTGTGTGACACACATAATTCCTGAATGGCACACTTTTGATACCAAGCTGCAACTGTGGTCCTGACACAGGGCCACATTTATTGAAATACAAAACATGTATGCTTAATGTAGATCTTTATATACCTCTGCTTTGTCAGTGCTCCACACTAGTGTTTTTGAACTGACTGAAAAAATTACTAATATTGTGTAAATGTCATGGTTTCCCCAGTCAACCCCACAGCTAGTCTTTTTCTCAAAATAACCTTCATGCACACAAAATATCCTTCTATATATCGATTTCTTTTATGATGTATTTGTCTTAACATTCTTCAGCCTAAAAGGCATTTAATTCTAAAAGTGTACTGTCTTTAAAGATAAATATATGTAAAATATTACCTTTGTTTTGTAGCATTAAACTGTAATAAAAGTTTAAAAAAATCTCAAATATTTTCATTGTATTGAGCAATATGCTGCAAGTCATTATTAAAATCACACACGTTGAATTTTGTTTTGATTATATATTTATTAAGCAATTTAAATAAATTATATATATCGTAAAAAATATCAGTAGAGCATGAGGAAATTGTTTCCACTACCACCTAGTCGGTTTGCCTTCACCACTCCCTTCTCCTTTGAGGTATCCGTCATAAAGCTCTCTGAGTTGGAGGATGAGCTCCTCTGTGTTCTGTCCTGTGAGAGCCGACACAGGGATGACACGCTGGGGGATGTGGCTCTGTAGAGTCTCTAGCTTCTCCCGGGCATCAGGTAGATCCATTTTGTTGGCTATAATGGCCTGAGGCCGCCCAGATAGACCAGGCTCATACTGGTCCAGTTCATAACGCAAGTGCTCGAGCTGGGTCCAGGGCTCCGGAGTTGACAGATCCAGAACGTAGAGGAGGAAACGGCAGCGCTCTATGTGTCGCAGAAAAGAGATGCCAAGGCCTCGATTGAGATGGGCTCCTCGAATGATGCCTGGGATGTCAGCAACTACGCAAAGGGTCAAAGTGGAACATATACACATACATACATACATACATACATACATACATACATACAAACACATACATACATACATATATATATAATACCAAAAAAAGCTGCAAATTATACAGAGCGAGGTCATATAAAAACTTTATTATACCCTGGTTAAATAATGAATAACAATAACTCTATTATATATTTATTGTTTGCTTAAAATCAACTACCTGCAACTTGCTCGTGATCCCTGTAATTGACAATTCCTACATGCGGGTTGAGTGTTGTAAAGGGGTAAGCAGCCACAGCAGGCCTGGCATTGGAGATGGCTCTCAATAATGATGATTTCCCAGCATTAGGAAAGCCCACCTAATGGGATAGTGGAAAAAAATCAGTTGATTACATTTGTGGTGTTGAAAATCAATATGCTAATGTAATTTCCAACATAGGCAGCTTTTTCTCACCAGTCCAGCATGGGCCATGGTACGGAGCTCTAGCTGAAGGACCCTCTCCTGGCCCGTCATTCCTGGGGTTGCCGTCATCGGGGCACGGTTCTCATTGGACAGAAAGAAGCGATTCCCCTTGCCACCAGCCCCTCCAAATGCAGCCAGATACTCCTGGCCGTGCTCAGAAAGGTCCACAACTGTCTGTCCCTGTTCCTTCACCACAGTGCCTAATGGTACCTTTTATGAATAGAAAAAAAGCAAGGTAAGTGTTTATGGTACAAATGTGACAAAAAAAAAAAATCATAGATTATATTCTGCTAGATTGCATGTAATTTATGATCAAATGAATGGACTCACAGAGATATAGGTTGGACTGCCATTCCTGCCATAACAGTTCTTGCTGCTCCCTGATTGCCCATCCTCTCCCTTGTAAACCGGAACTATTTGTGCCAATGATTTGACAAACTTGTCCGCTGAAAGCACACAAATAAGGAATGAATAATAAGCACATTTTAGCATGATGCTGAATAACATGGCAAAGGAAGCGCCTAATTGTTTTTGATTTTCGACTGATCTAATCACATTCCTGACTGTAAGGGGGCAATCCGAAATTATACCTTAGTTAACATATGGTGTCTAAAGTAGGCATGGCTAGATTATCTGCCCTGGCTGATTATCGGGCCGTTTTGGGCAGTTGCAGATTATCTGTATCAGCATTTTATTTGCCTGATAACCGATAAAGTTAATTAATTAAAAAGTGTGCTACTTTGGCTGTGCTACAGCTCTGTGTCTGTCCCTCTGCTTCGGTGTCACTCACCACTGAGTCTGACTTTGAGTCCCGCCCACAACACTATCCGACTATGTGTTTATTTTGTTGAAAGTTCCTAATTTATTAAATCATTGCTTAAAGCATTTATACAAAGTTTTGCGTTGGAGTAACATTCCAAAAACCTGCTTTTGATTTAAAAATGTAAATGTTCATTGTAAATGCATATTGGTTCCAAATATTGGTTTTGGTTTCATTAACTACTAATACTCGGTATCAGTATCCATCAATCCCTTTGTCTAAAGGCAAGAGAGAATTGTAGAATATACATGGAAGACAGGAAGTAAGTACACAATCCTTAAAGCAGACGGACTCCCAACTTACCCTTGATAATGATGCTTCCTCCGTCACCTCCATTCCCTCCATCTGGTCCACCCCACTCTTTTCGCGGCTCACTGTGAAAGCTGCTGGCCCCTTTACCGCCCGACCCAGCCTCCAGCTTCACACGGCGATGGTCCACAAAGTGACGAGTCTATGGGCCAAATAAAGAAACACTTAAAGGTCCCATGCCATGAAAAATTCACTTTATAAGGTTTTTTAACATTAATATGAGTTCCCTCAGCCTACCTATGGTCCCCCAGTGGCTAGAAATGGCAATAGATCAGCCCTGGGTATCCTGCTCTACCTTTGAGAAAATGAAAGCTCAGATGGGCCAATCTGGAATCTTGCCCCTTATGAGGTCATAGGAGGCAAGGTTACCTTTACAGCTAGAGTAGGTCTAGACCACATCCTTTACAAGGACCCAACAGTTCTAGTAGATCATTCCAGACAGCGGTAACGGGTCCCGTGGTAGGACGGCACTGTGAGGGGACACTCCTGACTAGACGTGTCATCATTATCGTTACTAAGAATTACATGTTACTTTGTCTCTTTTAATTTGTTGCCTCTCTATTTTTGTTCTCGTCCAACATGTGTAGCGCTGGGTATTGTTCTAAAATATTCTATACCAATACGGTCACTTTGAGACCGGGTCCTAAACAATACTTTATCCCATACCAATTTTATACAGATATGACATGATTATGATAAATTAATATAATAATACAGCAATGTAACAAATACCCCTCGGGAGATTTTTGGGCATCCCTTGATGAAGAATTGACCTAACTTTAACTGGTGATAAATATGTCAGTAATACAGGTCTCTTTTAGAGTTATCCACAAGGTATATCTAGTGAAACATATTGGAGAGATTAAGGCATTTTGTATTGGATATTCCTGTGATGAAAAAAGATGATGTGATGAACAGTTTTTATTCCATTCATACGAAAATATTATGCATGCACGTTGGTCGTTTTACAAGGAGACAGAATAAGCAAATTATCCAAATATAGTAATATAATTGTCTGTTTTGAATGCAACTTGAGGGCTTTTACTAATGGACTGACTCTCTTTACGTAACGTTACTTTTTCATTACATACATCTATTCATACGACTTGTAGCCCATAGAGCAGTGAATAAACACGTTGTTGGGAAAGTAGAATAACTAACGTTGCACATTGCTAGCTAGCTCAAACACATCACGTTACCAGCTTCTTTTCGGACAGCTCTCTCTTCTTCGGGGTTCCTCGGACTTTGGCGCACAGCGTGCAGGAGGTGCTGATATCTCTGACCCCACCGGTCACTTTCCGTCTCCACGCTGCTGGGACTGGAGAACTGGGACTGAACAAGCTCACCTCGTTTCTTCTGACCTCTTGTTCTAATATGTATCCTAAAAGTATGTCCGGAGAAAGCCACCGAGGCCTTTTAAGTCTCGACAATGTCGCCAACATTGTGAGGTTCAACAGTTAACGTTAGCTATTTATTCTGAAGTAACGTTAGCGTTAATGTTATTTAACGACGGTTTGACAAGTCACCTATACCGACCGTAACACTGGTAGGCTAACTAGCACATGTTCTGTCGGATAAATAACTGACAGCTGCTACAGTTCTGTAAATTCCAATGGACATCATTTGTTTTATAATATAAGCATGTCCAGTAACACAACTACTTCGCTACTACTGCATGCGTAGATGTATGCAGCCAAGTCTTTAAGTGTCTATGAGTGTATTATGCTTCCCTGCGAACTACGGAACCCATGAAGGGACATTTTTTTAATAACGGTATCTCTGCGACCTGGGCCTCTATCGCCACCAAATGTGCTGGAGTAAAAAAATCGAAAAGAAACGAAGCTCTGAATGTGATGCCATAAAGGCCTGACAACCCATTTAATGCAGTAACCCATGTCTGTAATACTTATAATATATACTATAACATACTATATAATATAATTGTCTCAGCTGGGCAGAAAAAGTTAATAAAAAACTTTGTTTCTTTTGTTATCATGATGTGTGCCTTCTGACATTTCCTTAATAAATCCACAAAATGCAGGCATACAAAAGGTGAATGTGAGTTTATTTTTTTATATAACAAACAGTAACAAAAGACAGCAGAAAAGATCAGGTAATGCAGACTTAGTAGATAACATTCATATTTGGATTATGCACACCAAACTTTACTCTCTCACTCATATTTTCTCTCTCTCTCTTTCTCTTACATACACACACACACACACACACATCAGAGATGGTCACAACATAGAACTAGAAAAGACTTGCCATACATGTTATACATGTTCAGCTCACAGTAAAATGAAATACTGATACAAATTCAATGTAGTATAGAGAAGCCTGTGATTGTCACTGTTGAGTGGCACATAGTTATTTAGCTGTTTGACAGCCAGCAGTCTCCCTTTTTTGATTAACCCTGCAACTTTTGTGTTATTTTACCCCTCTGAGATAAATTGAGTGAATATACTGCAAAGCTGGACACTCACACTCACACTAATAATCGTCATTACTGCTCAAACTGTAAGAAACAGTGATCAGTGAAATAACCAGAGGTGTTGTCTGCCTTCTTTAAAATAAACAAATCAATAAACAACTTAATATAGGCCTACTGCATGCCCATTTTTTAATAACACAAGGATAGATAAAAATGAACCTTCTATACCCTTTCTCTTATTTTGAACATTATTTTGTATATCTAATACTATGTATGATGATAAACATTTTCACTCAAAAAAATGTGTTTGAAGTAGTAAGCTTTATGTTTATGATGAAATGCTTTACGTAATCTGTCTATAAGTCACATAAATACAGAAAATAATTGTCCTAAATATGACATGTCAGTTAAAACCTGCAATATTACATTTAATAACATTAGACAAACCAGCCCTAGTCTTTGCCATCATTGTATGTCAACAAACAACTATACTAAATAATGATTTAGTGTAAGCTCACCATATGAACCAACCCTTTACATGACTGACTGAGTGTATTGCACTTATTGAAGTAAAGGTGCAGGACATGCCGTTCCTTTCCTGTGTTACTTTGGCTTTTTGAGGATCATTCGTTAAAAACAGGCTGGATTGCACTACAATCCAAAATATCAGACAATACATACACTGTCACTGCAAAATAAAGTGCAGACAAGGTGGCAATTTGTTTTGATATAAAATCATTACTGATTGGCATCAGAGTAGTGTGACCCCTCCTAACTCTGCACAATAACATATGTTTGTGTAGAGCATTGCCACAGAAAACTATATGCCAAAAAATATTACCACAATGTATGATTATCATGGACAGTTATACGCGCCGTTAAGTCTGTATAAGTCAGCTAACTATTGTGTCTATTACCTCAGAAAGACGTACGCAAAGACTGAAATACATAATGTTAGACCACACAGCAACACATCACAGTTATACTAACATAGACAACATCCTGATCAAGTCAGGTTTAAGGACCAACGTTTTCACCTTCATGAAATTAATTTACCTTATCTTGAGATATGACAGCATCTCAACTAGGAATTAGAGCAAGCGCTAGACCTAGTCTGTTAGATAAATATCAAGGAGCATTTCCTTCAGCACTAATTTGCTTTAAAAGCCTCAGTCCCTCAAACCACGGGCCCATTCTGTGCACCACAAAAAAAAAGAATAAAAACAGAGACTTGTAAAATAAAATAAGGATTTTAAGCAGGGGATGGGATACAGACAAGTGAAAGGCATAGACAGAGAAGAAAGAGGAGGAAACAGGCACCTTACTGAGGCTCATCAAATGACTACTGCTCCTTTTTAGTACCCTATTTAATCCTTATGGAAGGTTTACATTAAGTGCCTCATTTCTACAAGCACCCTGTATTTCCGTTGGGTGGCCAGTAGCACTCCACACCTGCAGCTACAAGCTACAACCCTGCAGCGAGCAAAACAGACAAGGGAAGCACCACATTTTAATACATTATGTATTCTTAGCTAGAATGATGATTAATGAGAGGATAATAAATCTGAGGCAGCCAGGTCTTCTAATCCACGGCTGAGCCAGCACATCACTGCTGAACCATTCCTTTTTTATTTTCTTCCAACAGTAAAACAATGTGGTCCCTTATTGTTGATAATTTCCATACTGGCCCTGCAATGTAAAATGATTTACACTAAGAGATTAGATTGCATTTATTTATACATCGTGTTGTTCACTTTTTCTTCACATTTTGTTACTAAGAGAGGAAAACAAGCATATTTTAAAGCTACCCCATTATACAGGCATCAGCTTTTCTGATGTTGTTTTTAGGTAATCATGTAATAGTTAGATTTGAGAATGAAAAAGAAACAAATCTTAAGAATATTATTTATTACAAATAACGGGATTGAGGGCTAGGAGAGACTAAATCTGCTTGGGTTGTTGTTCTATACATCGTGCCACGTCATCATACATCTTAATTTGGCAAATTAGAAATTAGCAGCATCATAAAATATCAAGCATGGCATGAAGCCTTGGTTGTGGCAAACAAAGGATGAAAATAAACATTGAAAAAGGTCTGCAAACTGTAGCTCCTTTAAATGCAATCTATTGGAACATATAGAAGTGACCTTTCAAGCTAGTGCTCTTCTTCGGAACATCACTTGCAGATGTGCCAATAAATTGCCCTTAAGGGAGTTACACTGTGCTGCCCTTAAGGTTTTTATTGTCTTCTATTGGTCCAGCACCTGCCTTCAACAGTATGTGGATGTGAGCGACTGCTATGCATTGTGAGGAATAGATTGCAGGCAGATTATTTGTTATTGTTTTCTATTTTAATACTTATTTATAAATTGGCTGGCAAATTCCATCCAAAATAAGCATTTAATAGGGATAATATACATATTCACTTACATGTAAATGGGTATTAGTCAGTGTTGCAAAGCCAGTTTCAGAGAGTCAGAGAAATCTGATCTAATTTGATGTACCTGTTCATAGGCATAGGGCCTCTGCGGCTGCGCTCCAGGTCCTGCCTGGGAGGAGCGGTAGGAGCCATACTGTTGGCTTTGACCCTGCTGGTACTGAGAATACTGGGAAGATCCACCCTGACCAGGACCTGTATCAGAGGGGTTTCATTTAATACATGTATTAATTACTTTTGGGTGTGTTTAGGCTTGTGTGACAACAGACTGTTTGGTTGGTTGTTCTAACCGTATCCCTGTGGCTGTCCGCTGTAGCCTTGTTGAGAGGAGTACTGCTGCTGGCTGAAGGGCTGCTGCTGGCCCGAGCCCTGCTGATACTGCGCCTGCTGTTGACTGTACTGAGAGTTTCCTGGAGATATATAAACACACAGGTACATGTCAGCTATTAATCACATGAGGTAGTACTACTACAGTTTTGGTTGGACACAATTAGACAAACAATGCAAGACAACATATCTAAAACACATGGTTGGAAATGGCAAAATGTATAATGGTTACCTCCTTCATAGTAATGCTGTGAAGACTCATCAAATGATCTGTCGTAGCCTTGCTCACCATATGAAGACTGTTGATACGTGTACTCTCCATGACCTGTAGAGAAACCTGTTCAACATGTGCAACTCCTCTGCAAAGGCAATACCCACTTACATACAGAAGAGAAATTATTATTCACAGTTTGAAGCCAAAATATTAATAATACATGTGCAACGACTAAATTACAAGCACAGACAACATTTTCACAGCTTCTCGCTTCAACTTTATGCCCAAAGCACAAAGAAACACCTGCGTAGTCTGCGCTCTCTCCTCAACACACTGCTATGGGACACTCTGAAATCTGAAATTTCGGCACACCAAAGGGGACAGTATGGACACAGACACAACGGGAGGAAACAGAATTGAGACCAATGTCAGTCTTTTGCCATTTTTCTCTTCAATACTCTTCCTCTCCCACAGTAAGGGAAAAAAACAATGAATGGGAGGACAAGCTGAAGCTTCAGCGCTGTAGTTAATCTGGCTCAGGCCAGTGGGATAGTGCTAAAAGGAAATTGCATTACTTATAATGTGGCTTTGTGTGTTTGAGAGCTGTGTGTATGAAGTTTATGGATGTGCACGATTACCATCAGGGTAATATTGCCGGTTTATGGGCTCGCTGGAGCTCTGAGTGTGTCCATACTGCTCTCCGTAGAACTCGTCTTGTCCCATGTACTGCTGTGCAGATCCTGCAAGACAGGCGACACCACGATTTGTTAAACAGAACAGAACAATTGGTCGCTGAGTTGGAGATTAAAGGGGCTGTGCCAGGACACTTGGGCAATTTAGGCCGCCTGAAGGTGGGTGTGTGTGTGTGTGTGTGTGTGTGTGTGTGTGTGTGTGTGTGTGTGTGTGTGTGTGTGTTTGCATATGTGTGAATTAAGAACAATGAAAGACAAAAATTAAAGATTATAAAAGACGATTATTATAGACAGCTTTTTTGGAAGTCGTCATTTAGTTATGAGGATATAATTAATAGTAATCAGTAGAGAGAACGAATAAGCCAATAATAATTTTCTTTATAACTTACTTATGTTCTGTATTTCACTGGCACTGATTTTCTGTGGGTTGAAATAATAATAAAAAAGGAAGCTATTTTAGGCCAACCCAAATTTTGGAGACACTAATTAAAGTGGAGCAATTATAATGAATAATTCCATGACAAATTAGAGGAGATATCATTTTAGAGGAGAAAATAAGGATTACAGAGAGCCAGTTATCAGGCAGAATCTGGTCTCTGCTTGGTAGTGGTGTGCAGAAAATCCAGATTCCACTTCTTCCCTTTCCCTTTCAACTTCATATAACAAACTCAGAAAACCAACAGAACAAAAACTCTCTGGACAATGCATCGAAAAGCCAGGCACATTCTAATCTCCTTTACACACCACAATTGGCCCAAAACTTTCCAAATACAGAGATGAGCTGTAGCATAAAAAATCATTTGAACTTCTGCAAAACTAGCTAAACAATTTCAAGGCAACATATCTGATAATTCCCGATGACCACGGTTGACAGAGGAGCCCTAGCAACAATCCCTGCACCAATCAGCAAGTAGCTGGTGAGCGAGCAGCTTAACTATGGACACAGCAATTCCATAACAAAGTTCTATCTGGAAATACTTCACGCAGTCATGCAAGGATAATAGTATACCAGAGTCAATGAGGACATACAATCATGGCCTGTTTCCCAGGAAACAGTATCCCATCCTTTTTATATATCTGTTACTATGTGCCCAGTCTAATCACTTCCAAAAACATAACAGGACAGGATGGAGCTATTATTAGGCACATGCTGACACAGCACAAGTTAAGTGATTCATAGAGACAGGAACCTAATGTGACACGAGTTATATATCTCCAGACTGCTCCTTAAAGTTGCAGGAAGGCAACAGGGATAGGCAAATTTGCAGACATTCAACATGACATCTTTGAAGGCAAAAACTAATACCATGCACACACTAATACTTCCTCAACATATTTAGCATTTCCATCAATCTGGAAACTGTGAGACTTGCATCCAAAGCCACATTTAATGAAAACCTGTAGTCACACATCCATGTATGTACTCAGACACAACACCAACAAACCCATTGACTCACCAACCTGGCACAAAGAAGTCTCACCACCTACCTTGCTGTGAGGAGCGGTAAGATCCCATGGGTCTCTGAGACATCATACTGTTTCCTTGACTGCCCTGACCCATCATGCTCATGGCCTGCTGTCCCTGATAGTGTTGGCCTCCAGCCTGGGCTGAGGAGTAGTGTGGAGTGGCAGACTGTTGGTGCATCATGGAGACTGAAAAGCAGGTGTGGTTATGGGGGAGGGGGGGATATCTCATACATTAATATACACATACACACTATTTGCACATACCAGCATTAGCATTCAACAGCATACAAAGCATTCTGAGAAGTGAAACTGGCAATCAGGGCACAGGAATAAGCCAAAAGGGTCCATAGCAGTCAGGGGTCTCTTAAAGAAAAAAATCTTTTAAGAGATGCTTTCAAGATGTTGCTTTGAAGTAATATGCAAACAAAGCCAGTGAATTCAGTGCATAAACAGAGATATCCACACAGACATCCAGGGAGAGGAGGGCTGCATCTCAGGTTCAGGAGTCAGAGATTAGGAGAGGTAAAGCCTGGAGCAGAAGAAAGAAGGGAGGACGCAGGAAACCTCTTTGATGAACTGAATGTGTTTGGTTATTTTGATGGTTACGTTGCAAAGAATGATAAGTGAGTGCATATATGCATGTAAGCAAATTCTTTAAAGCTATTGTGCGTAGTTTCTGTCACCCCATGAGGAAATCTAAGTAATGACAACAAAACTGTCAGCACGTCCACATGATACAAGCCTTCCGTGATTGTGCACCCCCCCCCCCACCCCTCCGCCACACAGTTGCTAGTAGCCAAGGAGGAAACGGAGGATGAAAAAAACATGATGGACTCTTCAGAAGAGGTAATTATCTCGAGTTTCTGCGTGCGGAAGTTGCCAGACGATACAATCTTTTGAACAATGTAGAGAGTTGTGTGGGGCTGATAGCCTTAACTAGCTTCGTAGCAACTTTTTTGGCGATGGCTTGAATGTAACGGATGTTCATTATTATAAAAAAAAAAGTTACGCACTAAAGCGTTTATGCGTTTATGCATAAACATTTCTGAAATCATCCCACTGTTTTACCAATTGGTTTATACCTTACTCTGAACACTGAAAGGCATTACATTAATCAATCCCTTCCTCTAAGTGCCAAATCTTGCATCTTAACTAAACAACTAAATAAAAACAGAGGAGTCATCTTGCATCTTGAGAGTATAGTTTATGATAATCCCAAATTAGTCCCAAATCATGAGCCTGAAAGTATTCCTTTCCATAAAAACAGACCATCCTGATGATTAGGCTCCTCTACACCTGGCTCACCTTGGTTGGATTGCATGTTGAGGTTGTTGCGAGAAGAGGAAGAGGAAGAGGAGGGTGTGGAGGTGGAGGAAGAAGAGTTGGAAGAGCCATAGCCAGGCCCGGGGCCCTGGATCATGCTGCCCTGGGAGGAGGGCGCAGGGTGGCTGTAGCCGGAGGCTGGGGCTGAGCTACTGTAGCCACTGGCTGGCAGGCTGAGGGATGTGGAGGGAATAGCCGACTGCACCTGACCAGACTGCTGCTGCATGGGGACATGGCTGGGGCCTGACGACACACACGCACAGTCAGAGCAGCCAGCACACGTTCCCATGTGGTGCCATGTCATGTTAATCATGGGCCCACATTCAGTTCATCTTTACAGGAAGCTTACATGGGTGTACAAGGATTGAGTGTTAATGATGTGTGTGAAAATGAATGAATTAGAAACATAAAGAAGGAAAAGGTCGCTATCACAGCAAGTAAATCTGACTATAAGATGAACATGAGATCATCAGATACTTGCAGGCAATAAAGATGAGAGACAAGGGGACAAACAAGAGGTAATGTCTCTGCAGACAAAAACATGCAGCAAAGTCAAGACCAGAGGGGGACTCGAGACAGGGGACGGACAACAAGATGGAGCTGTATGTGCACACCATGCACGTCTGGGTTTGTGTGGAAAATGAATTCCAAGTTGGCTAGAATTAGGCTGTAAAACGCACATTTGTGATAAAATCTCACCATTGCTCATTTGGCTCTGCATCAATGATGTGGGGGGCAGTCCTTGTGCCATATTGTCATTGAGGTTGCTCGGAGTGTGTCCCCCACTTTGACTCATTCCTCCAGGAGCCATGGACATGTTGGAAGTGGGAGGCTGGAAGTAAAAAAACAACATGTAGTTGATCATTTAAAACAGCATTTTAAGACTATGCGTCCTGATTGCTATCCTCCATGTCCTAATGTCCCAATTTTATTAGTATTTTATTTATTAATATTATTAGTTTATATTATAGATTTACCAGTGGGCAAATTATGTGAAAAGTGGATGTTTAGTCTACTCAAAGACTGAGTTCTGGATTTGTTATGAGTCTTCATTGGATGAGAAAAGGTGAGGATTGCAGTAGCAAAACTAATCTGATGAAGATGGGAGATAGCACAGTGGAGATAAGTCTGGCAATGCAAGACTACTTCATGAAACCTCATGAGTGACTCACTGCAGGTAGTAGTGACTGCATGTTCTGATTTGAATCTGCTATTGTGGCCAAGTAAACAAGATTTCTGTGCAGGATCTGCTGATACCTGTGGAAAAAAGTGAAAACGGAAAATTAAACATAGCTTAATTTACTCACTTTTAGCCTAATATCACACTCACAAGGCATTAGGAGTAAAACACTTACTGTGTGCATTCAGCTGTCTTGCCTTTACTTTGGTAGTCCATTATACATTGTATTAAATGATGATTTTCATCCAGCATCTTTGAGAGACAGCAAAACAACTTCAGTTCACAGTATGTCAAGTCAAATTATACACTAAAATATGCCCTATTAAAACATAGCATGTCCTGGATTATCAGAACTTCAACCAGTCTATGGACATTTTTTTCTGGGTTAGGAGCCAAATGATGCTGCAGCTTTTCAGTCTTTATTTAACACGTCCTTTAAAAGTCCCTATTTAAAGGAGGGATTTTTGGGAGGTTATTTTTTTTAACCACTAACCGTTCAGTTAAGAATAAAAGCAGCAGCAGTCTGAGGAGTATATGGCTCAGGGTTCAGTTTACCTCCATCCTTCTGCGTTTCTCAGTGGATGCAAATATGTTTTTGCAACAAAACGGATCTCTAACCACTTTGTCGGGATGCTGTCCGACAATAAACTGCCATAGCCTAACTAACAAAAGCCCAGATCAGGTGTTGCGCTTTTGAAATTCTTGCAAACAAATCACACAGTCTAACGCTGATATATATTTAACATACAATAAAAAAAAAATTCCTTATTCGTCAGGGGGGGAAAGCAGCGAGGTTAACAGCGTCACACGGATGGAAACAGGTTCATACGTGTGCCTATAAAGCGGTCGCCTACATCGCCGTCATTGGCTTTGTTTGGCTCGCATCTTCAATTGACTGTAACGTTACAATACCAGTTGCCATTTCTTCTGATATACCACAGTCTACTTTCTCTGCACTGGTAGCGGACCGCACACTCCCATCCTGACTAGAATAATCACAAGCGCCGCGACCCATCTCAGGATTTTTACCTTTTGAATCGTTTGCTGTGTTACTTCCCCTTTACTCCTTGGACGCACCGATGAAAATGCCACCGACATGTTGTCATATGGGAAATAAAAGCGCTTATTTTATTCTAAGATATATTATCTGGAGCGCAGCCCTCTATTTGG
Source organism: Percina caprodes (assembly GCA_013375575.1). Classification (NCBI taxonomy): domain Eukaryota; kingdom Metazoa; phylum Chordata; class Actinopteri; order Perciformes; family Percidae; genus Percina; species Percina caprodes. The sequence continues at coordinate 931,902 of JABXJD010000162.1, forward strand.
TTACATAGTTTTTTTCCATTACCAGGGAATGGGGGTATTGACAGTGACACATCTCTGTCATCAACGAAGGAAAAAAAGAAAACACTGAATTTCTCTCAATGTAATTTAACATACAGTTTTGCTGAACGTTATTTATGGTATGCATGCAAAAAATGATACAGATAATAAACTTGTACGTGATAGGGGGAAATCCCTCTCCCTCGGTTTTTGGTATAACCCGGACTGTGAGTAGCCTACCACTTTCCCTCACTAGAAGGAGTATCTCAGTCTGATTCATGAAAGCCAATCACTCCACATTGTGCGCAAAAAGCTTCTCCGAGCAATTGAGTTTTTTTTTTTTTTTTTTAAAACACCTTCAGAAAAATGTGAATACATCAATATACCACAGTCTTATGTTAAAATATCATCTGCACCTGACGAGCGTTTCCCTCCCCAGCTCAGGTCATGCGACATGTCTAGGCTACAATTAGACGTTTTTAGAATGTTGGACAAAAACACCTGTCCTTTAAAAACACGGGAACAAATACCAATATACACCAATAGGCCTTGTCTACTGTCCCAGAATAATCTAGTATCAGCTGTAGAAATATTGAGATACTTTACTTCGGCTTACTGGGCCAACTATTACACACACAAAAAAAAAAAGCTACTACAGAAAAGTTATGCAAATCTAAGCAGGACAAAATTCCATGGGCTGAAAAAAACTACCCCATTTTCAGCTTTGTCATGTATTTTCCAGCAGATCCCATTTAATACTTAATTTAGCTTAAGTGGGAACATTTTCCTCACCCCAAACTAGAAACACTAATTCTTAAATTTATCTGAAATATTTCACATTTGGGGATACATGTTATCAATGTACAGTAGGGGCATGGAAATTGTAATCTAGAAAAGAAAAATTTAGAATAATATTTGCCTGTGAGATATACTGAAGTAGAAGTAGCATACAATGAAATACTCAAGTACCTCAGATTTGTACTTCGGTAACATTCCACCACTGTACATTACGATAGTCCAACCCAAGGTGTACACGTTTAAAGCTCACTTGTGCCGTGTAGCCAACTAATGACAATATAATGGAATGCATCCTCAGAGAGCATAAAACAAGAGCACCAGCAATTTCCAGTTTATTTACATTAGTCTCACTTGTTTCAATATGACAGAACAAAGTGATGACATGTAACTTTTAAATACAAGTTTAGTTCATTTTGTTGATGAAATACATGTACTCCAAGAAGCAAAGCAAGATACTTCAACATTAAACAAATACACATTTGGGAGTGAAATTCTTCCAAGTAGCAGAAAATAAACTTAAACACTCCATTTAATTAAAGTAAAACAACTTGGGTAAACAATCTGAGGGGAAAACAACTATTGTCACACAGTAGACCATTTAATGAGTCATGCATCCATATTCAAAATGGGGACAAATGAGAAAAAAGGCTAGAGAAAATTAAATAAAAAAAAATTCAATCCTGGTAATATGAGGTCAGGATAACTCCCTAGGGGGTCCTTCATACAGTGACAGAGCTGATATAATGGGTAAAAGTCCCATTTGTTACACCCAAGGAAGCCATCATTGACGGGGTTGCTTTAGCACCTTGTTATCAAACTGGCATTTACAGCTGTCCACTCCTGGTTCTGTAAGATAGCGTCTGAGCAGTGCCCCATCCTCTTCGTCCAGAGTAGCCACCTCTGAAGCCTTGGCCCCTCATGAACCGTCCAGGGACCCCAAAAGTCTCCAGATTGCGCTTTCGCTCCTCTGCCCATGTTAGTCTGGAACCATTGGGTGACAAAAAAATATATATATATATAAAAAAAAAAATAGGCACTAGCATGTAGTTCCGCAAGCAGGAGAAACTAGGGTTTGAATATTAAGGATAAAAAGTTTACCTGAACTTATTCTCAGATGAGATGTTGTCAAAGAAAGACTTCGCTTTGTCGTAGTAGCATTTTGGTCCAAAATGATCATTCCCTGCAGTTGAGTGCATTCCTTTTCTTCTACCTCATGGTTTCCATCTGTAGACAGAAATATGCACTGCACATAACCTGGAAGGATGCGCTATAAAGACCAAGCTGAATGTGTTGAACAGGTTACTAAGCAGATAACACATGTACATGTCTAGCAATCAAGACCATTTGTGTGAGTTTTCTAGTGTTGATAACATCTGTAGGGATGTCTGCTTTTGGAACTATCACTGCAGAGAAGAATGCGTAGGCCTGCTCATGGGCGAGACGCTTGTGACTGCAAGATGTAAACATTAATGGCATCCTGCTAGCTCAGGTGAGCCAGCCGAGCAGTTTCAGTTAACTACAGTTACAGCTCAGGCTGGGAGGACAAGCCTCTCATCCATAAGTAGGCCTACTCTTCCTTTGCGTTCCTTTTGGTTAGTAGGTGTAACTCAGTAGAAAGAAAAATAGTTACTAGGCCTACATGAGAACTGCTCACTACCAGGTCTGGATTATCTTTAGTAACCGGGTCATGATTTCTGATGAGCCGTTGGGTTGAGTTTTTCAAATATTTACTTGACGCCTTGAGCACCACAAGCCGAGTACCAGTGGTGTAGTATACGCAGGTATAGCCACTAAAAAGCTCCAAGATTTCCATATACCCACTTATAAATGCCCAGAGACACACCACAGTTTCCATTAAAATCTTTGAGTTCATCTTGGGCTTTGGGAAACACAGTGTCATGTCACTGTCATTTCTGCAGCTTTGGTGACATAATCCTGATGCCAGAATCTCTGTATTGCTATCCTGCTGAGCCAATACCTACACTTTGAGGTATTAATTATTTTTAATTATTTGAGTATTAATAACTGTATGTCATTATATGATACAGTTTTAACTGACCATGTGGGCCTTTGAAAACTAAAGTAGTGTCAAAAAAGTAGAATATAAAATTCTGTGGTGCATTACCAACCTTTCATCCTGTTCTGAACCGCCCTCTCTAGCTCCTCCTTAATAAACTGTGCATTTGACAAATCAAAATCAAAGTCTGTGTCAAACTTAAGGATGGCAGATGGACCATTAGCCACCATCAGCTGGCCTCGACTTCGGTTCCCACGCCTCCGAGGTCCTAAGATTTAAAAACACTGTATATAAATAATTTGTCATTAGTATCCAGAAAAAAGTTCACATACAAAACTGTTCCACAATGACCTTGTCTCCTTGGTGGTGACCCGTTATCATAGTTTATCTGCCGAGTTTCCTGCTGAGCAGTGGGCACACGTGGGCCTGGCTTCACTTAATGGGGAGGGGAAAAAAAATACACTGCACTTGCATAGATGGACATTTCCTGAACACCCTTAACAGAGTTATAACACTACAGGACTATTAAACAATCCAAGCAATTCATTTTTTTTAGGTCAATTAGTGAAGATAGCATTTGATTTTTCCTTTCATCACTGCATTTCTGGATGCTTACTGATGGCTCCAGTGCCCCTTCTGGTTTGGGAACTCGCTCCTCTGGGCCTCTGAGGCCTCCTCCTCTCCCATTGTCGCTCCTGCTCCCGGGATGGAGTCAAGCTTCCCCTCTGCCTAGAGCGGTCCACATGGACGGTTTGTACAGCCTTTTCTACCATGGGGCCCTTTACAACAGGTAAGCCTGGAAGAACAGGCCCTGCATGATTTATTTAATAAAAAAATAAAAAATAAATAAAAATAAAAAAATAAAAAAATTCCAAAACTGTAGCATGCATACAACCTACTTAAAAGTATTCCATCTTCACTAAGGATGTGGGGTTAGGGTTAGTTTACTAGCAATACATTTGCCTTTGCATTCGATGACTTACCAAGGCCAAGAGCTGCAGCATACTGTTGATTAAGTAGAGAACTGGCAGCAAGCTGGTTGTAGGCAGGCATCCTTAAGGGGCTATATGGTCCGAGAGCTGAGTAGATACCTGGCGAGCCTGAACTGGAAGACTGAAAAGAAGAAGTTCAAATAATTTAACACACATTATCTGAGTCTGTATATACTTTGTCAACTTTTAGGTTCTGTAGTGTGGGGCATGAGCCATGGAGTTCTTGTAAACCTGTACTATTGCAGGATCCGGGGGTAGGCCGCGATAAGATCTTGGAGGTTCACACAGTGTGATGTCTTTGATATCAGTTCCCCGGAAAGTGATGTACTCATAGATGTCATCTTTTGATGGTGTGGGTCTGTCAGTGGGTCGTCCCTCCGTTCCAAAACACTTGACTAGTTGAGAGAAGATGTTGGAGAAAAAAATTGGCAGTCTCCCAGTGTACAAAAAAACTCAATGTATGTCTTTCTTGGACATGCTGACAGGCTGTAAAGCATAGGCCCACACCACTCACCTTTTGCAAGCACTACTGTGGAGTTCACTTTATCAATTGTATACAAAATCCCCTCATAACGATTTTGGGCTTTTGAAAGTAACCCTATTTTACAGCCAATGTAGGGCTTTGATGAACTCATAGCAGGAGACCATTCAGGACAATACAATACAAGAACTCAGGTGGTAGCGTTCAAGTTATGGAGGCACCGGAAACAATTTATAGGCGTCCACTTGAAACCACGCCCATTGATTGAGATTAAACGCACCTGGCAACAAGACTACTAATTCACTGCCGGTCCTGTGCTGAACTTTTTATTTATGACTCGTCTGATATTTAGTATTGACATTTATGATTATTTGTAACATTTCATTGTGTTTGGTGTGTACTATTTTGTTTGACAATTATTTTAATAACATTTCTCAAATGTGTAAGAAGTTGCAACAATGTAGCCAACTCCCTAGCGTCAAGAAACCAAACCCTATTACTGGAAAACTATTTAAACTGGATGATCAAGGCTACTGAGTGGAGTTTGACATCCAGATAGCCTAACATCGCTGCTCTCGGTCTGAGCGCCGAGGCAGCTGCTGCGGCTGTCCTGGAAAAATAGCAACAACGCAGCCATTTTGAGTCGTCTACGATGAAGACAAATTGATAAAAAATGCTTTGGCACTGTGCGTGAATCTGCAAAGACACGCTATACATCACAGAAACTCTCTCAGAGAGTCTCCTCGGTGTGATAAAATCCCACCAGGGGCAGCCCTGCGAGTGGAAACGTTGTTTTCCCGTGTTATCATCACATTCAGATGGAACCTCCACACTGCAGCTTGCAACCATTTGTTCCAAGCTTTATCTTCTTCGATGAACCAATCACAGTGCCAGGCAAGGCCGCGTCACGGAGGATGCATCCAATCGGCGCATGCGTCTCACGAGCGAGCGTAGCTTGGCAAAGATGGCGGCGGGCTCCGATTTGCTGGATGATGTTTTCTTTAACACAGATGTGGATGAAAAAGTAGTTAGTGATCTAGTCGGATCTCTGGAGTCTGAACTAACGGGAGCAGAGCGTGTTAACACAACAACAAGGGTCCAGTCTGTAGCAAATCACGCTGGCAACTCGGCTGTAGGTAACGTTAGTAATTCCAATGTCCAGGGTCTTGGAGGCAGCAAAATGGGACTTTCACAACAAGAGCTTGCTAAAGCAGGTAAGATAGCTGCCCATTCTGGTTAGCTACCATTAGCTAATTTAGGTAACGTTGTTCTACTGATTTTAGCTTACTTTGCTTCACTTGTGTGTTTCCTGAAATGACTGTGAATCAGCGAGTTGTTGATATCCCTCTTGCTTTCATGTGTTTCCGCTGCTGTAGGGACGGGAGTGCAAGGAGGTGTCATTAACAGTACGGGTTCCCACGGTTCAAGCATGGATGGAGCAGCCGGGACCACAACGAGCATGACAGCCGCTCAGAGTCAGTCTAAGCCTGGGACAGCTAGCGGAGTCGTTACGGTCGTATCAGATGCAGCATCTGGTGTTGGGAAACCTGGAACGACTGGTGTTCAAACTTTAAATGGAAGTAACGTTGTGATGAACTGTCATATCACCGGAGGCACCAGCGGCACCAACTCACAGCCCGCTGGCACGCTTGTCAACAACGGACCTGTTTCACTGAGCAAAGGAAGCGCAACAGTTTTGTCTGCAACACCAAGTACTATTATTCGAAATTCTTCGACGAGTGCGCAGAATGCTGTGATTTCCTCTCAGTCTTCTGTGAAAAGCTTACCTACTGTCACGCTTGTGAGGCCACCTATGCAAACTAACACCTCACAAAGCGGAGGCAACCAAACCACAGTTTTAACATCAACAGCTGTTAGTGTTAACAGTACGGCTGGCTCGCTCGTCAACAAATTCGACTCCACAAAAGCTATAATGCAGACTGGTGCGTACGTCGTGGCTTCTGGTGTTGCGACAGGGACAATAGCGACCATGAGGAGCCCGACTGTTTTGCAAAACGTGAGGACTTCAGTTCCGTCAACAATCGCTGCTACTCCTGGTGGAATACGAGCTATTGCTCCACAGGTGTTGGCCCCTCGACTCACTCAGCCTCAACAAAACGCCCCAAATATCCAAAACATCCAGCTCCCTCCAGGTAAATTAGTAAAGTAAACCGTGTAAGTAAGAGCATTTACAAGTTTTGTAACAGTGTTGTCAATTTAGGCGGTGTCAAGCTGCAACTACTTCTTCAGAAACTTGTTGCTGACTTTGTTTTATTTGTCAAAGTTTCTTAGCTGCTCTTATGTGATTATGCAAGAAATGGTTTGAGACCATAGACTAAACATTGACACATTGACTTTTAAAGCCACAAACAACAGATTATAGGTGGACAAGGTACCAAACTGCAGACCAGATAAAAAGCCTTGAGGGCAGTCAGCGCAACTATTTCTACAGTATATCAAACTAGCGTTGTGTTGCAATCAATTGATTCTTATTACTTTGTTTTGTCAGGGACAATATCATACTGTTCTCATATCAACAGCTGTTTACCATGTATCTCTAAGAAGAGTTTGCAAAGGCTAATTGTTAGACTGTTTGTCTCTAACCTCAGATATTACTCCAAGATTTTCTTGGGCATAAGGAGGTATGAATTGTTAAAATATAGTAATATCAATGTATGGAAATTACCTCTGCTTTGGACTCCTGTGTTTAGAGCTATGCAAGCAAGATAGTGATTGGTCAGACCTAAATAAGCTACAAATAGGGTACATAAACATCAGCTTTTTATTTCATACCATTTAATAACATTTACCTACACTCAGCACTAAAATGTTTTTGCTTGCTGCTTAAGTCTCCTGTCCAGCCTCTCTTTAACTTGGTATTACTTTGTTGAAGGCGAGTGTTTTACTGTGTACTGGAGCCCAGTCACCTGTTTGATTGAGAAGCTATACTAGGCTCCAGGCTCCATTGCAAAGTTATATTCTAGCCTACAGTAAAGTATCATCAGCAGCAAGAAACTGTTTTATTTTGTTGTTCTAGTATGTTGTGGAGCATCACAGCTTCTAATTACACAATGTGCTGCAGCTTGAAATGTTTTTGATTCATGGCACCGTGTTTGTAGCTCATTTTCTGTCTGACCGGTCGCTGACAGGCTTGAAGTCTCTGAACATAGACCTCCCAGTTGAGATGAGTAATTCATACCCCCTCATCTCAGAAACTCTATGCATACATACAGTACATTAGTTATACTTATCAGGACAGAAAAGCCCTGCCTTTGACGTCATTTGCCTGTTGCAGGCATGGTCTTGGTTCGCAGTGAGAGTGGGCAGCTGCTTGTGATTCACCAGCAGACCTTGGCTCAGATGCAGGCTCAGTCACAGTCCCAAAGCGCCATGACGCCACGACCTGCAGCCCCCACCAGTACTCCACCTGTCCAGATCACTTCTCTACAGGTACCAGGACTGCTGGACACAGGGGCACAGTCACACACAGAAAACACAGTGACTCATTCATGTAAGGTAGTGACGTATGGACCTGAAATACTGGATCAGTATTCACGTAATTATGGATCTTATTTAACAGATTGGGTATCAGACTGATGCACTTTAAATACTGTTTCTTTGGCACTGTACAATCACAATTCTGCAAACCCCTTTATTACCATATAATTAAATCAACACAAGCTTTACAAGAATGTTGGTGTAAACATCTTCACTTATAGTTAAGAAGTTAGGTGTAGTTACTACAACCTCGTATTAGTAATCATTATTCTGTGTGCAATGTATTACGGTATGACATTGCACACAGAATGATGATGCCAAACATTTCCACACACACATTTAAAACTAAAAAGAAGAAAGCACTCAAATTGGATTAGTACTCCATATCAGCCGATACCCTGAGTGGGTTGGTATTGGGAAGTGGGATCGGGAAGTAGGATTGGTGCATCCCTTATACTAGGGCAGAGCATCGTTTGATCACCCCATCACAATGACAGTGTACACAGTCACAGTAATTAACGCATTTTGCAAAAGTTCCAGTGTCGTAAGTCAAGTTAGGCCCATTGTGGTAAATAATATATACAATGTAACTGTCTTATAGGAAATAAAAACTAACTTCTTCTTTCTTTAACAGATTGTAAAAAGAAATTGTTGCTCTGATACATTTTATAAATAACATTTTGGTCGCTCGTTTCACGTTTAGGCTCTTCCTACATGATAAATGACCAATTAAAAATCATTCTCAGAGGACTGACTTTATTAAGTTGCATCTAACTTTAAAATGACTAAATAAAATGAAAGAAACCACCAAAGTGGAACATTTTTAGAGAAGAATAAAGAGAAACTTTCCTTTCCTTCCAAAGGGAGTTTAAAGCAGCATATATATTGTGAAACTATGTAACTTAAAGAAATATTTTAACAATATTTATTAGGGAAACAAAGATTTAGCACATAATTACTTGTTCCATTATTGTCCATTTACATAGTGTCATATGTTTAACACCTTTCTGCTGATCTGCAGGCTCCAGGCGCGTCACTACTGGCTCGTCCAGTTACCCCCACTGCCATTATTAAACAAGGTTCCACAGTCCAGACCACTGTGACAACCTCTACCACACTGCAGAGGCCGCCTGTACAGCAGGTAACTCCAACACACATCCCAAATGGTTCCTCAGTTCCATTACACCAGACCTGGTTCGTGCTGGCACTAAACAGTCTGGATCTATCCGACAATCAAGTTAAATCAAACCATTTGCTCTGCATAACATTGCGTTTAATTTAGCCACAAACATAAAATATGTTTCACAGGGTCTGAAACATTTTCCTACCAGCCGCTATAGCATGTAGATACAATTTCTACCATTCAGTCAATGTGTTTGAAGAAGCTCAACTTGTGAAAAGCTCTGCAGCTCTCCTAAATCCTGGAGAAGATAGTAGTAGTAGTAGTAGTAGTAGTAGTAGTAGTAATTTCCTAGATTGAGAAAGTTAATAAAAGGCTTTTGTTGTGTAACTAAAGTACGGCTAAATGCAACTCTCTTGGACCAGTTAGGACTGATTTCCTACTCTGAAATGCGTAATAAAAACAGACCCAGAACCTGTTTCAAAGGTTGAATAGTCAAAGTGTTTTTTCCCCTAATGAAATGATGGGATTTTACATTAAAGTCAGCACATTTGTTTTCATGCATGTTGTATGCTTACTTTAAAAAAACTTTACTGGTTTCTTGGGATTTATGATTGGTCAGGTTGCCATGGAATTTCCCTTAAAGGTGAAATACATTTTACTGAGTCTCATTAACGGGTTTTTATTGTCTGTTTGGCATGCCATTTTTTTCTATTTTTATTTAGGTGTGGAAGAAGAGAATAGTTAAGTTGATGTTGTACTTGTGGTATATAAATGAGTGTTCTGTTATAGCAAACATACAATATATAGCACAACTCCTTTCTGAAAAAAATAAAGCTTGGGGAAAAAACAAAACATGTCCTAGTAAAGTAGGATAAAGTAGTAGTACAGTGCCCCGGGACCAGATATTTCAAAACTGTTAATCTGACTTTGTCACTTTCCTGAATCTCATCTCATGACTGCATATACACTGACTTATATAGAACACCATCATGCTGGGAGGAACTGCCCCCACCCCGGGACAGCCGCTCGGAACGACCACCACAGTGCAGCCGGGTTCGGTAACAACAGCAGTTACACAGAGGACCCCTGTCACTCCAACAGCTGTCACAGCTGTAAGAGAGAAGTACTAACCTCGAATGCTTTTGTCATCTTTCAAAGCTATATATATATATATACAGTGGTGTGAAAAAGTGTTTGCCCCCTTCCTCATTTCCTGTTCCTTTGCATGTTTGTCACACTTAAGTGTTTTGGAACATCAAACCAATTTAAACAATAGTCAAGGACAACACAAGTAAACACAAAATGCAATTTGTAAATGAAGGTGTTTATTATTAAAGGTGAAAAAAAATCCAAACCATCATGGCCCTGTGTGGAAAAAGTGATTGCCCCCTAAACCTAATAACTGGTTGGGCCACCCTTAGCAGCAACAACTGCAACCAAGCGTTTGCGATAATGTGCAATGAGGCTTTTACAGCGTCCTGGAGGAATTTTGGCCCATTCATCTTTGCAGAATTGTCGTAATTCAGTTACATTAGAGGGTTTTCGAGCATGAACGGCCTTTTTAAGGTCATACCACAACATCTCAATAGGATTCAGGTCAGGACTTTGGCTAGGCCACTCCAAAGTCTTCATTTTGTTTTTCTTCAGCCATTCGGTGGTGGACTTGCTGGTGTGTTTAGGATCATTGTCCTGCTGCAGAACCCAAGTTCGTTTCAGCTTGAGTACACGAACAGATGGTCGGACATTCTCCTTCAGGATCTCTTGGTAGACAGCAGAATTCATAGTTCCTTTTATCACGGCAAGTCTTCCAGGTCCTGAAGCAGCAAAACAGCCCCAGACCATCACACTACCACCACCATATTTTACTGTTGGTATAATGTTCTTTTATGAAATGCAGTGTTCCTTCTACGCCAGATATACTTGGACACACACCTTCCAAAGAGTTCCACTTTTGTCTCATCGGTCCACAGAATGTTGTCCCAAAAGTCTTGGGGATCATCAAGATGTGTTGTGGAGAAATAATCAGGCCTGGGTGTGGCTAGAGAAATTGAACTCAGGTGTGGACAACCACAGTTATAGTATGTTTTAACAAGGGGGGCAATCACTTTTTCACACAGGGCCATGATGGTTTGGATTTTTTTTCACCTTTAATAATAAACACCTTCATTTCCAAATTGCATTTTGTGTTGTCCTTGACTATTGTTTAAATTGGTTTGATGTTCTGAAACACTTAAGTGTGACAAACATGCAAAGGAACAGGAAATGAGGAAGGGGCAAACACTTTTTCACACCACTGTATATGTGTATATATATATATATATATATATATATATATATATATATATATATATATATATATATATATATATATATACACACTGTATTAATTTTAGGGTATTTTTGTGTTCTCCTTCACATTTCTGCTGTATATCGGATATACTGTATATTTAAGGGAAAATTCCATTTGTGTGTATGTGCTTGCAGGAGACACTAGAGAATGTAAAAAAGTGTAGAAACTTTCTGTCCACGTTGATCAAGCTGGCATCCAGTGAGAAACAGTCCTCTGAGACTACAGCTAACGTCAAGGAGCTGGTCAAGAACCTGCTGGTACATTTCTTTTTTTTCTATCATCATCATCATCATCATCTCTCTCAACATCTCTGCTAAAACTCGATGTCTCTATGACTTCATCTTCATACCTATCCTGTCATTCCTTGTCTGTTTTCCTAACTTTATGTGACTTTATACAGTTATTGACTCGCTCTTTTTGTTTTTTTTTACCTTGAATTTGACTGTGAGCAACTAAACCATTTCCCTGAGAGGATCAGTGATGTATTTTTTGTTTCTGATTATGTTTTATTGTTTGTTCTGATCCTTCCTCTTTGCTTATTGTACAACAGGAAGCGAAGATAGAGCCTGAAGATTTCACCAGTAGGTTATACCGGGAGCTCAACTCCTCACCACAGCCCTACCTTGTGCCTTTCCTGAAGGTGAGATAATTTACGGATATAATGGTTAATGGTGCATGTTACAGGCTCTGTAAACTCAGACCTTGTTTAACATGTACCCTCTCCACCATGTGGAGCATCAGTGCCAAATACAAACTTGTACCCCTTTTAGACCAAGGTGGTGACGTCACAACTCTGCTCCTAACCAGGGTTAACACTGCTCACCATTGATACAGGTTTATTATAATACTAATGCCTACTATATGGTTACTATTAAATTGATATAGTTTTACTATAATCCTGTTGCAGGCATTGCAGACTAAAAAGAAAGGCACCTCTTTATCAGAATCAGCTTTATTGGCCAGGTATGAAGACACATACGAGGAATTTTTTCTTTGGAGCATAGTTGCTCACAATGTGCTTACACATTCAAAACAAACAAACCATATATACACACACTAATACAGTGAGGAAAATAAGTATTTGAACACCCTGCTATTTTGCAAGTTCTCCTACTAAGAAATCATGGAGGGGTCTGAAATTGTCATCGTAGGTGCATGTCCACTGTGAGAGACATTATGCAGTATCCAGTATGATTTTTTTTTTAACTATTTATTTGTATGATACAGCTGCAAATAAGTATTTGAACACCTGAGAAAATCAATGTTAATATTTGGTACAGTAGCCTTTGTTTGGTCAAATGTTTCCTGTAGTTTTTCACCAGGTTTGCACACACTGCAGAAGGGATTTTGGCCCACTCCTCCACACAGATCTTTGAAAGATCCGTCAGGTTTCTGGGCTGTTGCTGAGAAACACGGAGTTTGAGCTCCCTCCAAAGATTCTCTATTGGGTTTAGGTCTGGAGACTGGCTAGGCCACGCCAGAACCTTGATATGCTTCTTCCAGAGCCACTCCTTGGTTCTCCTGGCTGTGTGCTTCGGGTCATTGTCATGTTTGAAGACCCAGCCTCAACCCATCTTCAATGCTCTAACTAAGGGAAGGAGGTTGTTCCCCAAAATCTCGCAATACATGGCCCCGGTCCTCCTCTCCTTAATACAGTGCAGTCGCCTCATTGACCAGCTCCTCCCATGTAGTTCTGGGCTGATTTCTCACCTTTCTTAAGATCATTGAGACCCCACGAGGTGAGATCTTGCATGGAGCCCCAGTCCGAGGGAGTTTGACAGTCATGTTTAGCTTCTTCCATTTTCTAATGATTGCTCCAACAGTTGTCCTTTTTTCACCAAGCTGCTTAGCAATTTCCCCGTAGTCTTGTCCAGCCTTGTGGAGGTATACAATTTTGTCTCTAGTGTCTTTGGACAGCTCTTTGGTCTTGGCCATGTTAGTAGTTGGATTCTTACTGATTGTATGGGGTGAATGCAGCTATTGATCTCAAACAGGTGCATCTAATTTAGGATTATAAATGGAGTGGAGGTGGACATTTTGAAGGCAGACTAATGATGGACAGGTGTTCAAATACGTATTTGCAGCTGTATCATACAAATAAATAGTTTAAAAATCATACATTGTGATTTCTGGATATTTTCTTTTTTTTTAAGATTATGTCTCTCACAGTGGACATGCACCTACGATGACAATTTCAGACCCCTCCATGATTTCTAAGTGGGAGAACTTGCAAAATAGCAGGGTGTTCAAATACTTATTTTCCTCACTGTAGGAGGCATATAGTGCAATGAAGAGTTCAATAAAAATTATTTAAATGTGGAACATAGTGCAAAGGGTACTGGGATAAATAGTATTATGTTACTGTATTACAATATGAACAGTATGAAGAGTTCTGAAATAGGAAATGAGAATGATGAATAAATAACAAATAATAAGTGAGATGAGAATGGAAATGATGAGTAAATAATAAGTGAGATATGGGAATGATGAATAATACTAAATAAGTGGAATAATAGTGGAACCAGTAAACAGGTGCTGTTTGGAGACAGTGTTACTGGGTTATTGACCAGAATTGAACCTGACACTGTGGGTCAGAAGTCAGCTGTTCATCAGAGAGGTGGCTTATTATGCGATATAACAAATAACTTATATGCCTTTTGCATGAAATGATCCCAAGTTCACAAAATGAAACTAAAGTTATTCCAGTAATGCAATAAAAAAAACAGAACTAAACTAATTCATTAAACATACTGCTGTCGGATAGCTACAGATACAGAAATACAACAATACTAGTCAACCCTCTGTACCATCTGCATTTGGCAACAAGCTTCCATCCACATCACACCTTATGTTCTCTCTTGTAATACACCTTGGAAAGTATCTTTTGCATGCCTAAACCATCACTGGCAATCTTATGCAGGTAGGTCCAGGCATCCAGCATTCATTTTGTCAAAGAGGGACATCAGATCATGTGGCTGCTAGTCCTAAACCTTCCACCCCTAAGAGGAAAATAATTCCTCCACAGTTTTAAGGAATGGAGCGTAGAAAGAGAAAGTGAAACTATTCTGGGATGGGTTGAAAACCACTCTGTGAATGATTAAACAGTTTGCGAATTTTGGAAGACGCAACCATTGAATTTTGTATCAAAGCAATGAGAAGTTATCCACAGTTTAGTCCATATTGACTTCTGTTGTGCTGACTGAGTTAAAAAAAAAGTACTGTACTTCAATATTAACAAAAGCCTATTCTAAAAAACAAAAAAAAGTAATTGCTTAATCCTGAATTTGGAATTAGTCACATCATTGTATACATATAATATACGTTTCAGGTGCAGACAGTGCAGAGAGTTAATTGGAAAATAGAGCAATTTTCATGTACAATGAAGTGAGTGCATTTATTATCAGATTTGTATTCTCTCCAAGAACAAGCTTTTCTATTTACTTTTTCTTGATCCCATCATTAAATCAGTTTAACCATAATCTAAATAAATTTTAAAACATAGCATTCATAGGTGCCATATTTATTGATTTTGCACAGGGAAATACTGTAGTTGTTACAAATAGCTCTTGCACTGTTATTCCATATTACAAATGTGAAAACAAAGCAACAAAAAAGAGCCTATATGAACTTCTCATTAGAAAATAAACTACATTCTCTGCACTTTAATGTGATTAATGCATTCACAACTAGGGGTTGGTTAAACAAATATATTCTCCAATTAAAGTGTATTTTTGTTTGAGTAATCTGATACTGATTAATAAAATCCCCAAATCAATCTTTTAATATATGCCTTTTCACCATGAATATGGTGAATTGACCCCCATTACTTAATGTAATAAACATTAACTTGGTGCATTATAAAAACTATATTTCACGGTTGCTTCTTGCTTGTACAATTTACAAGCAAGACAATCTGACAATCTCTTTTATATCCACGCAAAATTGGTATTGTAACTGAAATTTCCCTAATGTAATTGAAATTGAATCGGAAGTGTATCGAATCGAAATTATTGGCGATAAGATACCTATTCACAGCTGAGCTGGCAGTTATTTTACATGGGTACCTCTTAGAAATTCATCACAAAAAGTGATGGCAAATGTGTTGGCAGATGCCCGGTCTAAAAGTAGCTTTGACATTTTATATATATATTTTTTTTATTAAACTTTTTTATTTAAAGAAAAATTAATTCTACATGTTGTTCTTAAGTCTGTTTACATGCCAGTGATCAAGAAAGAAGAAGAATTCACTTCATTACAAAAGCACCCACACTCTCTCCGTCACAGTACTTTTATACTGGTTCTGGACTGAAAGGGAACTTAAGAATCCAAAAAATAAGAAGTGGGAGTGATAACTACAAAAATGAAAATAGAATAAATAAAATAGGCAAGTATACAGCAGCAGTAAGTAAAATGGACAATAACAGCTGTAAAATTAATACACTTGTCTGCTCTATATGTACCTTTCCTCATTCATAACTTTTCCTGCATATAATATCCTATAATGAGATGATAATAACTGTGATGGCAAAATTTACGACACAAAAGGTAATAATTATAGATTAAGATAGTTTGCTGTATACATGTATAACTCTCTGAGTGGAGTCAACAACTAGGGGGATTTATCACATTACCCAGAATCTTGCCTTAAAGTTATGAAGTTTATCCAGGTTTTCCAGCAACTCTCAAACTTATCTTGTTCAAGCCTGAGAATAAATGTTAGCTTCTCCATTATCAAAATATCAACTGTAGGAGAATCTTTTACCAACCATTTCCTAGTGATTGCTTTCTAACTCGCTAGTAATGGGATATTATACATATATTTATTTTCAGGCCCCTTCACAGTGGCCGGTCTTAATCCCAGACATAAAGTAACGAACTCTGATGGAATCACTATATCCATGATTTTCTCCATGGTCAATTTAATTTCTTTCCAATATTTTGAAATGACTGGGCAGTCCCAAAACACATGAAAATATGTAACCTTATTTGCACCACAGGATCTCCAACAGGATGTGCTTGCTCCCAGAGAAATCCTTTGGGCTGGAATGCTACAAAAACCTATCTATACTCTTCCACCCAAATTCTCTCCGGGACAGAGCAGATGTACTTTTCCACTGTTGTGAAGTTATTTCCCCCCATATTTCCATCTGCATCGCAATGTTACTCTACCCTCTACCTCTTGTAACACCTTATATATCTTTGATATGTTTCCACGTTCAGGGTCTGACCCAAAACTGAGTAGAAATATCTCCACTATACCCAAATTAAGCTTTGACATTTTATCTGATTTATTAGGTTAGAATGAGATTGGCCCAAGAAGCCCATCCCACTTCTTGGCTGGCATCCAGAGGATCCTGATTGGAGTGGCACCTGCTCCATCTCTCCAATTGGGCATCTGCAATTCAAGAAACAAGCTATATTTCCTGGACTAGCTTGTCTCAATGTGATTGTGTTTGACAGATGTTACCTGTTCAGACCATTGTGTGTTAAACTAACTATAACGCTTGGGGTGGTAGTAGGAGTCCGTAGGGAGTTGGGTTGGGAATCGGAGGGTTGCTGGTTCAAGACCTTGTACGGACTTTGGATTGGTAGGTGGAGAGATGCCACTGCACTTCCTGGGCACTGCCAGGTGCTATTGAGCAGCGCACTGAACCCCCCCAACCTCTCAGGGCGCTGGTCCAGCACTGGCAGCCCCCCTCACTCGGACATCTCTTCATTTTGTGCATGAATATGTCCTGAGCATGTGTGTATTTCAGGCCTGTGTGTAGTGATTACTAACAAAACAGTAAACAATAAAACAATAAACAGTATAAATTAAATTAAAATTAAGGCACTCGCTTAGCTACCTGGGAACTGGGCGCAGGCCCTTTTCCTTTTTGTATTTTTCATTTTGTTTGTTTTTGTCAAAAATCTAAATTCCTTGGAATAAATAACTTTATATTACCATGTCAATCTGGCTTTATTTTGCTTCCCTTTCCCCTGGATGGATGGGCCATGAAAACAAATCTATTCTGTGTTGAAAGGAAGCAGTGACTTTATCAAACTGAACATATGTTCACTCTTTCTGTCATCTGTCTGCCTGCAGAGAAGTCTCCCAGCACTGCGTCAAATGACCCCAGACCCAGAGGCCTTCATCCAGCAGAGCCTGCTGCCTCTGCCCAGCTCTCAGCCTGCTGCAGCAGTCTCCACGGCCCTCACCGCTGTGATGCTGCGACCTCCTCTCTCCACGACCACCAGCACTGCAGCGACCAAAACCACAGTTATCAGCCTCCCTCAGACGCCTCACAGTAAACCTGGACTGGTAATTAATCATTCCTTGTATCCAAATTAGAGTTTAGATTATCTGCCCAAGCCCGAACTTAGTCAATATTTCCCACCACTATCGTCAAGCATTTGTGTTTATTCAATCATTACTTTATTAGCCTAATTGGGTGGGGAGAAAGCTATGCCTCTCCAGCTTTTCCCGTAGCTCTGGGTTTTGTCCTGTGTCCTGCACTGATTTGAATGTGAGGTTAACTTTGCTAAATCATCCCCCATAATTGCACAACCAGGCCATCAGGATTTGTTTTGTTTTTAGATGTCTCATGAGTCCTTTAGCAGCAGATACTATGCTCGCTCCTATAGCCTATCCGGCGCGTTGTCGGCCAGTGTGTCGGCATGCAGACCGTGGCAAAAGACAGTATTAATTAGGTGATCAAGACAAGAAAGTCTTCTATATGGTTCCATGTTCTATGGTTGATTATGTCGCTGACTTGATCTGTTACCCTCACTATTCGGCTGAGGGAGGGAGCTAGGGTCAAGGCTTTTTTTTTTTTTTACGTTTCTTCCTTTAGGATCCATTTGCGAACCACTCCATTTGGAGTAAACAAACAACGCAGTTTACATCCTGGTTGCATTTTTCATTAAGATAATTCTAAACAGATTTCTGTAGTTCAAACCACTTAGAATTGTAATTGAGAACATCAGTTATAACGGCCCATGTATTAAAAAAATTCCGGGTTTCAATCGGACTCTGGCTCATAATACAGTTAATGTGTCGGGCCGGGCCGAGCTTGGACACAACGTCCACAGGCTTGGGTAGGGTTGGGTTGGGTTGGGCTGGATTTTTTTGGGCCCAATCTATGCTTTAATCTGAATTCAGTCATTGGCATGCACGTAGAAGTAGAAACCTTGCATAAGAGTTTGCACCTCCATTCTTGTTTATGCTTTTATTCAGTGTTTCTCATTCTATGTCTCTGAATGTGCGCAGATAGTGCCCCAGCAACAGGGAACAATGGTGAGGCCACAGGTGACGCTGACTCAGTCTCCCATGGTAACACTCAGAGGACAATCTCATAGCCGCATCATTGTGGGCCAGCCGCAGGTGGTCAAACAGCTACAGACAGGTGTGTGTGTTCAACAGTCACTTATTTCTTCTATGCAGTAAAGTTTATATGCAGTTGGTTCCCTCTAACTCTGTCTGTATTTGATCCGTCACCGATGTACTCTGTACAGTATTGAAGTGCTGCCACCTTATGGATACTATCTGTAATTTCAGGATCCTAAACTTGTACAAATGTGCCAAATTTGATTCTAAAAAAAAAAAATCAAAATAAGATTCAGCTCACAGTACATGTTTTTGACTTCTCACTGACAATTTTAACTGCACTTTTAATCACAATTTATTCTTTTTAATAAGCAGCAATAATCATCATGTGTGTCTTTATTAATTCCAGCAGGGAAGCAGACATTGGCTCCGGGGGCCAAAGGAGTGCAAGTAGTCAGTCAGGCCCCTCTCACAGCTGCTCAGAAGAATAAGCTTAGGGAAGCAGGAGGGGGAACCTTCAGGTTTGTGACACATTAATATCATTAGTGTCTTTATAAATATTGGTCTCCAAATAGTCAGTATTCCAGGAGTTTTAGAGGTTTTCAAAAGCCTTTGAGAATTTACAGGATCTTTTGTATTGTTATATTTAATGTTGGAACCAGAAGTGAGCAGAGACATGCAATCTTACTTTTATACATTTACCAGCGTACATGTTCTTTGTGATTATTTCTTTATTATAAAGTGATGGAGGTTGAGATGAAGGTGTTCCATTAAGGAGCCCATGAAGTTATGTTTCCACAGGTAGCATGTGTGATGATAAAGGTGTTGTCTCACAGAAAGAAAATAAATATTTAAATGATAACACCTGTTTTGTGTATTTGGATGTATTGGAATAAAACAAAAGTGGGAAGTGTGTCAGCACAGAGGTTTAAACTGCTGAGACGGAGCAGAGTAACCACACGTTGTCTGTCTAAGGGATTCCAATTTTTATTTTTTATTTTTTAAGAAAAAGGTAAGTCTTTAAGTCTTAAATTGGTGCAGTCTTTGTTGGTTTCATCACAATCATCTAAATGTCCCTGGGGATCATCCTTTGGGGGTGGTCAGACTCAGTAATTAATTAGAGTGCATGATGAATTACCTTAGTATTTAAATGTTTCTAGCTGTTCGTTTTTTTTCAGCTATAGAAGACTACTTCAGCTGAATAAAACAACTGAGATAATTTGAAATACATGTGCACTGACAAAAAAGAATCAGTTTTTACACACAGTAAGGTGTACATCATGTTTATGTCTGACTTGTCACTTTTTATTTCATCCAGAGATGATGATGATATCAATGATGTGGCCTCCATGGCAGGGGTCAACTTGTCAGAGGAGAGTGCCCGTATCTTAGCAACCAACTCTGAGCTTGTTGGCATGGTGACTCGTTCCTGTAAGGATGAGACCTTCCTCTCCACCTCTTTACTCACGCGGAGAGCTCTGGAGATTGGTGAGACACATAAACTTGAAAATGTTTTTATATATTATAAGACACTAATGTGTGTTATAATAAAAATATCAAACATTATTATTATTATTATTATTATTATTTATGGTTATTGAATTGTAAAGCACATTCTTGCTTTTAAAGGCTGACAATGTCTAAATCTTTATCAACACTCCTCTTGTTGTGTCAGGTAAGAAGTTTGGTGTCGGCGAGTTGGGCGCAGATGTGATCAACTACATTTCCCACGCTACACAGCAGCGACTACAAAGCCTGCTGGAAAAGGTGTCACAAGTGGCACAGCAGAAAAACACAACTTTCAAGGTGATTATTACTTCCAGTAATTTGTGAGCCGGAGAGCATTGCCTTGTAGTCTGTTTACTGTCGTACCTGCCTATACCTTCCTGGCAAAGTCTTACTTCATCCATCCTTTAGGAGGATGAGCGGTATGAGCTGGGAAGCGATGTGCGAACCCAGCTTAAATTCTTCGAGCAGCTTGATCAGATGGAGAAGCAAAGGAAGGAAGAGCAGGAGAGAGAGATTCTCCTCAAGGCTGCCAAGGTAACAATATAGAAACGCGGTCACACAGCATCATTGACAGGAAGAATCCTACACACTATGATAATTGCACAGACAAGGCGAGTGAGGTCTGGGGTCAGTGTCATTAGTATATGTTTCCTCTGCTGCTAACAATGTCTAGAGGACAGATCGGCTAACAGTGAGCAAGTGAATGAATAAAACAATTGTCTGAATAAACTGTACATATCCATCTTAAAATATTAAAATGTCCTCTGCCTTGCTGCAGTCGCGGTCACGGCAAGAGGACCCTGAGCAGCTCAGACTAAAACAGAAGGCCAAAGAGGTAAGTATATGCTACGATAAGTGACTATAGAATTTGCTGTCTTTGTAAAGCAGTGTGACAAGTTTGTCTGTGAGGCTAATTTACGCGTTATTGCTTTTATTCCAGATGCAGCAGCAGGAGCTGGCTCAGATCAGACAGAGAGAAGCCAACTTAACGGCGCTGGCAGCAATCGGTCCGAGAAAAACGGAAAACGGACTCTCCTGTTAGGGGCGCCAGTGCAGAGGTGAGAAATATGGAACCATTTGGCGTAGACTGGTTGTGCTTAATTTGTAATTATTTCAAATCAGGTCGATAAAAGACTAAATGTCTCTCTTGTGTTTGCGCCGCAGGGCTCAGGGTCAGGCCCCTCTCAGCCTGGAGGCTCCGGTGGAGCAGGCTCCAGACAGTTTATGCGACAGCGCATCACCAGAGTCAACCTCAGGGACCTGCTCTTCTGCCTGGAGAATGAAAGAGGGACCAGTCACTCACACCTGCTCTATAAAGGCTTCCTCAAATAGCACACGCATTAAAATGACTAGTGGCGCTCAGTGGCGTTCAGGAAGCAGAGTTGACTGTCGGCTCAGACCGTCTCTGCCGGTACTTTCTTTGAATCACCCACTGCTGAGTGACGAGACGTCTGTCTGTGGGAAGAAATCTGGGACGCTGAAGAAATGTCTTTTAAAAGCCTCTCCAAGCACAGGTCTTTTGTATTTTTCAGAGAAGCAAATATTTGAACTGGGCCCTGATTTCAGTGGTTTTGCTCTACAGAGACCAGTTTTACCAAACCACGCTTCAGTCATGCACTGCCTCATGCTGCACACAAGGAAAATGTCTTTGGCTGAACTAAGCGCTATAGACCCGAAGACCTTGTCGGTGTCATTTGCACTGACATGCCTGTTGTAGCAGCAAATCTCTGTGAAGTGGTTTCATTTTAGATTAATGTGCGACACTCAGGTGCAACAGCCTGATTTTTACAAAACTGCAGTAATGTGCTAAGTTTCTTGACCACGTTAACGCAAAAACTCTGTTTATTTAAGTTCTTAACAGAGATGTTAATTTATCACACAGTTCTACTATATTTTAGCACAGCTTTAATGCCTGTGGATTTTTTTACAGAGAGTAAACTTGACTAGCCTTGTCATCTGCTGAGTTGCCTTCTTAACAAATTAAGCCATATGGATTAGAATGTGTTGATCTGCTTCAGTAACATCATCTATCCCACAGTTCTCTAGGATGTGTGCTCTTTCTTTCTTTCTTTCTTTTTTTCTTTCTTTCTTTGGCTTAGCTTGATTGGAAACAAAATGACATGTTAAAATGTATGTCATTTGTTGTGCATGATGTAATCACAGGTGTTGTATTTGAACTCTTGCAACTATATTATTTATTGCAAGAGTTCCCGACACAGTGGTTACAACCAAAATTCCACTTTTTATTCAGATTCTAGCACATTTACTACAAAGACCACATGTACTTTACATTCCTATCGATCATTTCTAAAGCCACCTCCCCTGCAGACATCAGTTTTCATTCATTTCTTTAGTGACATACAATTTAACTTAAATAACTGTACCATCTGTACCTTTTGTCATTGCCAAATAGATTTCAAAAGTCTGCAGATTTTAGCTTTTTGCTAAATGTGTTTGTTGTCCTCTTGATTTAGAAGATCCAAGAATATTGACAGATTTACATACTGATTATGAAAATAATAATGTGGATTTGGCTCTCTGTTTCTTGAATAATGTTACTAAGAGGCTTTCACGTCCTTTTCCTGCGTTTTCTAAATGTCCCCCAAAGAGCTGCAGACTTTTCAAATGAAAGTGTGTAATGTTTAAGTAAGCTTTGACTGGAATATCTTTGTGCAGGATGGATTGCTAATCTCAAGCACTCTTTAGTCTCTACTTTTGGTACCATGAAAAATATAATGGAAATGGTTTGTTAAATGGATAAAAACATTGAAACTAATATGGTATAATTGGGAAATGAAGTGGCTGTTACTAATGTAAAGTATCCAGGCTGCATAGCTCATGGGCTATAATGTGATTTCTTTTTTGTTTTTTTTTGTTTTTACAAGAGTTTGGAGAAATGAATCTCAATGTTATTGATTACAGTAATTTATGTGAATTACACATTTTCCAATAACTTGTTTTACCACATTTTTATATTTATGAATGATGGGGGATGATCATGTTGGTAAACATGGGCATGAAATGCAGAACGAGGGCTGCACTTTGACGGATCACTTTTTTAAAACTAGTCGATCAGATGAACATACCCACTTTATAACTTTTTATATCTTTAGTGCACATACTAATTTTGGTCTTTATACCTTTTGTCATTTTCTGAAAGAATCTGTATTGGCATCTTTTGTATTACTGTATATATTTAAGTTTGCTGTTTGAAAGTTTATCAATTGACAACTTCCAACTCAGCAAATTTATTTTTTTCTTTCATATACAGTAGATATGACAAACAAGACAAATATGACACTTTCTTGCCAATATCTTGTACATTTTGCACAGCCACCTGTATATATGTAAATATCTGAATTGAAAAAAAATTAATTGCTATTTTATAAAGGATTGAAAGAGAATGTTCTCTATTAAAAAAAAAAAAAGAACAAAAAAAAAAAAAGAACAAAAAAAAAATCTTGATTGTCTATATTTTTGTGTTGTCCAGTATTTTCTTTGACCTTTTTAAAGAAAGAAGAGTCAAAGAAAGTATGGGAAACAGTATGGAAGTAGTACAACCAACTCGGTCATAAAGCACATTAAAAAGGATATTAAATACATTTTGGTATTTGTAAAGACAATGTTTAGAATTACATTTACTGCAAACGTTACTGTATTTTCTTGTTAATTTAAAAATCTTGACGTTAAAGTGATGCTGAAACATAGAGACAAGCTAGTTTTTCCATATATTTGTATTATATTTTAGGGACAAAACAGTGGTCCCATGAGTCCAAAAACTAAATATAGTATTATAAGAAAAGGGACTCTGTATCTGTGGACTCATAACAAGTTGAATATCAAAGAAATGGACACAAATTCAGGGTAAAAAAAGAAAGACAGTTAATAAATGCAATATTAGTGTTTATTCCACATTTTTCAAAAATCTTGACTATTTTTTTATTTAAAATGTGTTTATTAACTTGTCCCATCTGCTGCTTTTAAAATGTGAAATATTTTATCAATAGGATCTGTTCACTGATGCTGCTGATTATCTCACTACCAGTTAGTTACTCATTTCACATTATGTTCACATGTGTATGATAAAAATCTCTTTAGCAATTTTCAAGATTTTAAATATTACTTTTTCCCTTCATTACCGAAACAGACTTTTGTGATTGTGTGCTAAATAGGTTATTAAATTAATGCTGTGACATTTCCTCCTGAATTGTTCTGTTAGAAGGAGAGGAATTAGAAAGCACAAAGGCCCTCGCAAATACTGAAAGATTACTAATATGTACTGAATACAATTTTTGTTTTAGAAAAATAACTTCATATGGAACTTGATAATTAAAGGTTCCATTATTCACTATCTTGGGTGCTCTACTTAAAGTTATATTTTCTGTTCCTAAAATGATTTTGTGCATAATGTCCTTTTGACATGAAATCCTTTAAGAATTATTTCCCAGACCAAAATGTCCTCCCAGAAAAACAGAAATGTTGTTATAAAAGACTATCAAGTCTTCAGTGGCTGTACAAATTGTCAAAATATCATCCTTCATATGCACATATTTGTTTGTGTCTGTACTTAAAGCATTTAGTCGTCCTGACATCTTACTTTGTGAACAACACCTAAAACACCATCTCCTTTGCTGTATACATCTCATTGGATACTTCTGTTTGCTGTTTCCATTTCCTGAACTCTAAACAGGTCAGTGTGTGTCTATTTTTCTGCTTAATTAAAGTGAAGCACAGGAGACAGTCTAAGTGACTGTGGTGGAATACAGCATAATTAATAACATAATAAAACTACATTTATTTTATTTCATTACAGTTACAGAAGAGACTGACAGGAACTGATTATCCCTCCATCCATCCATCCATCCATCCATCCTTCCATCCATCCATTCATTCATTCATTCATCCATCCATCCATCCATCCATCCATCTTCATCCGTTTATCCGGTATCGGGTTGGGGGGGCAGCAGCTCCAGCAGGGGACCCCAAACTTCCCTTTCCGAGCCACAGAAACTGATTAATGATTAAATATCTGATTTTACAGGAAGTGTACCACATTAGGCTACTGTAAGGTTAAGTTTATTCCAGTATATATTGACTATTTGTGAGGTTTAAAGGCAAAACTCCTCATAACCACAAACCCCAAAACAAATATGCCAACCTGTTATGTGATTGAGGTGTAAAATCTCCAACAGTGAATAACAACGAAATATTGTGGACTTACAGCGGCCGTTTTTCATTTGAATTATATTTCACAGTATGAGCCAAACGTCTCATTTTTTTGTTGCTACAAGTGCTCTTTCATCATTATAAATTCAATGCCTCTTGACTTTATACCTCGATGACAAAATGGGTCTAAATCATTGGGTCCTTTGTCTTATCATGTTCACAAAAATGGCTCAGCCTATTATAGGCAATAAAAATAATATTTATGAGTTCTGGGATTGAGTAGATGAAGCTGTTCATGGTACAATAGTTACCGAATTCCACTGTCATTATTCACTTGCTGCTGTGACATTTTATGGATATGGAATATTTTAAAGTGATCTACAACAGCCTTTTGAGCCCCTTGGTGTTATATTCATTTTGTAAAGGCAACAGTGAACGGAGAAACTCCAACATTCCACCATTCATGTCAGGGACAGACTTTTTTACGTTTATAGGAACCTGCTTTTCTGCAGTCCAGCATAAGAAAGAGGTAGCACCTACCTTAATTATTTATCACAGGTTTAATGCTCCACCCTGCCAGCGAGCTACAGTAAGGGACCCACATCAAATACACACAAGATGTTGAGTAACCAACAGGTGCATATGCTAAAATGCTAAATGATAAGATGCTCATGGCGGTCATTTCTGTGTTCACTTGGGAGCTTCTATCTTCAGTGAGGCCTTTCTGCTGTTTTTGACAACAATCAAATTACTGCAGAGCCTCATTTAGCTCAACATGTTTGGTTCCACTGCCCTCAAAGTTTTCACAGAGGATAAGTGGACTGGTTGTGTTATGCTTTGAGCAAATACTTTGAACCTGGAGCAGATTGAAGAGGACTTTGCAGTGCACAGGACTCACAGAATGCCCTTCGGACAGGTAAGTACAACACAACACACTTATTGTGATGGGTGGAAGGAGAAGGTTATTATTGCCAGGCAAGGTAGTTGAGAGCTTGTGTGTGCACAAAAAATGCAGCTCTTTTTTTTCTGCTTTGATATGTGTGCTTGTGGCTGCAGCCGCTGTGGAATTTATTATTTAGTGTTGTCTGTGTTGGCGATGTTTCGTTCTGTTGTTATTTCTATAAGTGTCAGTTTAAATTTGTATGACTCAATAATGCTTGTTGCACCCGCCGTTCTATCCGGAGCTCTTTTTATTTATTGTTGGCTATTTGTGTTTAATTGTCGTTGTCGTTGTTGTTGACGAGTTTTATCTCTTTATTGGCTTCACTGAAGAAGGGGGTTGTATATTTATAGTTGGTAATCAATTGTGTGCACAGGCTGCAAAGTGCTGTCTATAAAAAAAATTTATAAATGGTTGAATAGGGCATTTGGGCTCTGTGGTGTCATCTGTATAAATTTAGATGCACTTTATTATGTTAATTACTTTTTCTTTCCCCTCCCTCCACCTCCCCTTTCCCTTCTCCAAATGTAGCACAGCGAAGTTAACCCAGTGTACATTTTAACTCATCTATTTTGTACTTATAGCTCAGCACATTTTTACACAAGTCATTTTACTTGTACTTGTGAAATGTTTTTTAAGTAACAGAACTTGTTCTTGAGTAAGATATTCTAGTACGTTTTCCATCCGTTCTCTTTTCCTGCTATATGACAGCTGCAGTGGTGGAAAGTAAATAACATTCACCCAACTGTACATACAGTAGGTACAATTTTGCATGACTTATACTTTACTTGAGTATTTCCATTTTATGTTACTTTAAACTTCTACTCCTCTACATTTTCCCTCCACTACAGTTATTTGATACCTTTTAGTTACTACAAATCCAAATTAATAATGCAACATTGAATCAATGAATACATCACAATGTTGTATTATTGAAAAATATAAGACTTTATTGATTCCTTGGTGAAATTCACTGGATAAAAAACAGCCCCACCTTTACCAGCTGCAACATTAAAATAATGTACTAATTAATGCATCAATGATTATAATTTAATAATATAATATACATTATTTTGCATAATACTAATACTTGTACTTATATTTAACTTTTTGAATGCAGGACTTGAACCTGTATCAGAGTGATTCTACACTGTGGTATTGCTACTTTACTTTCTACTTCCACCACTGCACAGCTGTCCAAATGGTTTTTGTTAGTGGCCTTTCAAGCACATGCCAACATCTCTCTGTGTTGGGACTGGTCACAGTTTAAAATAATTGCCTGTGATTCATCATTACACTTGGCAGGTCTCTTGTCAGTGGAGAAAGCAGCTCTTGTGTGTTTGCACCTGAGGAGCGAAGCTGAGCGCCTCCACAGGAGGGCACTGTCGCACCATCTTAGAACCAAAGACATTCACGTCTGACTGAACATGTGTCCTCTGGGCTGCTCTGTCATCATAGTTTGGATGACCTGGGTGCATACGTTGTATATCTTTTATTACTGTATGCTAGAACTTGGAAAATACCTTGGAGTCTTATTAATTTAAACAGTAAGTTCTTTTGACATGAACATTAATAAGTTACTATTGTTTCTAAAGAGACCAGCTGCTATATGATTTTATGATTTACATTTGCTTCATAATGTTTCTAAGGATCTTATACACAAAACATACACACACAGACAGATGGACATTGCCATTAAGGGACACACCAAAGCACTTTCTCCTATCACTCCAGATTTGGTGGATCTCATGCCTGTAGTTGCCCAAACCGTTGTCTTAAATTCCAGGCATAGGCAGGCTTCTAAGTCTTCTCCAATATGAGTTGTCAGGCTATATTTGCTTATGTTACTCTGGGACACCAAACTCAATTCCACCGTCTTGTTTGATTTTGCATAATGAGAGGCTGCTTGCTGCTCACAGGATAATGTCTTTGAGTGACAGCTATGAAGATAAGTGAATACATTTCACACATTTTGATGTATTCTAGAAGTGCAGTTAAACCCGGCAAAACGTGGCGGATGAAATTTGGTTTTAATATAGCCCTCTGGTGATTATAAATGAGTTTCATAAATGTTGGGAAGTATGCACTTTAAAACATAGGTTATTGTTTGTGAATAAAAACAAAGCTGACAGTGAAACTCTCAAATCATGAATTATTATTAATGTCATGGAACTTACTTGGTTTCAGAATTTTTATCTCATAATGGTGCTACATTATCGAAATCAGGGGATCATTCAACTGATTACAATTTATCCTTCTGAGGGGGGCATAAACATATGTACCAAGTTTTATGGTACTGCAATTAATTGTTGAGACATTTAATTTTAAACCATGAACCTGCTGCAAGCTCAAGAGGAAAATTCAGGGAACCTCCAAAATCATTGGGAAACATCATCTGGGGACCATGACCATTTTCAAAAAGATAGAAAGATATTTTAGTGGGACCAAAGTGGTGGATAGACAGACAAACTAAATATCAGACCAACACAGCCTTCCTTAGAGGCACACTGCTGCCATGGCTAAAAAAATCTCTCATGTGAAATAACCAGTGTTGTTCATTGCAACCCAGTGCCTAACAGTTTAGGAAAATTCACACAGACCATGTGTTGGTGTGCATTAGCAAGGTTTTTGCCATCAGGCCACATCATCATCATGGGCGGCAATGTTTTCTTCACTTTCCCTCACTGTGTTTTGCTCAGCAGTGTTTTTACAGAACATAATCCATAATAACATTATACACCAAACCCAAATCCTCTATTAGAAGTGGTTTGCCACTGTTAACATTTGTTCAGGTCAAACACCAGTGTTTATTTTTCTTTCTGACATTACTCTATTGGAGGATTTCAGAAGGCGTACCGGAGGTTTTGGCATTACATCTGTCAGCTGCTCTGTATATTGAACTTTGCTCCCATCAATAGGGAAGATGTTGTTGAAAGGTGTGTAGGGGAGGAATGTTTTTATGACGTGTAAATAAAACATAAAGTTTAAAAAGAAAGTCAACACAAACAATAATCCAACATGTAAATGAATATATTAGAAAGTAAACCGTATACTAAATCTTTTGAACAGGTGAGAAGATGTCAGTCTTCCTCAGTTATAATAATGTAAATTGACATTGTTTTTGTTACAGCAGCATCTAACAGCGGCCCTAATTGCAAAATGTCTTCTCAGATGCACTTTTGACCTTTTGAAACTGAGCACTGTGATCTGGAAGGACTTTTAGAGGTAAAGAGATGCTGATGCTGAAACAAAAGTTTAAGTTGAAATTGTTTATTTTAAATGAGAAGTGAACTGAACCCAGCTCATTAGAGTCGAAGGCAGATGAATACAATTTAAACACATTGGTGTATTTTTGATGACATGCAAGGATTTGCATGGCAAATCTGTCCCTTTTTTCCTAATACTACTTCATGATTTCGGCCCTGCTCTTCATGTTTCTCTCAGTTGTAAATGTCAGAATAATGAATTGAATCTAGGAGATGTTCTCTCCATCCTCACTGTGGGACTTAACTTGTACTGTACATCATCTTAAAAAGATGGTTGAATATAGAATTTAATTTGTAATCAAAAATGAAGTCTAGTTTATGACTAATAAATGCGTTTTTGCCATTGATATGATATGAAGAATGTAATAAATACAGACCAGCAACTGCTAAGTACAACAGTAAAATGTTACTGCATACTAAAAAAAACTGCCTCAGAAAAAGAAGAAAGTTTGACGATATCTCAAATTGAATTTGGAGGTTGAAGTGTTGAAAATGTACAGCTAGATGTCAAGATTATACATTATCTCACTGATTCAGTCTGATTTCCAAGTTAATAAATCAGTAGAAAACATTCCGTAGCTGTCAAATCTGAAAGGTTGGTTTAGGATTAGGATTAGGATTAGGTGTGTGTGTGTGTGTGTGTGTGTGTGTGTGTGAGAAGGAGACTTTAAGAGAAAACAATGTGCTCGTAGGTAGTTTTTCTCCAGTGTTCTTGGAAAACAGAGAAAGGTAAGAAAGTGAGATGAACAACAAAAATTTATCAGATCAAATTTTTTATTGTTGTTTTAAAGCTCTAAATATGTGCAAATTAAAGCAGTGTTATGATTGTCTTTTGATAAAAAAATAACACTTTTTCAGGGAATGCTCGGATGGAAACAACTGGTTCTTTTTTTTTTTTTTTTTTTTTTACTAGTTAGTGGTTTAGGCTAGTAATTGCAGGATTTGGATGCAGGGACTTGTGCAGGTTCCCAAATCACATATTTCTCTAAAAGGTCAGTGTAAGCCCATGCTGTAGAAGAAACTTCATGGCAATACATCAATTCGGTAGCTTGACAACTTCTCATTGCTAACAATAATATAACAATTCTGAATGATCACCATCATCCCATAATGCATATTGTTGGTAGTAATTAGCATCTACTTTGGTCTCTGTGAAATGAAAGTGCCACATGATACACCCTGTTTCATAACAGACCCTAGTGTTCCTGCTGCTATTTTCTGTATTTTCACCGTGCTTTATACGTTGGATATAGATTTCCATTACTCAGCTCATTCTCAAAGTGAAGGGACATGAGAGAGGAGGTCCCTTAGGGCTGAGAAACAACCTCCGCCTGCATCCTCTGCGCATAATTGAACAAATTAGCCATGAACAGCTGTTACCTGTTTAAATGACCCACTTTCATTTTATAGCCATGGACAAGAGGTCTGATAGCATCTGTATGCTACAGTTGTCAGGCATTCTGATTAGCTCGCCGATTCCTGCTTTCAATATATCATGACAAACATAATTACCTCAACATCTCTTTTTATGGATTATACAAATGGGCAGGCGCACATAGCATGCCAAGTGTCCATCAATTACAGCCACAGTCTGATGGTAGCCGGTCCACTTGGCTGCATGGACTTCCTTTAAGAGAAAGGTCTTTAATGTTACGGTAAGTAAAAGCCTAATGTGGTTTCTCTTTATAAAAATGAAGATTAGAGAGCGTTATCATTTGAGAAGTAATTGAACCGCATGGCTTGACCTCGCAGTCTCCCTGCAACATCTCATTGTTGACTGAACCACGTAAAGTCGAGAGAGAACACTGGCTGTGGAAAACTGACCTGCTGAGGGTTTTAAACATAAGTGTGTGAGGGTGAAAATGTCTATCCACTATCTAAAATAATTAGAAAAAGAAAAAAAAGAACCTTCAAGTCTCTGGCCAAGGCCCTAGACAACATTATTTCTGATGACATAAAGAGTTACATTTTAAATAATTATACAGCATGTCGTCTTGGATAAAAGTAGAGCTGAAAAGATTAATTGATTAGTTGTCAACTATTCAATTAATCACCAATTATTTTGATAATCGATTAATCGGTATGAGTCATTTTTTTGACTGCTCTGATTCCAGCTTCCTAAATGTGAATATTTTGTAGATTAGTTCACTCCTCTATAACAGTTAACTGAATATATCTGAGTTGTGAACAGAAAAAGACATGTGAGGATGTTATGTTGGACTTCGGAAAACACTGATCAACATTTTTCACCATTTTCTTCTTTCATTTCATAGACCAAACATCTAATCAATTAATCGAGAAAACTATCAACAGATTAATCGACAATGAAAATAATTGCTAGTTGCAGCCCTAAAGAAAAGACAAGCACAAAACTTTTAGCTGCAATAATTAATACTTGTATGTTATCAGTGGATCAGTGTGTAATGTGAATGGAGTTGCTTGTTGTCACAAACCCACTGAGAATTTTGAATTGACTCTGCGCCTCTGCTCTATGGAGTGATAGCTGTAGCTCACCTGCCCAGCTCTAAACTGATCAGACACAGTTAGCAACTAGCTGGTGAACATAGTGGAGCTGGTGGAGAACAAAGCAGAGTTAAAAGGAATATTGTGTGAATATTTGTCAGGTGGCCACTAATCTATATCAACAATGTTTCATTTCTGGTATTTTTCTGGTGCTGCATGAAATTGTACCGGATGTCCCTTATTTCGGCCATCATACACTTTCTTTGTGTTGGCATTTTAAACTTTGGTTGATTTTTAAGTACTATGGTTCAATGCTCCTCCAATCTCTGCATGGTAAATCCACACAGCTAGCTAGACTAAACAACCTTTGAACATACACATGTTCCACCCAAACAAGTTTCTTCCCGAGGCTCTTTTGCAGAGACACGGTCCTTTAGTCTGGGGCTGTGATTGGTTTAAAGAAATGCCAATAAACCAGAGCACGTTTTCCTCCCTTCCCGGAATGCTATGTGGACTAGCCAGACCCTTCTCTTGTAAACTTCTGCATGCTTTAATCTTCAGTAGACTTGACTACTGTAACGGGGTCTTTACAGGTCTCCCTAAAAAAAAATCAATTAGACAGCTGCAGCTGATTCAGAACGCTGCTGCTCGAGTCCTCACTGATACCAAGAGACTGGATCACATCAGTCCAGTTCTGAAGTCTTTACACTGGCTTCCTGTGCCTAAAATAATTGATTTCAAAGTACTTTTGCTTTGTTTATGAATCACCCAACTGTTTAGGGCCAAAATACATTTCTGATCTTCTACTACACTACAAACCACCCAGACCTCTCAGGTCATCTGGGACAGGTCTGCTTTCTGTCCCCAGAATCAGAACCAAACAGGGGGAAGCAGCATTCACTTTCTATGCTTCACATATCTGGAACAAATTCCCAGAAAACTGCAGAGCCGCTGCAACTCTCAGTTTTTTTTAAATCAAAGCTGAAGACCTTTTTTATGTTGCCTTTCTTTAAATGGTTGTTCAATTCTTTAATGTGCACTGTAACTTTTATTCTTGTGTTTTAGCTGTTTTTATTTATTTTTAATTGTTTTTATGTAAAGCACTCTGAATTGCCCCGTTGTGGAAATGTGCTATATGAATAAAGCTGCCTTGCCTTGCCTCCTCTGCAGCTCTACTCAGGGTCTGGCAATGCGAGACTAGGTGGTCACAAACTAATTTAGCTGCATGTCTGCTTCCATGTGTTGCAAACTGTTTGCTAACATGTTTGCTATAAAAACTTGCAACATGACAACTTTGTTTTTATGTTGTACTGTCCCCAAGTGGCCAAAAAAATGATGCAAGTTTATATAATAATAATAATCATTTATTTATAACTTTTATTCAAAGCGCATTCAAATTTGCCTGTCTTCACTCAACACCCCAATGGCAGAAAACTGCCAGCTACCAATTGAGAAAACACATTTTCACACTAGTAAAGGATACATCTTCAGCAGTAAGAGAGAGAGAAACTGGTGAAGTGGAGAGGATTGGTTATCCACAGCTTGTCTCGTTTGTGCAAAATATTGATTTGGAATAGATATCTTTTAGACAAAACACTCTTAAAACTCCCAACTTGGAAACCTCCAGTCCTAGAGGCTGTAGTGATTACACAAACCATCATGAGATTTCATTTTAAAAGCTTAGTAGTAACATAAAACAAGCCAAAGAAAGATAGAGACTCAATTAGTTAAGTCCCCATACGGGCGACAGTACACTCTTGAGATCGTATCGTTTGTGGAAATGAAGAAAATGGAAGATTTGGAAGTGAGCAAGAAAGTACAAAGGGGATTTAAATGTGATAAATTTCACACCCAGCAAAATAGTATGAACATTTTTTTTTCTATCAGGGGTTTCCTCTGCCTGCCTATTGTACTTTTCCTATTGTACTATTCCCAATATTGTATCTTAAGTTTCATATTTTAGATTTTAGTCATGAAAACAAAGTGTTTACCGTTGCGTTAAGATCTCATGAATAAAACATGTCAGTCCACTTCTTGGCAAGCATTAATGGGAAATGAATTATCTGAATTTTTGCTTATTTCAGATGAAAAGATTTAATTGGAAGATTGCAAAAACTGCTGCTGCTCTTGGTTGTTAATATAGTTGAAAGTGTTGATGCAACACAGAGTTCTGTATCTGTTTTCTACACCAAAGCATGCATGCAAGCAGCAGAGAGGATGTTAAAGCAATTTGCAATAGCTCCATCAGGGCCGTATCATGGAGCTCTGTGTAGGTAAGTACTGACAGATGGTCGGATCATGTTGACAGTGTGTGTGTATGTGAGTGATAGATAGCTACTCTGTGAATAGCTGTGGCGCATAATATGATTTGGACATAAGACTGGAATCTAAATCTGATTTCAGGCAGTACTATGGGCCCAGAGCTTCACTCCTTTATCTCTGTCCCTCGCCATCCATAATGTGGTCAGCTGCAGCTGTTCTCTCCGAGGCGTGGTCTTACTTGGAGGATACATTATCACTTCCAATCTCAGCTTTTAGATGCCTTCATGCCTTTTTAAAATGACTCTCATCATATCATAGCACTCATCCTACCTGTTGTTGCCATCCAAACTGTGGTTCCATAGAAGCTCTGTATGCATCAAATATCTTTTGTTGATTTGACCGGTGGAAGGGCCTTTGTAAACTTTCAGGAGGGTTTCCCTGCATGTTTTTGTGGATCTCTTGACTGTTTGAACCCTCTCTCATTTCGCGTGAGAGCCCACTCCCCCCCTGCAGTGCAGTTACTCTCTGACAGGATTAGATGAGGAGTTCACTGCGGGGGCATCAGGCAATCTGCATACAATAGACCACACGGCTGTGAATAAATCAACATTGATGTAAGACAATAAAGCCAATGCGGTAAGGCTATTTGTTTATTCTTATTGCACAGAGTGGCACACTTTGGATCATTTGGAGTATAAATGCATTACTTGGAGAAGACTCAGAACACAGACCTCCCCTGCCATCTCTATTTCGCTATGTCTGGGTCCAGAGGCGGTCCAGCAGTCCACTAAAGCAGCCATTAGATAGATATCCAATCAGACTAAGGCCATTCCTTCCGGCCATCGTAGAGGAAATGAAAGTCACTGATGGAGAATATGTGGAAATGGTTTGGGTAGATGGATGACTGGTCTGACTGTGTCTACAGAGCTCCCTCAGGGAAGATACGTCTATACCTAGCTATATGCTTACCTTATATCAAAAATATCAGAATAAGTACACACCCCCTTTATACTCTTGATAGCTTTTTCACATCATTCTGAAGTACAGTTTATAATGTAAGATAAAAACATAATTCAATATTATTAACAAATGGAACATATGAAATATACAGTATATACAGTGAACCCTTGTTTTTCACGGGGGTTACGTTCCAAGAAGAACCCGTGATAAGCGAAATCCGTGAAGTAGTAACCTTTTTTTTTTTACCATTATTATACGATGAAATACTCCATTATACACTGAAACCAAAGAACAAAACCTTTTTACAGGCCAAAGCATTTGTTTAACAAATAAAAGTACTGTATAAACGATTTTTTACAAATAACTACTGTACTGTAAAATAATAATTTTAATCATCAATACGAACTGAAGGCTTCAAATTGCGGAGATCAGCACCGCCCCCCCGCCCCACCGCGACCAGAGTCATTGGAACGGGAGAAAATGAAAAATGATTATGAAAACAAATACAAAGTAAAGTACAGTAGGAAAAACCGTGACTCAGGTGTATTTCCTGCTCTTCTGACTGAGCCGCTGCATCCCGACTCCGCTCTGTAGCGGGTTTTTCTTCTACAGCCCGCGGTGCAGGTGTGTTTTTTCGAGAGAAGAACATATGTTCGGTAGTTGTTGTTGCTCTTTTTTCTTCTGGGCAAAAAGATTCTTATAAACCGACATGCCACCATTGATTATGTTGCAGAATGCAGAACACAAAAGCACGATGCAAATCCGTGAAGTAGCGAAACCGTGAAAGGTGAACCGCGATATAGCGAGGGTTCACTGTACTCAAATCGAGGTTTCCGATAGAAGTTTTTCCTTGCCACTGTCGCACTGTTGCTTGCTCTGGAGGGAACTACAAGAACTGTTGGGTCATTGTAAATTACTGAGTGTGGTCTTCCAACTTCTCCAGAAATTTAATATTGTGATTATGACTTTTGTTTTTTGTTGAATGAGAAGTATTCAATTCCGTTATGTTAATCACAGACATTTCATTGGTTAACCAAAGCTTTGAGTAAAAGATATAAAGTAAACAATGATTTTTTTTAATCCATTATTTCTCCTGTGTAACAGCAGCTTTGATATCACTTTTCTTGTCTGGTTCATCATCATGAGAAGGTATGAATTTGGAACCAGCGACTGGCAGATGTCTACGCACTGCAGCAACGGGCATGAACCATAGACTGTATATTAACAGTCTATGTTAATAGGCATGAACATTATATTGAGGACGTTTTATGTTGTGTGTGTGTGTGTGTTTTTGTGCGCAACAATTCAAAAGCTATGCATCATTGGAATGTAATTACTTTATCTCAAATACTCTACACAAAAACTAGTACTTCTCTTTACACTACAATATAGTCATCACTATAAGGCTTAGTATAATCACGGCAAACAGTGCAAAATCCTGAATAGCTCCAACTGTTTCTTGTAGATTTTAACATAAAATCTATTATCTAACTAAACGGAGCTGAATTAGCACAACATTTATGCATTTCTTTCACATCTACTGCAATCAGATTTGCTGTGTTCACTCGGAAGGAATCACCTCACATGGGTAGGCACTTTTAATGACATTTCAAACATGTTAAGAGGCTAAAAGCTCATCTAAAACTTGCCCGGTTTCAGCCTCATGTGTTCTAATGCTAGCAGGAGGATAGGATAGATGTTTTTGTGATCAAATTTTTAATTTTTTTTTTTAACATATTTTAGAAATAAACAGTGCCAAACGATACACTGAGATGAAAAACGAAGAAATGGCAACAGCGATTGTTTTCATTTGTC
The DNA here is from genome assembly GCA_013375575.1 of Percina caprodes. Taxonomy (NCBI): domain Eukaryota; kingdom Metazoa; phylum Chordata; class Actinopteri; order Perciformes; family Percidae; genus Percina; species Percina caprodes. The sequence goes on from JABXJD010000162.1 coordinate 968,845, forward strand.
TCTCTCCTGACAGCACTCCAAATTTCCAAACAACAGAACTACTACTGTGGTTTGGGGTTTTTGCTTTGGGTTCTTTTCCTCCTTTTTTGGTTTTGTCTTGTGTCTTGTTTTCTCCCCGGTCTTGTGTTGTTGGTCCTGTCTTGTGTTCCCCTAAGTGTCTGTGTGTTCTGTTTCCTGTTTTATTTTGAAGTCTGGTTTTTGTCTCGTCCTGTCTTTAGTTTTACTTCCTGTGTCTACCCGCTCCTGTGATTACCTGATGTTTTCCACCTGCTTCCCTGCCCTCTTGTCACCTGCCTCTCGTTACGTCACTACCTTGTGTATTTAATGTCTGTGCTTCCCTCATCTCTTGTCAGATAGTTTTGTCCTGTTCTCGTGATCCGTGGTGCCGTTCTGTTCTTCGTCCTGTCTGGAACTTTCCCTGTGAGTTTTTCCCTGCCATTGTGTTTTGCTTTGCTTCCACCCCTGGCGCCTGTTGCACGAAACCAGGATAAGCGATTAAGCTGGGATATTCAAGTTATCCTGGATGAATTTAGCTTTGACTCGGTTGCACAAAACCAGGTTGAATTAAACCCAGCCAAGTAACCATGGAGATTTATTCTTTGCGGCTAGCCTGGTCCAGAGCAGGCTAACAGCCAGGCTAAGATTAATCCTGGAGTGTCATGTGTTGAATCAGCTGCCGCTCTGAACCGAAATAAACGCGTTTAACAGTTATTCCGTTGTCTTCTGCATGTGTTCTGGTTTATTTTTATTAACATGCATTATTTGTCACTATTGTCATGAGTTTGATTTAAACCCTATTATAGCAGTTGTTTAGATGGTTAGAAATGGTTGCACTGGCACCCAGATGCGGAGTGGAAATCGGGAGTCGGGACTTTCGCGGCGGGCAACCGGTGGCCGCTGCCTGCCGGCAGACCTGTGCATCACATCAGTGTCCACCCTCTCTGTAAAAGTAAAGATGAGCAGCGCGGCGTCCGTGGTCTGTGCAGCTTCAGGTTTATACAGGACACGCTTCGGAGATTAAGTGGGACAATGGGGCTATATTCCCAGATATGATATTAATGGCAGACCGGTCAGAGACCAATATTCATGATTTTATTTTCTTGTTGCTTGTCCTTCTCTAATAAAGGACAGTTTGTATTGGGCTACTCCTTAATATGTAGGCTGATGTTTTTTTATTCTAACTTACTTTGGTTTCATAACCTTCTCATAAGTCTTACATCCCTGGACCAATAACGTGGCTTATACACGTATATAGTGTAGTTTACATTCAGCACACAGGGAACAACACAATGCTTCTTAATATATTTATTTAGATGCTGTTACTTGTCAAAATAAAAAAATAACACAAATAGTTTTACACATATGCTCACAGCGTGAATTGAAGTCACTTACTTTTTCTAGTTGTACCTTTCTGATTGTTCTGTATAAACATTAATTGTACAAAGATATTTAGAATCAGACATCGCTTACAGAGATTTATGGTTGTAAAACATGTTCTCGCGTTGTGAATAAGGGTTTGAAATTAAGCCTTAGGGTCCATCTCCCGAGGAACATTAATTCCCTCTGCTCACTTTTAAGGCAAAGTAGGCTAAAGAATACATTTTATTTATATTGTGCTTTACATGGTAGGCTACTCAAAGACACTTTACGGTAAAACCAGCACATTTATCACCTAAAAACGAAACATGAAACTAGCATAGAGCAATTAAAACACTGTGTAGCCTACAACTTTGTAAAATAAAAAAAGTAGTGACTAGTAGGCTAAGTAGATATTTTTACATCCTTACGCATTCAGTCAATCTGCTATAGTCTGTTGGGCTTTTTCTGTCCGTTTGATAAGAGCCATATTTCCCTTTCTGCATATTATATGCTTCACCTCCTCGTTACTTTCCATTAGAAGCTGCTGCTCATTGGGTGAAACATATGCCGCATGCGTCTTCTCCATTTCTGCATCAGTAAATCTGTGATCGATACCGTGGTCTATTTAAGAAAGCCGTGAACGTGCACTTATCCCAGCTATCTACACCTGGCTTGACATAGCTTCACCTGTTCATCCTGGCTCGGCAAACGTGCAACCGATTAAGGCGCGATGAGCAGATCACACTAAGTCACTTTTTCACTTATCCTGGATATCTTTATTCTACTTTCGTGCAACAAGCCCCTGGACTGTTTTGGGATTGTTTTTTTTTGGGGGGGGGGGGTTTGGGACTGTTTTTGTGCTTTTGTTGGATCCTGTGTTTTTGTCAACTTTGTTTTTGTTAATAAAGCTTGTTAAAGCTTTCTCCTACTCTCCTTTTTGGGTCCTCCTTATTAAATGGATACTTTATATAATATCCGATTTCAGAACCTCTTGCTCTTGACTATTAATGAGGGGGGGAAAAAATAATTCTTGAAATATTGTAGACACAATGTAATTTTGAGGGGGTTGCAAGTTGTTTTATTTGATGTACACTTTGCATTCATCAAGTCAAACATTTTAAAATATGTAAAGTAATACACATTCACTTTTCAGGAGTGAATTATTTTTTTCCAATATTTTTGGACCTATTTGCTAAACAAGAACACAGAGGAATGAATTTATTACTCAGGTCTACATAGTCCATCAAAAATGCAGTCTTTCTACTAAAATGGAAAGATTAATTGGTGCATTTACGGAGTTTGCTTAGTGCTGACCATTTAATTCAGCAGATATATAATAAGCTTTTACAAAATGCAGTTACTGATGATGCCCGTGACATTAACGTCATGGGATGTTTTGGTTAAATGCACAAAGGGAGGACATAGAGCACTTAATCTCGCCCACACTTACATTATATGACAATATCACCTCTCCTGGCAACGGTCACAGTGCTATTTGTGCATGTTAGTTTTGTCTAGGTCTGCCTTATCCCAGCTTAAGAACTGTAGCAAAATAAAACCCAACCACAAATATTTCATTAGCGGTGATGCTTTCTGTGTTTAATGATTGGCAAGAGAGAAGCTTTTCTTCTGTCGTTGTAGTTCTTGTCAGTTAAAGGAATAGTTTGAGTTTTGGGCAACATGCTTATTACCTTTCTTGTCAAATTAGATGAGAAGATTGATACCATATATATTTTCATTCCTATAAATATGAATCTAAAGTCAGATAGTTAGCCTAGCTTAGCATAAGGACATAGGAAAACACCTCACCTGTCCACAGATAAACAAATCAGCCTACCAGCACATTTGAAAGCTCATGATATCTTTAATATGTTCCAAAAAAAACACATTTTTAAACGGGCTAAGTACTAAAAGTAAGCTGCCAGTAAGCTTAGCTTAGCATAAACAGAGGAAACGGGGGATATAGACTGTTGTGTGGACTAAACAAACAAGACATGTTTGATAGTAAGATTTAGATTTCTACCACCAAAGTAGTGCTTCTCATCTAACTTGGCAGGAGGCAATACGAATATCTCCCCAAGTGTCTGACTATTATTTTAAAGTAAGAGAAGCTCTCTTTCAGTCGTGTCTGAGATTAAAAAGCACATCAGCATATTTTCAGGATGGCGTGCAAGGAATGTGGTGACCTTCAAAACTTCAAAGCTTGTAAAGCTTGTACAATATGAATGGATTGCTATCAGTTGTAAATCCACCCACATGTTTTAAACACAGGATAAAAATTCAGCATGGGACAATTCTAATATTTGTGAGTGTTACCTGAATGAATCCATCTTGACTTCTCATGTCAACCCTATAATCTGGCTGGTGGGAGCGCAGGAGCAGGTTTCCCTCTACCCTCAGTTTCATTGTAGTTTGGTGAGAGATATATGTGAGTTCATTTGTGAGCAGTGGGTAACAGCAGGGCATATTCTGTTAATGTGCGTATTGACGTGCTCTGACAGGTCAATCAATGAAAAGGAGATGCACTCTGCTGTCGGTTCATTGACCTGCTGTGCTAAAAGAGAACAAGTAAGGGTCACCTCATCCTGCTCCTCATGCCGCCTTGACTGCCTGCGCTGATTGCTAACTGAGCTTATATTCTACCTTTGGGTTTCTTCCATTTTTAGAGACTACTCCTAAATTAAGATTTTAAACAGAGCTATGTCAATACAGAAACAGTATGTGGTTATTCACAAGGTGCAGGATGTGTTTGTGTGTTGGATTTGTCTATATCCTACAAATCTTATGCTTATGTTGTTGTGGTATGGGGTTTTGGGTGTTTCTTGGCCTTCCTTGTGTTTGTGTTAGTTTTCTCCCTGGTTTTGTGTGGTTGGCCCTGTCTTGTGTTCCCCGTTAAGTGTTTGTTCTGCTTCCTGTTTTATGTTGATAGCCTGGTTTCCTGTTCTGTCTCTTCCTGCCCAGATTTACTTTTGTCACCTTGATTGTCTTTCCCTGCCCTAATGTGTTTTACCTGACGTATCAACTGTTCCCCATTACCTTGTTAACCTCGGTGTTCCCTTTGTCTAGTGTCCGATCGTTTTGTCTTGTGTTGCATGGAATCCTGTTTGTCAGCCTGCCTGTTCCCGTCAATGTTCCTGATTCCCCAGTGAGTTACTGTTCCTGTCGATGTTCCTGGTTCCCCTGTAAGTTCTCCCCAGTGTAGTTTTCCCTGTTTAGCGTTCCCTTCAATTCAATTTTATGTATAGTATCAATTCATAAAAAATGTTATCTCGAGAAACTTTACAGATAGAGTGGGTCTAGACCACACTCCATAATTTACAAGGACCCAACAGTTCTAGTAGTTTCCTCCAGAGCAAGCAACAGTGCGACAGTGGCGAGGAAAAACTTCCTTTTAGGCAGAAACCTCAGACAGACCCAGGCTCTTGGTAGGCGGTGTGTGATGACCGGTTGGGGTTAGAATGAAGAGTGGCAATAACAGTTAAAAAAAAAAAAAAAAAAGTTTGTAGTAGTTCATGGCATAGCAGGGCATTGTGCAGCATTACAAGACACAGCAGAGCGTAGCAGGATGAACATGGCATCGCAGGACGTGTAGCGGGACCATGGCAACAGCTGCTACCATGATTTTGGAGCCTCCCTGATCCAAGGAAACATGCTGGGCAAAAGAGAACATAAGGACTCCGGGGAATGACTCCCCAGAGCTAGGTTAGTAACAAGCATTTCTGGGACATGGATGCACGTAAATGGAAAGATAGAAAGATAGAAGAGAGAGGAGCCCAGTGTGTCAAAGGAAGTCCCCCAGCTGTCTAAAACTATTACAGCATAACTAGGAGAGACAGGGTAAAGAGAGGAGCCTGGTCAGGCTAAAACTCTCCCCAACCGGATCGGGCTGTATGCCCTGCCTCCCTTTAGTTTTATTATATTATTGATTATATGATGGATAGATCTGACAACTATGACGAGAAGCAGGTGGGCCGGGTAAGGCGGACGCTGCGACTCCTCACTCCCTAACAATATTCAATTTATTGCCCTAACTAAAAGCTTTATCAAAGCATAACTAGGAGAGACAGAGTAAAGAGAGGAGCCTGGTCAGGCTAGAACTGGTGCTGGAGGCCAGAGTGATGCCATCCAGAGTAACTATCTCTTTGGATAATGCGTCACGGAGGTGCTTGGGTCCCAGAGCAATAACTTCAGTTTTATCTGAGTTTAACATTAGAAAATTACAGCTCATCCAGGTTTTAATATCCTGAAGGCACATTTGAAGTTTAGCTAACTGATTAGTTTCATCCGGCTTGATCGATAGATATAATTGAGTATCATCTACATAACAATGAAAGTTTATGGAGTGCTTCCTGATAATATTGCCTAAAGGAAGCATATATAAAGTGAACAGAATTGGACTGAGCACAGATCCTTGTGGGACTCCATGACTAACTTTGGCGTGTGCAGAGGATTCATCGTTAACATGAACAAACTGAGATCGATCTGATAAATAAGACTTAAACCAGCTCAGAGCTGTCCCTTTAATGCCAATTAAATGTTCCAATCTCTGTAATAAGATATGATGGTCAGTGGTATCAAATGCAGCACTAAGATCTAATAACACCAGTACAGAGATAAGTCCTTTGTCTGATGCAATTAGGAGGTCATTAGTAATTTTCACAAGTGCTGTCTCCTATATCCTGAGTGAAAATCCTCAAATAAGCTGTGGTTTGTGGTATGCAGAAATTCACACAGCTGTTTGGCGACTGCTTTCTCAAGAATTTCAGAGAGAAATGGAAGATTGGATATACAGTGAAGAAAATAAGTATTTGAACACCCTGCTATTTTGCAAGTTTTCCCACTTATAAATCATGGAGGGGTCTGAAATTGTCATCGTAGGTGCATGTCCATTGTGAGAGACATAATCTAAAAAAAAAAAAAAAAATCCAGAAATCACAACGTATGATTTTTTAAAACTATTTATTTGTATGATACAGCCTGCAAATAAGTATTTGAACATCTGTCTATCAGCTAGAATTCTGACACTCAAAGACCTGTTAGTCTGCCTTCAAAATGTCCACCTCCACTCCATTTATTATCCTAAATTAGATGCACCTGTTTGAGGTCGATAGCTGCATAAAGACACCTGTCCACAATCAGTATGAATCCAACTACTAACATGGCTAAGACCAAAGAGCTGTCCAAAGACACTATAGACAAAATTGTGCACCTCCACAAGGCTGGAAAGCGTTGCGGGGAAATTGCCAAGCAGCTTGGTGAAAAAGGTCCACTGTTGGAGCAATCATTAGAAAATGGAAGAAGCTAAACCGGCCTCCTCCCAGCTGGACGTGCCTGGAACACCTCCCTAGGGAAGCGCCCAGGAGGCATCCTTACCAGATCCCAAACCAGCTCTACTCCGAGCTCTTCTCAGATGACTGAACTTCTCACCCTATCTCTAAGGGTGACGCCAGCCATCCTCCTGAGGAAACCCATTTCAGCCACTTGTACCCTGGATCTCGTTCTTTCGGTCATGACCCAGCCTTCATGGCTATAGGTGAGGGTAGGATCAAAATTGCCCGGTGCCTTGTGCCAGTTCAGGCTCAGTTCTCTTTGCACAATGGTGCGATAAACTGAATGGCTCCGATTCTCCGACCAATCTCACGCTCCATAGTATAGTATGTCAAAAAAGTGATACAAAAAGTTGTACATGACGGATAAAGTCATAAAAACATAATTTTCACGACAATGTCATTGACGTTCATGACATTTCATCTGCTTCAGCTGGAAAATACCTCATTATTCCACCTTGGAAGACGGCCCTGACATACACAATTGACAATTGAACAGCCTTACAGTAATTGTTTGATTGATCGTTTGTTATGTCTGGCACTAAAACTAATTTGGAACGTGAAACTCAATCATCCACATATTATACAAGCGCAAAAACAGGCAAATTATTCCCACATCATGAAAATGTTTCGTTGTTTTCATTATTGTGTCTCCTTATGCACAACTAAAAACACAACTTACATGTCAGGAAAATGTTCAATTCTTCAATACTTGCACTGTTTAAAGGACATGCAATGTCAATAAAGGCATTTTTCTTAATGAGATGTATGCCGCACAGCATATATGCCGCTCTTTGAGTGCATATACTGTATGTAAATCTGTACTCTAAATATTATTTTGGTATGTTTACTAGACTGACTGTACACTGAGCTGACCGGCACACTTGATTCCACCCTTGTCCCTGGGTCCCACAACGCCTCTTCTTCCACTGAGCTGACCGGCAATATGGTTACTGCCTGTCAACCAATGTCAAATTGCGACCACTGCAAGCTGTTCTCTTCCAGGTTGCTGCAGTTGGAACAAACAGTGGGTTATTTGATGGCAGCACAGACACCAAACAGCATACCCTCAAAACCACCTCAATCAGCTCAAAAAGGAGAGCATGTCAACAAGGCGACAACTGGTGTATTTTTATTTGGTACGTTTTTCTTTGCTTTCCAGTTACAATTTTGGTGAGAGAGGGCACAATTACAGTTTACAGTTGGCTAATTCTTTCCCTTTTCACCTTAGTTTCTCGGGGTTGTCCAACTAATTTATTAGTTATTCTGTCGCACTGTTGCTTGCTCTGGAGGGAACTACTAGAACTGTTGGGTCCTTGTAAATTCTGGAGTGTAGTCTAGACCTACTCTATCTGGTCTCGACCTACTCTATCTGTAAAGTGTCTTGAGATAACTCTTGTTATGAATTGATACTATAAATAAAATTGAATTGAATTATTATTATATTATTATTTATACATTTTTTAACATTAAATATTCTCTTCCAAATTTTAATCTACGGTGTTTTATAATAGATGAGAAATGAGAAGTTGGAACATGGACTGTGGTGGAACTGGGAGTCAGATTTAGTGACTTGTAACTCATTACCTTTTCCCACAGTTGGACAGCGTACCTTTACATTAAGGGCTACGCACCAACCACAATAAAAAATATGGTGAACAAGGTCATCCTGTTCTTTAAACATGTTGAGAGCTTGTTTGTGAAGGAGAGTAAGCTGAAGAAAAAAAGACTTCCTCACACTTCAATATGAACTCAAAAGAATCGTGGCTGATGTCCATAAAAAACTTGTGCCTCACCGGCAGGTCTTACACCATAAGACAGGTAAATGTTTTCAATTTCTTTCATTCTGGTATTGTTTACTTTTGGAAAATCAAACTGTATGTCCTATATATATTTTGTCATCTAAATGCATGCATGTCTAGACCTACTCTATCTGGTCTAGACCTACTCTATCTGTAAAGTGTCTTGAGATAACTCTTGTTATGAATTGATACTATAAATAAAATTGAATTGAAATGTCAAACTGTTTTCACAGACAATCAGCTTACTGCCGTAGAGGAAAAGGATTTCATGGTCATTGCCAGGAGAAGAATTCCTGAACTGATAAGTAAGTAGACTTCATAATTTACATTATATTTATTCTTCTTTAGTAGATTTTAAGACATTCTTAACTGTATATACTGTATCTTGCAATGTTTTGTAGAAAGGGTATCCTGCAATGGGGGAGAGGAAGATAACCATTCCAAGCTTTTCGGCTACATAATGGGCTACCTGTCAATGCTGACTGGACATAGATCCGTTGTACTAACAAACATGACCAAGGAACATGTCTTTAACTCTTGAGACGTGGAGTCATGGCAAAAGGTTCCAAGTTCTGGTTAGTATTTATTTAGGTTGGTAGAGCCGAGCAATGAACATGTCATTGGTAAAATCAAAATGTAAAATCTTTGCAAAAGTTAGCATTCCATAGTCCCATAAGCCACACACAAGTCACCAGTGAATTGTTCTTCTCTTTTAAAGTTCACCTCTCCACAGAAATACACTAATTTTCAGCATTTTTTTTATCCTAAGGTGGATGACCTCAAAACAGTACGGTCATTCGGTCAAGCTTCATTTTCCCTCAATAATGAGGAGTTTAAGTGGCTTGAATACTACAAAGGGCATGTGTTGTACGCCAGGCCAGGACAGCAATTTTGCATTCCACTCAGCAAACGGCAGGCAGATTCAGAAACCGTTAGGCTTCCTCCACCTGGCTTGGGTGGATGCCGGTATGAAGGGGAATGTGACTTTCACCCAGATCCGGAGCAGCGTCTCCACTCAAGTAAGAACTTAAAATAAGTTTGATTCTGGCCATTGATCAGAATTTGGAAGTAGGAGTCCTCAATTTGGGGGCTAGAATTAGAATTGAGATGATGTTGATGTTTGCATTTAAGTTCAAGTAAATTTGAGGTAAACACAATTTAGCGACTGGGTGTTTTAGGTTTATTGGGAGTGTTGTTTAAGATTGTTGACACACAGTTGCTCAAAGTACTGTTATCACATCATCATTTGTAAAAACGTCTTTGTTTGGGTTTCCAGGCCAGAAAGCAGGTGGCCAAGGAGATGTGCCATGACCCCAGCACCGCGGAAAGATTTTACATTGCTCTGCCGGACAAGGTTACAGGATACAAAACTAGAAGGTTAAGGTTAAAAGCCCTGCAGAATGCTCTGGAAGTTGATGATGACGACAATGAGACAACTTCAAGTAGTGAAGAACCCCAATATGATGACCACACAGACTCTGAGTCCTTATTGTCCGAGGAAGAGTTGATAAGATGGAAAACCAAAAAGAGATCTGCATGTGATGTGAGCTCATCCTCTGATGAGGTAATAACTACCGCAGTGGCTGTCGCTCCACGTCTCTTAAAAAGAAAGTTGCACTTCAAAAGTCAAACAACAAGTTTAGATATTCAAATTATGACACTGTCAAAGTGCACTGTAAATATCAAATTAGGCAAACCAATTGCCAATTATTTCTTCAGGAAAATGACAACCACACCCTATGCTCAGGAAAGGTGAGCAAGCACCCCTTGTTGAGCATGCTCCAAGGGGTGCGCTAGCACCCCTCTTCCTCACTACTGAAATAATGGACAAAACCCCAGTAGGGCCGCTGGAGGAGTCCCCTACTGAGTGGGGTCCAATGGGTTTGCCAGCGCCCCTCAACCTCACTACTGAAATAATGGACAAAACCCCAGTAGGGCCGCTGGAGGAGTCCCCTATTGAGTGGGGTCCAATGGGTTTGTCAGCGCCCCTCACCCTCAACGAGGAGACGGCTGGCTCAATGGCAGAAGCAGCAGGGCAGCTGAATGAGACCCCTTCAGAAGACATGCCAGGCACTCATTTCTGGAATCAGGAATTTTACGTGTCACAGGATTGAGAGAACTTTTTATGTTTTGCTCATGTGAGAACATGTTACTTTTTCCTTTACCGCCAGATACTCAGTTCTGAAATGTGGTTCAGCAGCACCGGATAGTAAGTTACATATATTTTGTTTTGTAGACATTTTATTTTAGGTTAAATTAACTTAAAGGGCTGGCTTGAGGGCACATTGTTGTTTTGCTCACTTGATGGCACTTTTTAATCTTTTGATCACAATTTTACTTTTTACTGTACTTTTCTTTCTTGCACCGGTTTGGTTTTTCTGGGCAAATAAATGTTCCCATCCGCATTTTTTGTAATTGTAATTTTGTAGTAATTCTAACTACTGGGGATGGCAAAAGAGGCAAATATGGAATTATTTCAAAGGCTCATATTTTAAACACCGTGTGAGTAATGGGGTTGATTCTAATGGGAAATGGAAGCCTAGATATTGATGCATACAACATAAGACACTGTAATACTCTAGGTCAATGTTTCCCAAACTTAGGGTCGGGACCCAAAATGGGTCGCAGACCCGTTTTATTGGGTCGCCAGTTGGCAGAGTAAAATGAAAATCTGGCTTTTTGACTTTAGCGTACCTGGAAAAACTAATACAGAAACAGACTAAATGCTCAGCATGGCCTCAGCATGGCCTCAGCATGACCTCAGAAGGGCACTTTCAAAAACCGAACCTAGAGTAGATCAGCTGGTTGAGATCTTCAACCAGACACATACATCTCATTAAATTCAAGTCAGCATTATTAAAACCATGTTGGTGTTGGTACTGAGGGACGATGGGAGGGGACGGAGACACAGAGAGGACAATAGAGACCTTTTCTGTTTTTGATTACTTTTTTAATGGAATAAATACACTTCATATTCATTAAATTCATGGTTTGTTCTGTCTTTTGTCCACAGTTTAAAAATGTAGATGTTACAATGATTCATGGTGTATTTTTTGTAAATTTGGGTCCCGGGGAGACACCAAATTTCTCTTTGGGGTCTTGAGCTGAAAAAGATTGGGAACCACTGCTCTAGGTACATGTACTGAGGAGTTATGAAGCCGGAGAGTGCTTCCAAATTCTCATCTATTTTAGTGCTCATAAATGAAACTCTGGAATTATTTCAAAGGCTCATACTTCAAAGGCTGTGTGAGGAATCGGGCTGATCTAATGAGAAATGGAAGCCTAGATATTGATGCATACAACACAGGTCACTGTAATACTCTAGGTACATGTACTGATGAGTTATGAAGCCGGAGAGTGCTTCCAAATTCTCATCTATTTTAGTGCTCATAAATGAAAATCTGGAATTATTTTAAAGGCTCATATTTCAAACACCGTGTGAGGAATCAGGCAAATTTTATGGATTATGGCACAAAATCATTGCTGCTTGCAAGTTTCTATGCATGGTGGCGTTCATCACGTAAATATGGTATCCTTTCAATGGCTCATATTACAAAGGTGGGGGACTCATTATGCATGTCAACAACCACTGGTGTAACCCAGGACATGTCTCCGTAAAAACAGCCTCATGTTGCCGGGACCTCGAGCTGCTAGCCGTTAGCCCGCAGCCATAATATCTGCCGAGGGAGTTTAGACATGTCTTTACGGTCTGTGTTTACTAGGGATGAGCGAGTACCCCATTATCTGTATCTGTACTCGGACTGGGCCTAATTCAATTCAGTTTTATTTATAGTTTCAATTCATAACAAGAGTTATCTCGAGACACTTTACAGATAGAGTAGGTCTAGACCACACACTATAATTTACAAGGATCCAACAGTTCTAGTAGTTCCCTCCAGAGCAAGCAACAGTGCGGGGCCATGGTGACAGCTGCTACCCTGATTTTGGAGCCTCCCTGATCCAAGGAAACATGCTGGGCAAAAAAGAACATAAGGACTCTGGGAATGATTCACCAGAGCTAGGTTAATAACAAGCATTTCTGGGACATGGATGCACACAAATGGAAAGATAGAAAGATGGAGGAGCCCAGTGTGTCAAAGGAAGTCCCCCAGCTGTCTAAAACTATTACAGCATAACTAGGAGAGACAGGGTAAAGAGAGGAGCCTGGTCAGACTAAAACTCTCCCCAACCGGATCGGGCTGTATGCCCTGCCTCCCTCTAGTTTTATTATATTATAGATAGATCTAACAACTATGACGAGAAGCAGGTGGGCCGGGTTAAGCGGACGCTGCGACTCCTCGCTCCCTAACAATATTCAATTCTATGCCCTAACTAACCCGGAAGTGGGTCGGGTTGTCTTGAAATGGGTAGGGCTTTAACCGAAGTTATTTTAAGCATGCAATTGATATGGGTTGATCAGATCAATTGTTATATTTATTGCTGATTAGAAAACAATTTCCATGACAGCATTGAGCTTGAGATCAGTGGTGTTGTTATGGTAACAAACTATATACAGAACAAGTTTTGCAACAATGAATAGGCCTACAACATATGCGGTTGCAATTATGAAGTAAAATGTAATGAACAAGAGTTTTCATACTCAATAATATAACTTTCTTTATTTAACTTTTAATTTTTTTATGATCAGTGTGATTTTTTTGTTGTTTTGTTTTTGGTTCTTTTTTAATTTTTTTTAATTTCCACACCAGGTATGTGTGAGAGAGTGTGTGTGAGTAAGAGAGAGACACAGAGTGAGAGAAAGAAAGAAAGAAAGAGAGAGAGAGGGGGGGACAACGACTGTTCTACGGATCAAATAGATTGAAGGCAGAGGTTTAAAAAAAAAATTCTCCGACCTATATATATATATATATATATATATATTTTTTTAGAGAGAGAGAGAGCTGTTCACTTCTCAGTGTTCTGCGTGTGAGTGAGCAGAGCGTGTGTGTGTAGGGGGGGGGCCAGCTAACAATTTTTGGTTCCCAGAACGTTCTGGGAACGTTTATTTTTGGTTGTGGGAACGTTCCCTGATGGTTAGGTTTGGTTGTGTGCTGGTTAATTGGAAAGTTTTCTTAACGTTCCGGGAACGTTCATTTTATTTTATCATTTTTATTTTATTTATTTTATATCGAACGTTCCCAAAACGTTATCTTAATGCTGCAACCTTT